>CM017914.1:20186009-20521009 GCA_008369825.1 Triplophysa tibetana | reverse complement strand
TATGATGCCATATGTCAAAATAAAAGGTCCTCTGGTCAGTTTCGCTCATTATTAAATATAACATTTATTGCGTAAGATGCCATTTGTCAAAATAAAGGTCCTCTGGTCAGTTTTTGTCATTTTTTAATATAAAATGTATTGTATATGATGCCATATGTCAAAATAAAGGTCCTCTGGTCAGTTTTTGTCATTTTTTAATATAAAATGTATTGTGTATGATGCCATATGTCAAAATAAAGGTCCTCTGGTCAGTTTTTGTTCATATTTTAATATACAATTAATAGGGTATGATGCCATTTGTCAAAATAAAGGTCATCTGGTCAGTTTTGCTCATTATAAAATATAAAATGAATTGGGTATGATGCCATATGTCAAAATAAAAGGTCCTCTGGTCAGTTTCGCTCATTATTAAATATAACATTTATTGCGTGAGATGCCATATGTCAAAATAAAGGTCTTCAGGTCAGTTTTGCTCATTATAAAATATAAAATGAATTGGGTATGATGCCATATGTCAAAATAAAAGGTCCTCTGGTCAGTTTCGCTCATTATTAAATATAACATTTATTGCGTAAGATGCCATATGTCAAAATAAAGGTCTTCAGGTCAGTTTTGCTCATTATAAAATATAAAATTAATTGGGTAAGGTGGCAAATGTCAAAATAAAGATCCTCTGGTCAGTTTCGCTCATTATTAAATATAACATTTATTGCTTAAGATGCCATTTGTCAAAATAAAGGTCCTCTGGTCAGATTTTGTTAATTTTTTAATATAAAATTAATTGGGTATGATGCCATTTGTCAAAATAAAAGGTCCTTTGGTCAGTTTCGCTCATTATTAAATATAAAATTTATTGCGTAAGATGCCATATGCCAAAATAATGGTCCTCTGGTCAGATTTTGTTCAATTTTAAATATAAAATTAACTGGGTATTAATAAATTTCCATGTCGTCTATGTAAATTGCCATCGAGCGCAATAGTGGTTTCATGGCCACGCTTTCCTTGTCATCTGTGGACTATCTGTGTAAATTGCAAATGGGCAGAATAGTGGTTTCATGGCCACAGAGCAACCGTAGTGGCTAAATGGGCAGAATAGTGGTTTCATGGGCACATAACCACTGTAGTGGCAAATGGGATGAAAAGTGGTTTGATGGACATCGCAACCGAAAAGTTCAGCGAAATAAAACTTGTTTTACGACGCTCCAGCCGAGGCAAGGATTAAAAGCAACTCGTTCCGGATCGGAATTCCGATGACCGGAAAACCACTATACCAATGAATGGGATAAACCTGAAGCGGGCCATTCGTATCTCTGGTTCACGTTTAGTTGCGACGTTGAGACGAACGTTCCTGTTTACGCCTTGACACGCTCCTTTGCTATAGGAAGTTTGAATAAGATCAGAGAAAGGTGAAAATTATCGTCAAAATAACTACAAGACCCCTTGTATTTTTTTCGTCGAAAATTTTCGACTCGTTTGTATCTTTTCCTAAGTTGGGATCCCGAAGCAGCTGGTCGAGACGTGAACAGGAACGCGCGTCTTCAGATCCTAGCCTGCCGCGTAGCAGAGATACGGAGGGCCCACCTCTGGCTTATCCCATTCGACGGCATAGTGGGTTCGTGGTCATGGGAATTCCGGGTCGGAAGAGTGTCTGTCATGCTGCCGTGGGAATTGCGATCGCCGTAAAGTGACTTTCGATTGTTTAGGATGCAGTTTGCATGTGGGCAGAATAGTGGTTTCACGGGCAAGTGTCTGTGTAAATTGCAAATGGGCACAATAGTGGTTTAATGGACATGTTTCCATGTAATCAATAGAGCGTCTGTGTAAATTGCAAATGGGCACAATAGTGGTTTCGTGGGCATGTTTCCATGTAATCAATAGAGCGTCTGTGTAAATTGCAAATGGGCACAATAGTGGTTTCGTGGGCATGTTTCCATGTAATCAATAGAGCGTCTGTGTAAATTGCAAATGGGCAGAATAGTGGTTTCGTGGGCATGTTTCCATGTAATCAATAGAGCGTCTGTGTAAATTGCAAATGGGCACAATAGTGGATTCGTGGGCATATTTCCATGTAATCAATAGAGCGTCTGTGTAAATTGCAAACGGGCACAATAGTGGTTTCATGGGCAAGTGTCTGTGTAAATTGCAAATGGGCAGAATAGTGGTTTCGTGGGCATGTTTCCATGCAATCAATAGAGCGTCTGTGTAAATTGCAAATGGGCAGAATAGTGGTTTCATGGGCAAGTGTCTGTGTAAATTGCAAATGGGCAGAATAGTGGTTTCGTGGGCATGTTTCCATGTAATCAATAGAGCGTCTGTGTAAATTGCAAATGGGCACAATAGTGGTTTCGTGGGCATGTTTCCATGCAATCAATAGAGCGTCTGTGTAAATTGCAAATGGGCAGAATAGTGGTTTCATGGGCAAGTGTCTGTGTAAATTGCAAATGGGCAGAATAGTGGTTTCGTGGGCATGTTTCCATGTAATCAATAGAGCGTCTGTGTAAATTGCAAATGGGCACAATAGTGGTTTAGTGGGCATGTTTCCATGTAATCAATAGAGCGTCTGTGTAAATTGCAAACGGGCACAATAGTGGTTTCATGGGCAAGTGTCTGTGTAAATTGCAAATGGGCAGAATAGTGGTTTCGTGGGCATGTTTCCATGTAATCAATAGAGCGTCTGTGTAAATTGCAAATGGGCACAATAGTGGTTTAGTGGGCATGTTTCCATGTAATCAATAGAGCGTCTGTGTAAATTGCAAACGGGCACAATAGTGGTTTCATCGGCAAGTGTCTGTGTAAATTGCAAATGGGCACAATAGTGGTTTCGTGGGCATGTTTCCATGTAATCAATAGAGCCTCTATGTAAATTGAAAACGGGCAGAATAGTGGTTTCATGGGCAAGTGTCTGTGTAAATTGAAAACGGGCAGAATAGTGGTTTCGTGGGCATGTTTCCATGTAATCAATAGAGCGTCTGTGTAAATTGCAAACGGGCACAATAGTGGTTTCGTGGGCATGTTTTCATGTAATCAATAGAGCGTCTATGTAAATTGCAAACGGGCAAAATAATGGTTAAGTGGATGTGTTTCCCTTTAATCAATAGAGTGTCTATGTAAATTGCAAACGGGCACAATAGTGGTTTTATGGGCATATTTCCTTGTAATCAATAGAGCGTCTGGGAAAATTGCAAATGGGCACAATAGTGGTTTCGTGGGCATGTTTCCATGTAATCAATAGAGCGTCTACGTAAATTGAAAACGGGCAGAATAGTGGTTTCATGGGCAAGTGTCTGAGTAAATTGCAAACGGGCACAATAGTGGTTTCGTGGGCATGTTTCCATGTAATCAATAGAGCGTCTGTGTAAATTGCAAATGGGCAGAATAGTGGTTTAGTGGGCATGTTTCCATGTAATCAATAGAGCGTCTGTGTAAATGGCAAACGGGCAGAATAGTGGTTTCATGGGCAAGTGTCTGAGTAAATTGCCATCGGGCACAATAGTGGTTTCATGGCCACATAGCAACCGTAGTGGCTAAATGGGCAGAATAGTGGTTTCGCTGACATCGTCACCGAAAGGTCAAGAGGCATATAACCTGCTTTACGGTGCTCATGGCGATGCCCCCAGGAGGGCCCAAGCGACCCCTGCCTTTCCCGGGCAGAGTTTGGAAAAATAGTAAGTTAGCGGGCCAAATAGTGGGTCTTCGGGCCGGGGGGGGCATGGCCGTTGGCCCTACGTGACCCTTTATCCTCAGTGGTGGAGTTTTTACGAAATAGTTGGTAAGGGGGCAAAATAGTGGGTCCGCGGTGCCAGGGGGGCGTGGGCGGTGACCCTGCCCCTCATTGGTGGAGTTTGACAAAACAGTGAGTAAGGGGGCAAAATAGTTGGTCCGCGGGCCTGGGGGGGCTTGTGTTTCATAATTGGGGACCGGGTCGACAGGTACGTGCACGAGCAATTTATTAAGTGGGCATCGGGCCCGTTCGAATAAACCTGCAGCGGGCTGTGGGATATCCCCCTGGAGGATTATGACCGAACTGCAATTTTTGCCATTTTATGAGGTGAAACTTAAATAATTTCCTGCGCGACCCACCGAGGTTTCAGCCCCCCGACCTTTTTCCCCACGAGTCCCCGGCTCCCCTGGGACCCGCGGACGTGGTCGTGTAACCCCCCAAAAATTTTGGGGGTCCGGCATGCAGCGACCACGAACCCATTGCCAGGTGGCCATCTATTAAATGGTACGAGATGGTACGAGATGGCCAGTGTCCTAACGGCAGGTAAGGAGAAAAGTGCCCGGTCGCCCATTTACTTGTAGGCAAGCGGGCGTCTTTTTGGAGGTTACGATCCCTTCGCACCACTATCCGTCCGATGGCAATTTATATCTGTCGTGTGTCTATTTCCACCCTCATGTAGGCCAAAGCTTTGTCTCACAATGACATACTAGGTCCGAGGCACTGGCGAGGTAGGGTGCAAAAATACAACAGCCTCCCCCACAGCATCTCGCTGTAGTTTGGGATAGGAGACCGAGGAAAAAAGGCACTGGCCGTCGCATGTTTCTGAATGTCGAAGGACCCCTATCTAACGCACAGTTGTTAAGGCCAACCTCCCAATAGGGTTGCAACGAGTAGGGTTCCTGACATTAGGTTTAGAGTTTGGTGCAGATAAGGTGATTCTTAAAAACTCTTTCTTGAAATTTATAGTGAAGTGTGTTATATTAAGTTTTTTGTCCCACAGAACGGATGCCCATGCGGTAGAGACTAACTCTTGACGGCAGCCGAGCTGTCCATCTTGGCACGAGACAGTCAGAACTGTGAGACCGAACATAAGCGTGGGTACCCTCTAGACCAGTGAGACGCACTTGGGGTTAGGGTGCTAGAAAAAGTGTATATGACGGTCTCCCCCACAGCTTCTCGCTGTAGTTTGGGATAGGAGACCGAGGAAAAAGGCACTGGCTGGTGCAAGACCCAATAGGGTTACTACGAGTAGAGTTCCTGATATTAGGTTTAGAGTTTGGTGCAGATAAGGCGATTCTTAAAAAATTCCCAGTTAACGCACAGCTGTTAATAACGTCCGCTCAATGGGGTAAAAGTGAATAGTGTTCCTGACCTTAGGTTTAGTTTAAGTAAGGCGATTCTTTGAAATTGTCCACCGACCACGGTATTGCCAATTGGGTAAATATTTTAAAAAAAATTACAACAGCTTCCCCTGACCTATCTCAAAATTTCGACCGAGTAGCACCTTCTAGTCACCGATAAGTAATTCTCCCAGTGTTTGTAAAATGGGAAGATACGCAAGAGACACACATCATCAGTAGTAGACCCCAGAGTCATTGGGTGTTTCGGCCTTGAACTACCAGACACCCTCTTCTGAGGCGGCCCGCCGAGGGGATCAATCCTCAGCGTGTGTGTCGTGAACAATCGTCTGCCTGACCGATCCGGATCTGCAATTGGTTTTGTTGGGATTCCGGTTTCCTGCTAACCTCTTGTTCTCCGTACTTATTATAAAAATGGAATGGATTATCTAAGCCCTCTTAAGACGAGCAGTTTTTCTAAAATGTAGTTCTCCACCAGACTTGTGTTCAATCCAAAACTGATGATCCTCAGTACCACGTTCAAACAAGTTAACCCCAACTTCTTAAATAAAAGTGTACAACTCTGTAAACATGATCTTTTAATGAAAGTGGTATGACCGCTACCTGTTACTATGATTAGTGAGACGCCGAAAATGATACAGATTTGGTTGTTAAATCTCCGTCCTTGAGTCTTCCTACTCCACCGGCCCTTCCTTTTAGCCAGAAAAAATTCGTAACCAATGAAACCCATCCGAATATTCAAAAGGATCCCCCACCCCGGAATTGGATTTTGGGTATCCTCCGAGTGAAGTGCAAGATGTGCTGTGAATGAGTGATGCTAGTCATCGTCAAAAAATTGGGTTCCTTTTAAAGCCCTCCAACCCTGGGCCACCGTCCCTACGTGCTGTCCTAGTGGACATAGGGGGGCAGGATACCTACCGCTCGAGAACCCTTGTTAACACCGCAAGGTAGCCAGGAACTCGAATAACCTGAGAACGCCCTCCGATACCCAGACGAAGGGAAATGACTGGCGGGGGCCGCAAGGCCCCACCTTCATCCAATCACCCCTCCTAAGAATTCCTACAATCCAAAACAGACGTCATTCTTACCTAGAACAACCGCAAGGTGCAGGAATCCCTCAAATCTTTGCCTCTGCAGGATAGGGATGGTGGTTTCCAGGCAGGGAATCCGAAGGCCTCCGCTGTTGTATGGGGCATAGAAGAGTCCCAGTGGGGTGTCCTTGGGAAGACGCATCCACTCCCTTATTGACCTACGGATCATGACATCCATGCGCTTCAGGGTGTTTCTGTGCGCATTGCCTAGCACTAGTCCATGAATGAGCCGGGGGACAAGAAAGTCTCTTGTTAGCATCATCCGCTGCTGGGGTTTTAATGGTGCTGCTTTGATCTGATTTAGCATCTCTTCTAGTCCACTTATCCTGTTTGGGGTCATCCTTCCCTTCCTGGTGTATGTGAGTCCCAGATATTTTTGGGTATCCTCGATTCCCATTGGCGCGATCCTTCCGGAGTTAGTTCTATATACAGCTGGCAGGAGCAGCATAGACTTGGTCCTTCCGTCCTTAGCGATGGTAAGGGCCGCCGACTTCTTGGTATTCAGGCTCATGCCGTAGTCCGCAAGGGCTGCGTCCATGCCGTCTAGCTTTTCCTGTAATTCCGCTTGCGATTCGGCCATGAGAAGCATGTCGTCCGCATAGACTATGGAGTGGATGAGGTTTGACTCCAGGCTGATCCCAATCTCACGATTAGCAGCGGAGATGGGCCTCTCCATGGCCAGGATGAATAGGATCGGCGAGAGTGGGTCCCCTTGCTTCACGTCGCGCCCTGAGTGGATGATGTTGTCTCCAATAGTCACCATTGACTTCCTCAGGACGTTGCCGATGTAATTCAGCATCGGGGGCGGTATTCCTGCTTGCTCCGCGGCCTCCCCAAGTGCTTCGTGGGTTATAGAGTCAAAGGCCTTTGAGAGGTCCAAGAATGCCATTGGAGCAGGTCGTTGCAGGTCGTGGCAGTTACGCAGCACAGCATGCAGGACGGTGGTGGCCTCCAGGCATCCATCCCTCTGCAGAAAGGCATATTGGGTAGCCGAGAATGTGAGCAGGTTCCTCATACGCCTTGCCAGGATTTTGTGCATCGCTCTGGTCAGGACTGATGTAATTGCAAGAGGTCTGTAGTCATTGTAATCCTCAGGTGTTGCGGTCTTTGGGATCAATGTTACCCGAGCGTGGGCAAGTGTTGATGGCAGGTTCTCTGTGACAAGGAAGAGGTTGAGTAGGCTCGCTAGGGAAGGGAGGTGCCAGGTCAGAAGGCTAGCCGCGGTCAGTTTGTCCATCCCAGCGGCAGAGTTTGTGAGAGTCTTCAGTGATCCTCGCAGCTCCTCCACGGTGATGGGTGCAAGTATCTCCCAGTGTTCCTGCCCTGATGCCATTCCCTTGTAGTTGGGGGGCGGGCCCTCCTTTCCCAGGATGTCTGCCCAGGCATCAAACAAGCCCGGTGGCTCCCGGGATGCTCTTTGCGCTGGAATCCTCCAGCTTCCCTCCAACACCGCTTTTGCTGCATCCTTCCGATTGGTGTTGATCAGTCGTTGGATGCTAGCATATTGACGCCTCCGTAGCTCTTTGGGCTTCTCTGCCTTCTCTGCCTTCTCTGAGTATGTCTTCCTCTTTTTCCGAGGGGGGAAAAATGTGGGTTGGACCCCGGGCGGGCGCCCGGAGCGACCCGCCGTGGCGGGGGAGCTCCGGGTCTTCGAAACCCACGGCCCGCCCCCCGCCGTGGCGGGGGACACACCTACGGGTACCCGCCGGGGGCGGCGAAGGGCGAGCGGGGCAGGGCGCGGAACGCGGCGTCGGCCGATCGTCCCGCGCCGGGCCCGCCCGCCCAGCGCCGAGGTACAGGTCCCTAGGGGCCGGTCGCGCTCTCGGGCGCTCGACCCGGTGCTCCTCGCGGTTCTGGGACCGCGAGGCCGGGAAGGATGGCCTGGATTGGAGCCCGGAGGCCCCTTTGAAGACGGTGACGGGGGCCGTGGTCCCCGCCGCCGCTGTGGGTTCATTCGGCCTACGACAATGATCCTTCCGGCCTACGACAATGATCCTTCCGCAGGTTCACCTACGGAAACCTTGTTACGACTTTTACTTCTGTTCTCATCCTACTTGATCTATCTGCCGCCTTTGACACTGTAAACCATCACACCCTCCTGTCCACTCTCAAGGCTATGGGGGTCTCCGGAATGGTGCTACAATGGTTCAGGTCTTACCTCTCAGGTAGGTCATTTAGAGTATCTTGGAGTGGTGAGGTGTCTGAGTCCCAACATCTCGACACAGGTGTGCCTCAGGGCTCAGTGCTTGGTCCGTTGCTATTCTCTGTATACATGACATCCCTTGGCTCTGTCATTAGGAAACATGGCTTTTCCTATCACTGCTATGCGGATGATACACAACTCTCAACTCAACTCAACTCAACTTTATTTATATAGCGCTTTTTACAATTTTCATTGTTACAAAGCAGCTGTACATGAGACACATGGAATACAAGTAAAACAACTGAAGGCATATACCTGTAAAACAAGAAAAAAGGTGAAAACAACAAAGACAGACATACAAATGCTCCACACACACAATATGCAAACATACATACACACACACATTGACATAGACGCACACGCACACAGTGAAAGCACACATTTGAGATAAAGGAGAGAGAACCACAGGTCAAATATTAAACGGACTATAAATTATTATATGTAATAGTGATTATATCTAATTTCTGAATTCTAAAGCAGCCCCCCCGGCCAGGCAGATAGTGCAAAACAATATGCAAACGGTGGTGAGGAAACCAAAACTCCCATCGAGAAAAAAAAACCTCAGGAGAACCCAGGCCCAACCAGGGGATTCCAGTTCCCCTCTGGCAAAAGCTGCTGCCTCTGAACAAGCTCAACAGTGCTTGCACAACAAGGCTAATTAAAATAAAAAATGTTAGATTTAAGATTATCATTAACAATCTAATAGCATTTGAAATGTTGTAGGAAAATCAAAGTTGTTGCGTCCTTTATCCAGCTCTCTCCTCTTAGCTCTTGTCAGGTCACCGCTTCCCATTCTCAGCTCTGCCATCAGGTTTGGGCATGAACTGCATCCTGCGGTAACCTTGGAACAAAGAGACAAGACTGGCTGAGAGTAGAGTACTGTTCTGCACTCTTTGATGCAACAAGTACATCATTTGTTGTTGGATGTGTTCCTGGTTCCGGTTGATCTAAATAATGCAGCCTAAATCCTCTGAGGATTAATATTATGGAGATGTAGTGTATGCAAGATTAAAAAGATGAGTCTTTAGTCTAGATGACTCTACCTGTCTTTTCGCCCTGACGATCCGACTGTCTCAGCACGCATCTCAGCTTGCCTAGCCGACATCTCACTCTGGATGAACGGCCATCACCTGCAGTTGAACCTTTCAAAAACCGAACTGCTTGTAATCCCGGCTGATATAAAAACTTATCACAACCTTTCCATTCAACTGGGCTCATCAACCATAACACCTTCCAGAAAGGCAAGAAACCTGGGAGTGGTGATCGATGACCAGCTCAACTTCACAGATCAAGTTGCCAGCACCACCCGGGCCTGTAGATTCATCCTCTACAATATCAGGAAAATTAGACCCTTCCTATCAGAGCATGCTACGCAAGTCCTAGTACAGGCTCTAGTCCTGTCCAAACTGGACTACTGCAATGCACTACTGGGAGGACTTCCAGCTTGCACAACCAAACCTCTACAGATGATCCAGAATGCTGCGGCAAGAGTCATCTTTAATGAACCGAAGAGAGCACACGTTACTCCTCTACTCATTAAGCTACATTGGCTCCCTATAGTCACTCGCATCAAATTCAAGACTCTGCTCCTGGCCTACAAGACCACCACTGGTTTGGCACCACCTTATCTTCACTCACTACTGCAGACATATGTACCCGCCAGATCCCTACGCTCTGCAAACGAACGGCGTCTTGTGGTGCCATCCCATAAAGGTAGAAAATCTCTCTCGCGCACCTTCTCCGGATCTGTTCCACCTATGTGGAATGATCTGCCTGCTGCTACAAGATCTGCAGATTCTGTAGCCATCTTTAAGAATCGCCTGAAAACCCATCTCTTCCGCCAACATCTTACTGTTCTGTTCTGACTCAAGTTTCTTCTCTACTCTTTTCTTCTCTACTCGTTTCTTCTCTACTCAAAAAAAAAAAAAAAAAATGTATGAGTGAATGTTTCTGTATACTGTGTTAGGCTATATGAAACCTCTTCTTTTTGATTGCACTTATGCTCTTGTTGTACTTATGCTGTCCTAATTGCTTCCATTACCTACCCCACTTGTAAGTCGCTTTGGATAAAAGCGTCTGCTAAATGACTAAATGTAAATGTAAATGTAAGTCTTGACCTCAGTGAAAAAACAGTAGGAGTAATGGGTTTCTCTGGAGGGTTGGAAAGATGGCCTATGACAAAAAATCTAACTGTGCATGTTGCAAATGAGAGCTTACCGCACTCATTCCTGTACTCCTCCAACGCTCCAGTACCCCTGTTGGGTAGAGACTTACTGATCAAATTGGGCGCTAGCATTTTATGTTCACCACAAGGGGTAATTGTAAGCTTTCCAGACGGCACACAGGTTGATTGTTCGCAGGCTGCAGAGTTGAGTAACACACAAAATGTCCTGTTAGAAGGCCCACTGAAAGAGGCTGCTGACATCTATTGGGTCGAGACATTATCCCATCCCCAATGAGTGTAGTATCATTGTATAATAACCACAGGCCATGGATAACAGACATTGATGTTTTCCTACCGCCCATTGACCCCCTCCATTGCACACTGCTCTATGACAGAAATGACAACGTCATTTACCATGAGCTATTTAACGGCATAGAAGGAAATAGATGGCGCCTCACATGGGATGGTCTATATATAGGGAAAAAGGGGGTGGTAGCTCCGATTACTCTGACAGAGGAACAAAAACAGTGGTATGAAATGACAGACAAAGCTGCATCACACATTTCCATGGCACTGCACCCAGGCCATGAAGCAAGAGAGTTAGGAGGGATGACCAAACGATTGAGAAAAGTTACTGACTAATAACTAACAGGGTATGACATGATCTTACATTCACCAACCACAGAATTATATTGGGTTCAGGCGACCACTGAGGACATAGGTATTTTGACACATAAACAGATCTCTAGGAGCCACGGTAGAGAGCAGACAAATGGCCCCGGAGCTGAGCAGTTGATTGCGGCACAGCCATCTGACTTGTGGTCTCAGGGACCAACAGATGTTGGTCTGTGCCATATGCCACCTGTAACATTTCCATTGACTTCCACGGACCCAGTTTGGGTACCTCAATATCGTAATAAGCCAGAAGCAGATGAAGGTATTGCATCAACTGTCCAGGCACTCCTAGAGAGGGGAGTGATCACCCCTTATAAATCCCCTTGAAACACACCCATTTTTCCAGTACAAACCCAGGCACCAACAAGTACAGACTTGTTCATGACCTCAGACGAATTAACAGCATGGTAGTGACTCCCACCCTAGCGGTTCCTAACCCATATATCACACTCTCAAATTTGACCCCAGCTCACCAGTGGTTCACATGTATTGACCTGGCAAATGCATTTTTCTGTATACCACTGTCTGAGGAATGTAAGTCATGTCTTGCATTCACCTAGAGGGGGCACCAGTACTCTTATAACAGACTTCCCCAAGGGAAGGTCGAACGGATGAACCTTACATTGAAACTAAAATTGGCTAAAATCTGTGCACAGACCAAATTGACATGGCTATCTGCTCTCCCATTGGCATTAATGTCTGTACGTTCTTCTGTTAACAGGATTTCGGGCTTTACACCCTTTGAATTGCTTACAGGTCGATCTTTTCCAGGACCGACCACACCGCTGAGACCGTACACCATCAAACCGTTGTGCATATTTTGACAAACTAACTGCTTTGATCTAACACTTCTCCCAGCAGGTCACCCCGGCCGCCGAACCAGAACCTATTCCACCACCAACTGAGTGGGTGCGACTGAAGACCTTCCGCAGGAAGTGGCACGAGCCCAGGTGGTCTAAACCACTGCGTGTCACCTCACGAACATCCCACTGTGTCCGCCTAGCAGGAAAAGGCGACACGTTGTACCATTTGTCTTCTTGTGTGGCTTGTGATTCCCCAAACAGGTCTCTGGAACAGACGGCTGTGGACCTGAAGAGTCAGGTCCAAGAGAGGGAGAGTGCTGAAGGTGAAAGTGCAGACACAGGCAACAGTGCTGAAGGTGAAAGTGCAGACACAGGTAAAGTAAAAAACCTTGGAACATTACAGGCAGTACAGATCACACACAAAACAGGTGACATTTTTACAAGTTCACCAGAGGAACCTCTAGCACACTGTGTAAGTGAGGATTGTGCATATGGGTCAGGCATTGCAGTAACATTTAAGAATAAATATGGTGTTGAAAAAGTGAAACAGCAAAACAAAAAATCTGGCGAATGTGCAGTAACCCATGAGGCAGACGGTAGAATCATTTTTCACCTGATAACAAATCCAAAATGTACTGATCTCCCCACTTATGAAAATTTCACAAGCAGCTTACAGCACATGAGAGACTGGTGCGTACAGCATAAAATAAGAAGAGTTTCAGTACCCCGGCTGGGGTGCGGACTGGATAAACTAGACTTCAAGAAAGTCCAGAGTATCTTAAGTGAAGTGTTCACAGGCGTGGACATAGACATAATCATATATTCATTATAAAAGTATAAGTCTGTTTTAAGACTAGATTTTCCTTTTCACATTTCCATTTGAACTTTTTATATTTCCATTTGAAAGATTTTATTCTGTTTACAATATCTGTTTATCATTTAAGCATTTAATCATGCCTATGAAACTGTGGGAAAACTGGAGTTGTATGATCATACTGGGCATCGTCGCCATCATAATCGTGGGACTAAATTTACGATTAGAAAAAGGGAGTGAAGAGAAAAATGTTACTAGGCCCAAAAGGTCAACCATGACCAGACATGAGCATTAAAGAGGGCCTCATGTCTAACGCGGTATGGGGGATAGAACTACCTGACCCCACCGCCTTATAGCATGCCATTGTTGGCTGCGAATCAATGTTCATATGATGATGGTGATGATGAACAGGATTTTGTGTGACCTCTTTCAGAGGTCAAGAGAGGGATTGAGGGATTTAATCATTTATGTTTAATCATTTATATGTTATGTTTAATCATTTATGTGTGTTATTTTTCTGATTGCGTGAAGTGTTAAAACTATAGATATGATACATGCAGTTGATACAAAAGCTATGTGCTGATACTAATGTGCTTGAAACAGGATGTGCTTATGTGTGTGTGTGCAGGAATTCAAGGGAACATAGGTACTTAGAAAAGAGATAAGGTGGGAATGTAGAAACCGGGTGGGGGTTGAGGTATGTTATTTTACAGAACCTAGAGAGACAAAGAAGAAGATTCTGATTGGTGAAGGCGAGAGTGGATCCCTCCGCCCACAGAGAAGATGAGATCGTCGACAAATACTATAAAAACTGTGTAAAACTCTTTTTCCGGGTTGTTGCTCTTTGTGAGACATTGTGTCTGAGACAACCCAGCGCTGTATTTTTGATATTATCTGACCAATAAACTTCAATACTTGTTAGAGATTGCCTTCCTTCAATGTTCGAACATGCAGGACACTTTTTAGTCCAACATGTGCCAACTCTCGGCCCTATCTCGACAGACTGTTTAATTTCTCTGAACAAGTTAATGATAGTTTTCGCTTTAAGAGTTTGCTGTGTTTACCAAAACAGAACTTCATCACCGCCTACAAAAATTCATCCTCCAACTTGCGGAAGCATGTCAAGGTACGTAAATTGAAATAAACTTCCTTACATTTCTAAGCTAGATTCTAGCTACAGAAAAGTGCACTAAATGATTGGTTAGCTGCGATAATGTAGCTTTTTACATTCTCGGTTACGTTTGAGTAGTCGAAGAAGCCACAGTTAGCATAAGCCGAGGCAAGCTAATCGTGTAACATAGATAATCAACTGAAGTCCTTTCAGATTAATGTTTTGACATGCCCCTGACAAATAGAGACAGCATATAATGTATCTTTTCTAGTCTGAGCTTGAGTAAGAAACTTCTTTTTTACCATACAAAAATGTAAAAGCCTAATTTGTTCAGTCGTAGTAGGTCGCTACTATGCTAGTTGCAAGCAGGGCATTTATTGCATCAACAAATATTAAAAACTAACATTGAATCATGCTTCATTCACACCAAACGCAGATAAAGCGTCAAATTTGTGTCTATCACGTCTAGTTGGCCGCTTGAACATTTTGAATACATCCGCGCGTACCAGGCGAAATCTGCTTCTTGTGGGAAGGGCAAGTGCTAGGCGGTTGTCTGTTTGCAAGAACGGCCGCAAAAATTCAAAATGCTATTGTAATCTTGTTAGAATGTCAGAAGCACCTAAATACTTTGCTGGTCCACGTAAATTAAAGTTAGTTGCACCAGTAAAACCAATTAAAAAAGTTCTGGAGCCATTGGAAACAACCAGCACTTCATAATTAATAACACTGCTATGTAGACTACATGATGGGTACCTTTTCTTATATTTATTAGTTTATTGTAGTGTAAACTGAAATATTATACTGTGTTTTACAGAGAAGGCATGAGACACATCTGGAGGAATAATGTCAATTACAACCGAGTAGTGCCGTCATGTCCCGCTACATCGAAAATGATAGAACGTCTCAAGAATGAAATGAAAAGGTGCCATACATTGCCACCACTACCAATTGTTGGACGGCCAGGACAAGGAGCTTTATAGGTGTAACAGCCCACTGGCTCGATACTTGCAGTTTTGAACGCCGTTCAGCTGGCCTTGCTTGCCGTCAACTAAGGGGCTCCCACACATTCGATGCCTCAGCAGCTGTTTTGACCGACATTCATGCAGAGTATGAATGTCAGGGTTCCGTCCTTCCTGTTTCGGGCTTTCATGCCTTGTGGACGCGACCTTGACAGTACCATGTCTTGTATGTATGTTTTGGTTATTTGTGGAGACACGCGGCTGTCTATCCATCCATCCATCCATTTTCTTCCGCTTATCCGGGGCCGGGTCGCGGGGGCAGCAGTCTAAGCAGGGATGCCCAGACTTCCCTCTCCCTGGAAACTTCCTCCAGCTCTTCCGGGGGGACACTGAGGCGTTCCCAGGCCAGCCGGGAGACATAGTCCCTCCAGCGTGTCTTAGGTCTTCCCCGGGGTCTTCTTCCGGTGGGATATGCCCGGAACACCTTCCCGGGAAGGCGTCCAGGGGGCATCCGGAAAAGATGCCCAAGCCACCTCAGCTGGCCCCTCTCGATGTGGAGGAGCAGCGGATCTACTCTGAGCTCCTCCCGAGTGACCGAGCTTCTCACCCTATCTCTAAGGGATCGCCCAGCCACCCTGCAGAGAAAGCTCATTTCGGCCGCCTGTATCCGGGATCTTGTCCTTTCGGTCATGACCCACAGCTCATGACCACAGGTGAGAGTAGGAACGTAGATTGACCGGTAAATCGAGAGCTGAGCCCGACAGACCGGTACAGCGACTGCATTACTGCAGAAGCTGCGCCGATCCGTCTGTCAATCTCCCGTTCCATCCTTCCCTCACTCGTGAACAAGACCCCCAGATACTTGAACTCCTCCACTTGAGGCAGGAACTCTCCACCTACCTGAAGTGTGCAAGCCACCCTTTTGTAACCGATTCCGCTTGAACATGCGGCTGTAATGCGATCGAAGTGATACAGTGGTGAAAAACGGCCTTCCGTTGCTGCTCTAATATGGTAGCGTGGCCGAGCGGACTAAGGCGCTGGATTAAAGCTCCAGTCTCTTCGGAGGGGTGGGTTCAAATCCCACTGCCGCCAGATGAGGTTCAATATGTCCAGTTTGGCGTGGTGCTGAGCCATGAAAGCATTTTTTAAATCGCATCTCACTTTTATTTACCTGCAGGCCGTCTGAGGCAAATTGACCGGTACAGGTGTTCTCAATGGGTTGTCGATGCAACTAAGTATATAACAACACATTAGTACACATTCAATCTAAAACAATGTGTACATACTTTATAGACTTTTATGTGATTTGCAAATGTTTTTTTAACAGGGACCTTTAAGGAAAGCATGGCCAGATAAAAGACCAAAGATGAGTTGTCAGGGCAGTTTTTAAAACACGTGTTATTTTCACTTATCTGCCGACAGAACCCTGTAAGCTCTTGACTGTCTGCGAAAAGTCGCAGCGGGCCTAATGTAAAACACAATGGAGGAAACCGGTAAAAGAAAGCACCCTTTCGAGGTAGTGTGGCCGAGCCGTTTAAGGCGCTGGATTTAGGCTCCAGTCTCTTCGGAGGCGTGGGTTCAATTTCCACCGCTGCCAGTGGGTCTGTGCTCCGCTTGGAGCGTTGTGAGTGTAGTTTTCCGCTTACCTTAAGAGTCAAATAAGCTGGTTCAGGTGTGCTTGATGAGGGATGGACATGCGCTCACCTGCTGTACTCAACACCCCCACCTGAGGGTCTACACCTAGAACGTGTCGCCGCAAATCAAGAGCCCGGATAGTTCAGTCGGTAGAGGATCAGACTTTAATCTGAAAGTCAATGGTCCCGCCCTCTGTTGTTAAAATGAAAATAAACAGTTTGCTCTTACGTTGGAGTCGACATATGGGCTTTGAGCAGGGATTTAATCGAGCACATGCGTCAGGAATTGGGAGGCGTGGGTTCAAATCCCACCGCTGCCAGCTGAGGTTCAATATGTCCAGTTTGCCCTGGGGCTGAGCTATGAAAGGATTTTTTAAATCGCATCTCACTTTTATGTACCTGCAGACCGTCTGAGCCAAATTGACCGGTACAGGTTCTCAATGGGTTGTCGATAAAACTAAGTATATAACAACACATTAGTACACATTCAATCATTCAAACATATGGGCTTTGAGCAGGGATTTATTCGAGCACATGCGTCAGGAATTCCGTACAGTCACGAACTCCTGCTACTTCAACTTTGCCGAAGGGCTGTTGGTTAGCAGTGATCGTATAGTGGTTAGTACTCTGCGTTTTGGCCGCAGCAACCCCGGTTCGAATCCGGGTCACGGCAGTGGACCGTTTGCCCTTTTCGTGATATTGAAGTCCTTCCTTTCCCTTTTTGACATCGTCCTCTTTACACGACGAGGGAAGCCCAGAGGGCCTAGAACCTGTTGTAGTCGTGGCCGAGTGGTTAAGGCGATGGACTTGAAATCCATTGGGGTCTCCCCGCGCAGGTTCAAACCCTGCCGACTACGGCTTCTTTAGGGAAAGAGAAGACGATCAAGCCTTTATAGGCTCCCACGTGTTTCTTTACGAGCAGCTCTCCTACAGATGGCACGTGTTTCTGTTATAACCAGCCTAATGGCTGGTTGCCAGTACGCTCGCCTGCATTTGCTCAAAGTTCAGCTAACACGCGCTCTCTGCTTTTTGTAAATGCCTCTTTCATGAAGGGCTCCATCAGAACTTTGAAACGAGCACCAAAGTGATGTACAAACGTTTGCCAGCTGTTGTAACCGATTCCGCTTGAACATGCGGCTGTAATGCAATCGAAGTGATACAGTGGTGAAAAACGGCCTTCCGTTGCTGCGCTAGTATGGTAGCGTGGCCGAGCGGTCTAGGGCGCTGGTTTAAGGCTCCAGTCTCTTCGGAGGGGTGGGTACAAATCCCACTGCTGCCAGATTAGGTTCAATATGTCCAGTTTGCCGTGGGGCTGAGCCATGAAAGCATTTTTTAAATCAAATCTCACTTTTATGTACCTGCAGGCCGTCTGAGCCAAATTGACAGGTGTTCTCAATGGGTTGTCGATGCAACTAAGTATATAACAACACATTAGTACACATTCAATCTAAAACAATGTGTACATGCTTTATAGACTTTTATGTGACTTTGCAAATGTTTTCTTAACAGGGACCTTTAAGGAAAGCATGGCCAGATAAAAGACCAAAGATGAGTTGTCAGGGCAGTTTTTAAAACACGTGTTATTTTCACTTATCTGCCGACAGAACCCTGTAAGCTCTTGACTGTCTGCGAAAAGTCGCAGCGGGCCTAATGTAAAACACAATGGAGGAAAGCGGTAAAAGAAAGCACCCTTTCGAGGTAGCGTGGCCGAGTGGTCTAAGGCGCTGGATTTAGGCTCCAGTCTCTTCGGAGGCGTGGGTTCAAATCCCACCGCTGCCAGTGGGTCTGTGCTCCGCTTGGAGCGTTGTGAGTGTAGTTTTCCGCTTACCTCCAGAGCCAAATAAGCTGGTTCAGGTGTGCTTGATGAGGGATGGACCTGCGCTCACCTGTTGACTCCACACCCCCACCCGAGGATCTACACCTAGAACATGTCTCTGCAACTCAAGAGCCCGGATAGTTCAGTCGGTAGAGGATCAGACTTTAATCTGAAAGTCAATGGCCGCGCCCTCTGTTGTTAAAATAAACAGTTTGCTCTTACGTTGGAGTCGACATATGGGCTTTGAGCAGGGATTTAATCGAGCACATGCGTCAGGAATTCCGTGAGACCTCAGCAGAAGTTGCCAATCCCCTCCTTGCATATACAGTCACGAACTCCTGCTACTTCAACTTTGCCGAAGGGCTGTTGGTAAGCCGTGATCGTATAGTGGTTAGTACTCTGCGTTGTGGCCGCAGCAACCCCGGTTCGAATCCGGGTCACGGCAGTGGACCGTTTGCCCTTTTCCTGATATTGAAGTCCTGCCTTTCCCTTTTTGACATCGTCCTCTTTACACGATGAGGGAAGCCCAGAGGGCCTAGAACCTTTTGTAGTCGTGGCCGAGTGGTT
The DNA here is from genome assembly GCA_008369825.1 of Triplophysa tibetana. Taxonomy (NCBI): domain Eukaryota; kingdom Metazoa; phylum Chordata; class Actinopteri; order Cypriniformes; family Nemacheilidae; genus Triplophysa; species Triplophysa tibetana. The sequence goes on along the minus strand of CM017914.1, from coordinate 20,502,093 downwards.
AAGGTGATGGACTTGAAATCCATTGGGGTCTCCCCGCGCAGGTTCAAACCCTGCCGACTACGGCTTCTTTAGGGAAAGAGAAGACGATCAAGCCTTTATAGGCTCCCACATGTTTCTTTACGAGCAGCTCTCCTACAGTTGGCACGTGTTTCTGTTATAACCAGCCTAATGGCTGGTTGCCAGTACACTCGCCTGCATTTGCTCAAAGTTCAGCTAACACGCGCTCTCTGCTTTTTGTAAATGCCTCTTTCATGAAGGGCTCCATCAGAACTTTGAAACGAGCACCAAAGTGATGTACAAACGTTTGCCAGCTGTTGTAACCGATTCCGCTTGAACATGCGGCTGTAATGCGATCGAAGTGATACAGTGGTGAAAAACGGCCTTCCGTTGCTGCGCTAATATGGTAGCGTGGCCGAGCGGTCTAGGGCGCTGGATTAAAGCTCCAGTCTCTTCGGAGGGGTGGGTTCAAATCCCACCGCCGCCAGATGAGGTTCAATATGTCCAGTTTGCCGTGGGGCTGAGCCATGAAAGCATTTTTTAAACCGCATCTCACTTTTATTTACCTGCAGGCCGTCTGAGCCAAATTGACCGGTACAGGTGTTCTCAATGGGTTGTCGATGCAACTAAGTATATAACAACACATTAGTACACATTCAATCTAAAACAATGTGTACATGCTTTATAGACTTTTATGTGATTTTGGAAATGTTTTCTTAACAGGGACCTTTAAGGAAAGCATGGCCAGATAAAAGACCAAAGATGAGTTGTCCGGGCAGTTTTTAAAACACGCGTTATTTTCACTTATCTGCCGACAGAACCCTGTAAGCTCTTGACTGTCTGCGAAAAGTCGCAGCGGGCCTAATGTAAAACACAATGGAGGAAACCGGTAAAAGAAAGTAACCTTTCGAGGTAGCGTGGCCGAGTGGTCTTAGGCGCTGGATTTAGGCTCCAGTCTCTTCGGAGGCGTGGGTTCAAATCCCACCGCTGCCAGTGGGTCTGTGCTCCGCTTGGAGCGCTGTGAGTGTAGTTTTCCGCTTACCTCCAGAGCCAAATAAGCTGGTTCAGGTGTGCTTGATGAGGGATGGACCTGCGCTCACCTGTTGACTCAACACCCCCACCCGAGGGTCTACACCTAGAACATGTCTCTGCAACTCAAGAGCCCGGATAGTTCAGTCGGTAGAGCATCAGACTTTAATCTGAAAGTCAATGGCCGCGCCCTCTGTTGTTAAAATTAAAATAAACAGTTTGCTCTTATGTTGGAGTCGACATATGGGCTTTTAGCAGGGATTTAATCAAGCACATGCGTCAGGAATTCGGAGGCGTGGGTTCAAATCCCACCGCTGCCAGCTGAGGTTCAATATGTCCAGTTTGCCCTGGGGCTGAGCTATGAAAGCATTTTTTAAATCGCATCTCACTTTTATGTACCTGCAGACCGTCTGAGCCAAATTGACAGGTGTTCTCAATGGGTTGTCGATGCAACTAAGTATATAACAACACATTAGTACACATTCAATCTAAAACAATGTGTACTTACTTTATAGATTTTTATGTGATTTTACAAATGTTTTCTTAACAGGGACCTTTAAGGAAAGCATGGCCAGATAAAAGACCAAAGATGAGTTGTCAGGGCAGTTTTTAAAACACGTGTTATTTTCACTTATCTGCCGACAGAACCCTGTAAGCTCTTGACTGTCTGCGAAAAGTCGCAGCGGGCCTAATGTAAAACACAATGGAGGAAACCGGTAAAAGAAAGCACCCTTTCGAGGTAGCGTGGCCGATTGGTCTAAGGCGCTGGATTTAGGCTCCAGTCTCTTCGGCGGCGTGGGTTCAAATCCCACCGCTGCCAGTGGGTCTGTGCTCCGCTTGGAGCGTTGTGAGTGTAGTTTTCCGCTTACCTCCAGAGCCAAATAAGCTGGTTCAGGTGTGCTTGATGAGGGATGGACCTAGGCTCACCTGTTGACTCAACACCCCCACCCGAGGGTCTACACCTAGAACATGTCTCTGCAACTCAAGAGCCCGGATAGTTCAGTCGGTAGAGGATCAGACTTTCCTGTAGCTCAGTGGTAAGAGCATTGCGCTAATAACGCAAGGTTGAGGGTTCGATCCCAGGGGATTGCAAATACCTATGTAACATGTATAGGATAAAGCAATGTAAGTCGCTTTGGATAAAAGCGTCTGCCAAATGCCTAAATGTAAATGTAAATGTAATCTGAAAGTCAATGGCCGCGCCCTCTGTTGTTAAATTTAAAATAAACAGTTTGCTCTTACGTTGGAGTCGACATATGGGCTTTGAGCAGGGATTTAATCGAGCACATGCATCAGGAATTCCGTGAGACCTCAGCAGAAGCTGCCAATCCCCTCCTTGCATATACAGTCACGAACTCCTGCTACTTCAACTTTGCCGAAGGGCTGTTGGTTAGCCGTGATCGTATAGTGGTAAGTACTCTGCGTTGTGGCCGCAGCAACCCCGGTTCGAATCCGGGTCACGGCAGTGGACCGTTTGCCCTTTTCGTGATATTGAAGTCCTGCCTTTCCCTTTTTGACATCGTCCTCTTTACACGACGAGGGAAGCCCAGAGGGCCTAGAACCTAAGCCATTCCTAACGATTCGTTACAATTCCTAACACATTCTAAATAAGTCCTAACAAGTCCTAACACATTCTACTTAAATCCTAACACTTGCGAAATAATTCCTAACACAAGTTGTAACAATCCGAACGCTCTCTTCTGATTGGTAGAAATGGGGCAAAACGAACAATGGCCGAAACATTATCATTTGTGACGTCCATCCCAGCGCGACGCGAGACAGTTGGGATTATCTTAAATCACATAAACATTTTAATCATTTTAAAGTCTTCGGATAGCGTGCAGGTGAGTCCATTATCACTTGAAAGAGAATCTGATTGTAACGTTGCTTAGTTTGACACTACGGTTTCATCTAAACCGCTTAAATTGTAATTTGTGGTTTAACACTTAGAAATTAGAAATCGCCATGGCCATTCATTTTGCAATAGCAAAATGCCTTAGGTATATGTACATTAAGTTACAACAACTGTAATAATGTGATGGTGATGATGATGATGAATGTCCAAATTCAGAATGCAAATGCGTTTAGCCAATTTTTGGTTAAATCCAATTGCACTTGTTAACACTAACATGTATATTAAAGGCTTTGGCGAATATTTTAAATTGAGTTTAAACTAAAGTTTTATGATGTTTACCCTTTTGTTTTATATATCTAGACATGACTAAGACCGGTAAACCTGACTCGTACTGGCATGACATCATGGTAAAGTATGCCCAGGGGAAATACCACTTTACCACAGGCAAGAAGCCAGGGGCGAAGAAGTGGAAAAATGCGTTGGAAAAAATTAATAACTGCCCATTACACAAACAAACCCGTGCATATGATATCTTTGGCAAAAGAATCCCCTGCAAATGTGGTTTTCATAAGGTATGTAATGAAAAGGAATGTGATGATAAGGTATGTGATGATAAATGTGAAAAACTCGCCAACACTACGGTGAAATGTTCATTTTTTGAGCTGTGAAGCCTTGGGATAATTTACCCCAAAATTTAAATTCTCTCATGATTTACTAACTCTGTAGTTATTCCAAACCTGTATAAACTTATATGATTGGTTGAAAACAGAGAAAGATATTTGGACACACAGACTAATACAGATTATGAACAACTCTAAATTAAGTATATTATGACAATATTGTTATACTATCCCTTTTCTTATGTTCATCAATTCTGCATTTGTTTTATCCATTTTATTTATTTATTTGATATTTAAGAGATGAATTATTTTATCCATCAAGAATGTAAATTGATTTACAAAGTGATAGCAAGGATGTAGATGTTTACACTTTTTTTAACAGTCAGCTGAGCAGACAGTTTTAGAGACGCAGGCAGCCCCACAGAGCAGTGAAGCCTCCAGTCAATCCCCCCAGCCCAGTGCAAGCTTCAGTGCAGGTTTCAGTCAAGCCCCACAGCCCAGTGCAGGCTCCAGACCAGCCCCGCAGCCCAGTGCAGGCTTCAGTGCAGGTTTCAGTCAAGCCCCACAGCCCAGTGCAGGCTCCAGACCAGCCCCGCAGCCCAGTGCAGGCTTCAGCACCACCCCGCAGTCCAGTGCCGGCTTCAGACCAGCCCCGCAGCCCAGTGCAGGCTTCAGCACCGCCCCGCAGTCCAGTGCCGGCTTCAGACCAGCCCCGCAGCCCAGTGCAGGCTTCAGTACCGCCCCGCAGTCCAGTGCAGGCTTCAGTACCGCCCCGCAGCCCAGTGCAGGCTTCAGTACCGCCCCGCAGCCCAGTGCAGGCTCCAGACCAGCCCTGCAGAGCAGTAGTTCAATTAAGTGTGCTCTTTGTAGCGAAGATGTTAATGTGGATGGTTTCAGTGAACATCTTTCAGACAACCATGTCCAAGAATGTTGTGATCAGTGTGGTGAAAAAGTCTGGGGTGCAGTTGGACTGTTTAACCACATTGACAAGCATCATTGTTTGATTAGTCTTTCAGATGGGGACAGAACATCTGTGGATCCAACATCATCCATTGCACAGTCATCTGCATACATCGAAGACCAGCAAAGAGCTCCACAAACTGCAGTACAAACCCCATCACAGGACATTACACTACGGCCTCCAGAAGTAAATTGGCTGAGTTTTCTCCCCAAACAGTTCTGTCGAGTGCTCAAACCAGCAGACCAAAAGTGGATAGCTCAGTGTCTGTATGACACCACAGGACGACTGAAGCAGCAGTTTCCACAAAACTGGTTTCATCCACCGAGTCCCAGCAAGCCTACTACTTCAACTCCTGATCCTAGCAGTTACTTTAGGCAGAGGATGTTTCTGTGGGCACCAATGAGGATGTGGGGTATTCCTCTGAAATGTACACGGTGCAATAGGAAGATGCATCATTCAGGCATTTATACTAAAGTTAGGGAAGTCATTGATGTTGACTCCACATATTACTTAATTGGAGTGGACTACCCTCGCTGCAGTAAATGTATGATACCTGTCTGCCCTTGGAGTTCAGAGATCCTTAAACAGCTGGATCCCTCCCACAGAAATAAATTCCCCGCTGTTCTCACCACTCACCTTGCCCTTGACAGGAAGTGTGTGACTTTGATGAAACCAAGAACTGCAGGAAACAGCTCCAGTTTCTTGAAACAAGCGCTTGAAGAAATTCATAGTGAGGAGTGGGCAAGACGGAGTATAGACTACCTGACAGACTGTGAGCTCCACAAAAAGAGATGTGCCCTGACCCAATCGGAAGTGGTTTATGAGCAGCCCCCGCCTTTTCGCCCCCTACCGCTGGCACAGTGGTTTGAGACTGCCCATGCCAATGAAATCCTGAATCACCTTGATGAGCTTAAGGGTGTTGTAACATCAACATATGGTAGCATCCTGAAGCTTGATTCTACCAAAAAGGTAAACATAAATACACATAAAGAGCCAAATGCATGTTAAATTATATTGAATATACCAAATTGTATTGTCTTAATGCATTTATACAGATTACTAAAAAGCTTGCTGGTGGCATTGCTGACACTGCTACCTGGATGACCAACATTGGTAATGAATTTGGCCAAGTTCTGAACTGTGTCCTAACCACTGGTGAGGGAGCCGGCTTAGATGACTTGTGTCAGGGCATTGTAAAGCGATACAGGGATGCTGGGGAGCCAGATCCAGCTGCGATTTATGTTGACAGGGACTGCTGCAGCGGGACAGGTTTGTCAACTTAAGCCATTACTTAACAGGAATGTTAAGTAAATTTCTAATCCATATAAGCAATAATTTTTGGCTTGTGTCTCAATGACAATAAATCATAGATCTGCATGTTTCCCACTAATTTATGAAAATGGTGTTTAGATGGCTTTTTACGTTGTTCATATTTTGTTCATGTTCGTTCAGATGCAGAACCCTCTAAAAGCCACCTCTGTCAAAAATGAGATTATAATGTTGATGAGTGAATGATGAGTGAATGCTCTCAAAGTAAAGTATATGTTACTCAAATAATCTTGCTTCAAAGACTTCTAAATAACACTCAGCCCATTCTGAATTATCTGCTATCTGCTATGGAACTGAACCTAGGAGCCTGATAAAAATGTTTCTTTAAAAGAAGCGAAATCTGACGGATTTAGAGGCTTAAGAGAATATTTATAAATAGTGTTGGTCATCTGCTGTCCTGCGCATTCAAAAATTGGACTTATGGACTTCGGATGAACAAAAGTTGAAGTTTATTAAGTTGAATCTCAGCGCTGGGCTGTCTCAGACAAAAGAGTCTTCACAGAGAATCAGCCCCGCTCAAACAGTGTACAACATATTTATTAGTGTATGTGAGAGGTGTGTCTTCAAGCTTGCTTCGAATCTTGACCAATCGTTGGACCAGTTCTCAGCTGACGTTTTCTTCTCCTCCAATCATGTTACACCCGGTTCCTGTGTAAACTATTCCTGTGTGCTTGGCTTCTGTGAAAACAACGCACTCCCCCAACTTGATCACATCTGTTAACCCCTGACCTGAGGCCCCAATGGCTATGGAATGTTGGGCAACCATAGCCGCGCACACACATTTTCACATCCTGTTGAAAACGTCTCACTGCACCATAATATGCCTGCTTAGTCTCTCAACCCTTTTAACACACACATTTGCTCACAATGATACCCTATTCTATTATTGATTATATGTAATCCATAGGAAGAAATAAAATGTATAAAAACGTAGATTTTACTTAAATGAACATTGTAATAAAAAACATGACTTTAAAACCCTTCAATAGCATTAGCATATTTTTAAATGATACAAATTTAAATCTAAGAAGATGTGTAAACTCGCTCATTGTTTCTCATTGGTGTAGGTGTGACTCCAGTTCTTACCTGGTTTCGACCTTGGAAGTTCAAAGTTCGCCTTGATGTTTTCCACTTCATGCGACGGTTCACTGCTGGTCTTACAACAGAGCACCATCCACTGTATGGCACTTTCTGCTCCAAGTTGTCCAGTTGTATCTTTGAATGGGACAAGGAGGACTTCTCTCACCTTAAAGAAGCGAAAAACGAACATACATTTTAAAAAAACATCAGGGGCATATTCCAACAGAGGCCCAAATCTCTGTCTCAGCATCACCTCAAGGGAGCTGGCCCAAACACTGCAGGAGGGAAACACGGGGCAATCGTGGCCTAATGGTCAGAGAGTCGTACTCCGTGACCAGAAGGTTGCCGGTTGATCCTCGGCCAGTACGTTGGGGCCTGAGAAGCCCTACCCCTACCCTCAGGGCGCTGCACTGATAACTGTCCGGGTGTACGTGTGTTCACACTGCGTGCTATTTCCTAGTCATGATGGTTAATGCGAGTCAGATGGCAATCTACAATAGTCACTTTCTTCACGTGGAGTTGAAGGATGATACAAGATGTAGATCAGTGGAACTACCGACACGACTGTTGCGCCTCAAAGCATGATGCACGTTTGGGAGGTACAACAGAAACATTTACCCTGCATCCAAGACCCGCCTGGTGTTCAGCTTTACACAAAGCTGGGCTCTGGGTTACAGAAGGGTGACAAGGTTCTGGATGTACTGCGGTGTGGCAGAGGGTCCTCTTCTCTTGAAAGCTTTCATCGCCATCAGTGCACTTTCATTCCAGGTATGGTAACAATACCAAGAATATCATGTCTGTAATTAAGTAGTGTTGTCACAATACAGGAATTTCTAAACTTTGGAAGAATACAACAAAAAACATTTTAAATACCACTTAAAAAAAAGTAAAGTAAAAATAAAGGAATTCAATTTCCACAGGTTTAGTTAACAAGTGAATTAGCTTTAATTGGTAGTCAGCTTTGGTAGTTCGTAGAGGGGTTTATAATGGTATTTTGACAATGTGACACATTTTTCCTTACAGGGTGGAGATGTAATGCTGTACATACTCAGATGTACATGCTTGAGGGTGCATCGAGATGGAACATCAACCGGGCTCTTCAAGCTGTGGACATGAGTGGTACATCACAAACTAAAATCTATGATGTACGTTTAATGTCCCACATTAATGTCCTCAGCAAAAGAGTCCTCGGATGTGCACTCCTGCAAGAATTCATAACCCATGGGAAACCCACAAGTAAGATTCAATACTGAACATTCTCTTACTATAGTAATACCAGGCTTTGCTGTGAGTTTGAATGCTGCCTAAACGCTAACCATTCATTCCATTTTTAATTCATTCCATTTTTAATGGAATGATCATTGCTGTAACGGTGGTCATATCTATTATCTATCTATACTGTTATAAGATGTGTCTGTGTGTTTTCAGCGTATTTGGTTGAGTTGTCTATGTGTGACTTTATTTATTTATGTATTTTTTTAAATCACAATTTTTTTTTTATTCATTTCCAACACCACATTCATCACATTTACTGTTATGATTTAGCCTGATATATTCCTCTTTTTACAATATGATGCCTCTTTTTGGCAGATGAGCGTATAGCAGTGGAGTACTTGTTGGCACAATCTGGCAGAGGAGACCTACTTTCTCCACTGGAGCCTGGTGAAATCACTCTGCCAGAGATGCAGGTTGAAGTTCAGGAGGATGAGTGTCTGGATGTCACAATATGTGATGCAGCAGACATCAGTTTAAACACACGCACTATTGGCAGTTCCAGCAGTCATGATGATTTATTGACCTCTTCTCTGGTAATATACATTTTCTTGAATTAAATTGAAATTGCATAGGAATGTTAGATTATATGAGCAATACATGAGTTGTTTTATAATTTATACATTCAATTTAAGTAATGCTCTACAATGTTTAATTGGTATACTTACAAATGTTCAAAAATGATCTAGGAAACCCCTGTTCCAAGTGGTGGCTCTCACAGTCCTGACATTGAAGACATGTCCTGCGCTGGGCCCAGCACATCATCTCCGGTAAAGACTCTAATACGTGATGCTTATGCTTGTAATTTGTGAAGAACAGTTTATCAAAGAACTGTAATCCAGGATTTCGTTTTTTTTGTTGTTGTTTTCTTTGTTATGACCTTAGATGTGATTCAAGGGGTGTCCCTGGATGGGAGGCGGTGGATAACCTGGCAGGGTACCTTATTAGCCTCAACCGGACTATCACTGCTTTGTCAACCAACGAGATAGCAGAGATCTTGCGGTTGTATTCGTGTCTGCATGCCATTGATCAGTCCCCTTCCAAGTATTCCCTTAAGTGCAAGAAAAAGATCTTGCCAGGTCCTTGGAGAGCTTCTCGAAAGCGTAGTGGCTCAGCCCCTGGTCAGCAAGCAGCTGAGAGGTGAGTTAAATTGTGGTGCACCTGTGTTAAAGGACATTTTTACAGTGTGTGCCATCATAAATTATCCCTCACTTTTCATTTGCATAAAATAAAAATTCCTAATTAGTCTGTATGTTTATAAAGCTCCAATGAACCATAGAATAACATACAAAATGCATTAAATGCATTGTTTTATCCACAGACTATTCATGACCCATGGCCAGGCAGCTCAGAGACCTGATATCAACAGGATTTCAGAATGCATCGCACTCAAGCTTTTGAAGGAATTCAGGGAAGCCAGAAACAGACCTAAAGACAATAAGGGCAAAACCTTTCCAATTACACAGGCAATTGTGATGATGTATTGTCACATCAAGCAGCTGCTTGAAGACTGTCGAGAGCTGCTCGACAAGACCAACCTGGTGCTAGTTACACTCAACAACACTACAGTGTCATCTTGGTGAGTTGGTTATTGCCTTCCTAATTTCACTTTAGTAGCATATTCCTTATAACAACTTCTAAATTAACTATTAGTTTGCATTTGTTTAGAATGGTTTAATTCACAGTGTTTATATAACTCTTGAACTGAAGATGTTTTTTTTTTTTTTAAAAAGGCTTCTTGACCGACAGAAACGAACTGATCGGGACACCTTACTTCAAGGAGTGGAGCTTCCCCAGCAAATTGGTATAGCGAAGGAGCCACTGCCAAAGCCAAGGGAGCTCCCATCTGGACCTGTTGAACATGGACATGTTCCCATTGAGTTCAAGGAGCCTGAGAATCGGGAGGGTGAGGCAGTCATTCGTCAACGTAAATATGCACGAAGTGGAACTGCAGTGTCTTCAAATGCACTCACAGGCACTGGGCTAGGAGACACATCTCCATATGACACAGACTATTCTCCTGCTGCACAGAATAATTTCTTCTGTCCTGAGGCACAGCACTTTCCTGGGTGGAATACCTGGTCTGAGTGTTCTGATTGGTCTTTTTCACCCGGGTATCCGTCATCAGCTCCACCCCCACCTCATGGTTGGTCTTCCGTTGCACCCGGGCATCCATTATCAGCTCCACCCCCACCTCATGGTTGGTCTTCCGTTGCACCCGGGCATATCAGCTCCACCCCCACCTCATGGTTGGTCTTCCGTTGCACCCGGGCATCCATCATCAGCTCCACCCCCACCTCATGGTTGGTCTTCCGTTGTACCCGGGTATCCATCATCAGCTCCACCCCCACCTCATGGGTGGTCTTCCCTTCCACCCGGGTATCCATCATCGGCTCCACCCCCACCTCATGGTTGGTCTTCCCTTCCCCCTGGTCAACAGCCATTAGCTCTGCCACCACCTGAAAACCGACAACGTGCATGGAGGCTCCACAAGGCAGCACTTGAGGATGAACAGCGTGTGGCAAGAGGGGAGCCACCAAAGAAAAGGCAAACAAAAGACGACTACCCCTATCAATGCAAAATCTGTGGCAAGTCAAAAAGCAAACTTACTGGTCATACTCAGCTTAGAGGAAAATGGTACTGTCCAGCATCGGGCCAGAGCATTACAGAGTGGAAAGACTCTTTGTAGGCAACAAACAAACATTACCATACCAACACCACATTATTTTATTTTTTTAAGAAACTTGTCTTAAATCTAGTTACAGTAAATTTTAAGTAGTGTATTAGGTTAACAGAATTTGAAGGATAGCTCTCTCTATTTCTTATTGTATTGTAGTTATTGTATAATTATTGTTAATATTTAATATTGTATTTAATAAATGTTTACTATTACATCTAATGTATCTCATATATATAAGGATTTTGGAAGTGTATATTAGATTAGATTAGATTAGATTAGATTCAACTTTATTGTCATTACACATATACAAGTGCAGTGTAACGAAATGTAGTTTAGGTCTAACCAGAAGTGCAATTAGCAAGTGCAGGATATACAGTGTGAATAAATACAGAATACAATATTAGGAAAATACTATACAATGGGCATAAAAATACTATTATGAAACTATTATGAAAATACTTTACAGAAGGAATGTTCTATGACAATATGACAGTCGGTATGTACTATGGACAATATATACAGAAGGCTATATACTGTGAACATTAGTGTACAGGTGGTTATGAACAGATAACAATTTAGACTATACAGTAGTGCAAGTGACTTAGATGTGCAATAATTATAGACATTAGCTATTAATGTTGCAGTGCAATAGAAAGTTAATGCGGTTATTAAAGGTACGGTGCAGTATATGAGTTAATGCAGTTATTGAAGTTATAGTGCAATAGATCGATTTAAAAAAAAAAAATTGAACATTACAATTACTTGGATCTAAATGGGCACTTAGGTATTTTGTTGATAAAATTGAATACGTTTTTTTACCTTTTGTACTTATAATATTAAATATACTATAATTTTACTTCATTTTTTGCTCAATTTTTCTTTTCCCCCTTCTTCTTTCTTTTTTTTTTTCTTTTCCCCCACCATAGCAGTCCATTTTGCCCCATTTTTGGCCGAGTGGTTAAGGCGATGGACTTGAAATCTATTGGGGTCTCCCCGCGCAGGTTCAAACCCTGCCGACTACGGCTTCTTTAGGGAAAGAGAAGACGATCAAGCCTTTATAGGCTCCCACGTGTTTCTTTACGAGCAGCTCTCCTACAGATGGCACGTGTTTCTGTTATAACCAGCCTAATGGCTGGTTGCCAGTACGCTCGCCTGCATTTGCTCAAAGTTCAGCTAACACGCGCTCTCTGCTTTTTGTAAATGCCTCTTTCATGAAGGGCTCCACCAGAACTTTGAAACGAGCACCAAAGTGATGTACAAACGTTTGCCAGCTGTTGTAACCGATTCTGCTTGAACATGCGGCTGTAATGCGATCGAAGTGATACAGTGGTGAAAAACAGCCTTCCGTTGCTGCGCTAACATGGTAGCGTGGCCGAGCGGTCTAGGCTGCTGGATTAAGGCTCCAGTCTCTTCGGAGGGGTGGGTACAAATCCCACTGCTGCCAGATGAGATTCAATATGTCCAGTTTGCTGTGGGGCTGAGCCAAGAAAGCATTGTTTAAATCGAATCTCACTTTTATGTACCTGCAGGCCGTCTGAGCCAAATTGACAGGTGTTCTCAATGGGTTGTCGATGCAACTAAGTATATAACAACACATTAGTACACATTCAATCTAAAACAATGTGTACATACTTTATAGACTTTTATGTGACTTTGCAAATGTTTTCTTAACAGGGACCTTTAAGGAAAGCATGGCCTGATAAAAGACCAAAGATGAGTTGTCAGGGCAGTTTTTAAAACACGTGTTATTTTCACTTATCTGCCGACAGAACCCTGTAAGCTCTTGACTGTCTGCGAAAAGTCGCAGCGGGCCTAATGTAAAACACATATAAAAGACCAAAGATGAATAGTCAGGGCAGTTTTTAAAACACGTGTTATTTTCACTTATCTGCCGACAACACCCTGTAAGCTCTTGACTGTCTGCGAAAAGTCGCAACGGGCCTATTGTAAAACACAGATAAAAGACCAAAGATGAGTTGTCAGGGCAGTTTTTAAAACACGCGTTATTTTCACTTATCTGCCGACAGAACCCTGTAAGCTCTTGACTGTCTGCGAAAAGTCGCAGCGGGCCTAATGTAAAACACAGATAAAAGACCAAAGATGAATTGTCAGGGCAGTTTTTAAAACACGTGTTATTTTCACTTATCTGCCGACAGAACCCTGTAAGCTCTTGACTGTCTGCAAAAAGTCGCAACGGGCCTATTGTAAAACACAGATAAAAGACCAAAGATGAGTTGTCAGGGCAGTTTTTAAAACACGCGTTATTTTCACTTATCTGCCGACAGAACCCTGTAAGCTCTTGACTGTCTGCGAAAAGTCGCAGCGCGCCTAATGTTAAACACAATCGAGGAAACCGGTAAAAGAAAGCACCCTTTCGAGGTAGCGTGGCCGAGTGGTCTAAGGCGCTGGATTTAGGCTCCAGTCTCTTCGGAGGCGTGGGTTCAAATCCCACCGCTGCCTGTTGGTCTGTGCTCCGCTTGGAGCGTTGTGAGTGTAGTTTTCCGCTTACCTCCAGAGCCAAATAAGCTGGTTCAGGTGTGCTTGATGAGGGATGGACCTGCGCTCAACTGCTGTACTCAACACCCCCACCCGAGGGTCTACACCTAGAACATGTCTCTGCAACTCAAGAGCCCGGATAGTTCAGTCGGTAGAGGATCAGACTTTAATCTGAAAGTCAATGGCCCCGCCCTCTGTTGTTAAAATTAAAATAAACAGTTTGCTTTTACGTTGGAGTCGACATATGGGCTTTGAGCAGGGATTTAATCGAGCACATGCGTCAGGAATTCCGTGAGACCTCAGCAGAAGCTGCCAATCCCCTCCTTGCATATGCAGTCACAAACTCCTGCTACTTCAACTTCGCCGAAGGGCTGTTGGTTAGCCGTGATCGGATAGAGGTTAGTACTCTGTGTTGTGGCCTTAGCAACCCAGGTTCGAATCCAGGTCACGGCAGTGGACCCTTTGCCCTTATCGTGATATTGAAGCCCTGCCTTTCCCTTTTTGACATCGTCCTCTTTACACCACGAACGAAGCCCAGAGGGCCTTGAACCTGTGGTCTTCGTGGCTGAGTGGTTAAGGCGATGGACTTGAAATCCATTGGGGTCTCCCCGTGCAGGTTCAAACCCTGCCGACTATGTCTGTTTTAGGGAGAGAGAGAGAAGACGATCAAGCCATTATAGAATCCCACATATTTCTTGATGGTGTGCTGTATGGGTTGTCGATGCAACTACCCAGGTTATAAATAATTATATTAAAAATATACTTTAATAAAGTGTACTAAGTATATTTTCTACATTTTGTTCTATTTTCGTCAAATCCAAGTATAGTCAAGTGTATTCAGTTATGCATTAACTTCAACTTGACATCTATTTGACTACACTTCTAGTGAAAATAGTATACTAAAATGCAACAACTTTTTTTAAACTTCAAGTGCACTAAAAGACACTAATGAAAATCGAGATTCATGAGCAATTAAGCACACGTACAATACAGCATTGTATCGCCATTCTAATGGAAATATACTTAAAAAGGCATTGCAGCGCAAATTATAGTTGTGTTTAAGTACATTTTGTACATACTGCTATCATACTTATAATTACTATAAACTATGTTAATTTAGTACGCCTCTGTAATATTTCAAGTGATATACAAATGTACTTTCTAACTATATTAAGTGCTTTTAAAGTGTCCCACTATGACAATAATGTTTTTGAAGTGAAGTTCAATTACAACCTAAACATCATAGACACGTACTTTCAGTGCAATGCTATTATAGGTGTAAGGTAGAAACAAATTTTTAAAGTATATTTCATCTGTACTTTTATCCCCATTTTGTTGTATTTAAGCATTAATTTTGCTATTACACCACAAGTGTATTGTATAACAATTCAGTTCAAGTGCATTAAATCAACAGATTACCAATTGCATTTCAGAAAAGGATCTTTATTATTGACACAAAAGTAACACACAAAAGCAGATATTGGCAAAAGGAGGAACCTTGAAGGCAAGGAAAGGCAAGGCAAGGCAAGGCAAGTTTATTTATATAGCACATTTCATACACAAGGGCAATTCAAAGTGCTTTACATAAAATGATTGACAGAAAGAAATAAAACGTATCTTTAAAATGGAAATGATTTAAGATCACAAATACTTTAGATTTTAAGAAACAATAAAACAGCAATAAAATTGATTAAAAATGTGACTGTGTATATAAAAAGAATAAGTTAGAAAATAAATTAGAAATAGAAGTGCAGTTGATGTAAACCAGCACAGTGCTCAGGTTGTGAATGCACAGCTAAACAAGTGTGTTTTTAATCTGGATTTGAAAGTAGCTACTGTTGGTGAATGTCTGATGTCTTCTGGAAGCAGATTGGCCCTGTTTTGAGTGAACCCTTGATATCTCTAACTGACTTGATCCTGATGATATAAGAAGTCTGTTTGGTTCATATTCAATGAGCATATCTGAAATGTATTTAGGTCCTAAACCATTGAGTGATTTATAGACAATTAATAATACTTTGAAGTTGATTCTAAAAGTAACGGGTAACCAGTGTAAGGACCTGAAGATTGGAGTGATATGCTCAGATTTTTTGGTTCTGGTCAGAATCCTGGCAGCAGCGTTCTGTATGAGCTGCAGCTGTCTGATGGTCTTTTTGGGAAGACCTGTAAGGAGTCCATTACAGTAATCCACCCTGCTGGTGATGAAAGCATGGATTAGTTTCTCTAAATCAATTCAATTCAAGTTTATTTATATAGCGCTTTTCACAATGTGTATTGTTTCAAAGCAGCTTTACAGGGCAAACAGCTGCTTTGGCTTGAGACAAAACATCTGATTGTGGCTACAGTCGACTGTACACTGAACTGCCGGGAACAGATTGCACAATGGTGAACAACTTACTACATGCGATTCTAGCTCTGACTTGAATTACTAGAGGCCTTGTAGCTCTCATTGTTGCACTTCCTCCATTGCGTCCGTTATAAATTGTGGTGGTAGAAACCATTCTTGAAATTCATATAGAACATCTCTTACCCTTGTTATTCCCACCTCCATCCACTTTTTAAAAAAGATATCTTTCCCATCTCTTGTTATCATTTTGTTTAAGAACAGAGGTTGGTTTAAAATGTTTTCTCTTCCTTTCAGATTATAGTCTGTTACAGTTAAGAAGTTCCCCCAGGCACTTAAAATTTCCTTATAAAAGTCCGGTATTCCTTCCGCCATCCAGTTTTTTGTTTTCATCCATAAAATATCCTCCCCCAAATTAAAATTCCCACATTTGTTTAAATAGTATTTCATGACTTTCTTCCATTCTGTTTCATTTTCTTCTTGCAGCAGTTTTTTGACTATTTTGACCCTTAAGCAGTTTTTCCTTTGTTTAATATCCATTAATCCCAGCCCACCCTCTTCTAGTGGTCCTAATAGAGTGTTGTATGCTATCCTTGGGGGTTTACCTCCCACAAACCAAGAAAACATTTCTTCAACCTCCCTTCCAACCACAAAGGCATTTCTGTCACATATAAGGCGTACCACAGCTTTGAAGCCATTAGAACATTCAATACTAAAACCTTCCCTTTCAAATTTAGAGTCCTCATTCTCCAAAAGTTTAACCTCCGCTCTATTCCTGTTATCAATTCCTCCCACATTTTGTCTCTTACTTGCCTCTGTTCCTTTCCCATTAAGATCCCTAAAATCCTAATTTCTTCAACTTCCTTAAAGTTAAAACATTCCGTTAAAACTGACGCTGCCCCGAACCTCATATACACTGTCTTGTCCTCATTAATTTACTTCCTGATCCTTTGCAATATTCTTGTACCTTCTTCATTATTTGTTTTACGCACTCTTTCCATTGAGCTATTATTGTTGTGTCATCCGCGTATTGAAAAATTGTCCCTTCTGCTTTCCTTTCCTGTATTTCTATTCCTTTTATTTTCTCTTCCTTCCTTATTGCAAGGCCCAAAGGTTCTGCTACAAGAGAGTATAATAGCGCTGAGAGTGGACATCCTTGTCTAATTGATCTAGTTATTTTGAAACATTCCGTTAAAAACCCATTACGTTTAATTTTTGTTAGGGCCCCCTTGTACAAAATCTTTATCCATTTCATAAAATTCTCACCAAAACCAAACCTATTTAAAACCCCAAACAGATATTCATGCTCCACTCTATCAAAAGCCTTTTCGAAGTCTAGGCTGATCAAATACCCGTCATCATTCTTTTCTTTTATGTATTGTATTGTGTCCCTTATGCTCATCGTTATGTCTGGTATGTCTCTTCCTTTTACTGCATATGCATGATTTGTTTTTATTATTCGTGGCATCACCTCTTTTAACCTATTTGCTAAAATCTTTGCTAGAATCTTTAAATCAGTATTTAGCATTGTTATTGGCCTGTAGTTTTTTAAATCTGTTTGTTCACCTTTCCTTTTATATATTAGCTTCATCAGCCCCATTCCCATCCTTTCATTCAACTCTTCCTCTTTAAAAATTTCCCTAGAGACCTCCTTTAAAATCTCTATTAAAGAGTCCTTAAAATGTATATAAAATTAGCTTCCCAAGCCGTCTATCCCTGGGCTTTTCCTTTTATTTAGATGGTCTATCGCTCTTTCTATCTCCTCGTTCTTGATTTCCCCATCACATTCTTTTATATCCTCTTTACTTAAACTCGTTTCAATAAAATTAAACAGTTTATTTTTTACCTCTACTTCCACCCCTCTTGTTTTGAAAAGATCCTCATAAAAAAGCTTTACCTCTTCTAGTACTTTTTCATTCCCCTCCACAATCGCTCCGCTTTTCCCTTTTATTTCTTGTATTATTCCCACTTTCGCCCTTTTTTTCTCCAAGTCACAGAAGAACTTTGTGCATTTCTCCCCCTCCACCATACATTTGGACTTACTTCTTAATCTTGCTCCCTCATATTCTTCTATTTCTTTCAATTTCTCCTCGGTTTCTTTTATCTTTTGTATGTCTTTATTCTCATGATTTAATTCTCTTTCTAATGTGTCCTTTATTTCTTTTTCTTTCTGTCTTTTGCTTATTTGTAAGGTTCTGCAATGGTTTATTAAAGATCTTTTTACTAGATATTTAACATTCTCCCACCACATTCTTTTATCTTCTTTGTACATTGCATTATCCTTCTCTTTCTCTATAATTCCTTTTACCTCTTCAACATAACCTTCATTCTTTAAGATCTCTGTATTTAAAATCCATGTACCCTTTCTTGTAAAGCAATAACATCTTCTCCTCTGCACTTTTCTTTCACCCTTTCAAATTTCCCCATGTCCATCAGTCCCCTTGCATTAAAGTTGACACAGCTTAAAACCATGAGAAGCAAGAAAAGTAGATACCTAAAAAGCATTATTCTCTATTTTTCTCCCTCCAGGCCAGAGTCCTGCACGGGTTCGGGTAGCCGCAAATTTGGCTGCAACGGGTGAAAAATATATAACTGTGTCGGATTCGGGTGCGGGTCGGTTCGGACACGGGGGAACACGGGTCTAAACACGGGTTCAAAACAGTCACATGCAAATGTAAAAATAAATCCATATTTTTAGGAACACTTCTACAAAACTATTCCTGTATTTCAAGTTGGTAAAATATTTTTTAGTTTATTTGAGCCCGCGCCCTCCCAGGAGTCTCTAGGCCACATTCCACTTTTAAAAAATAACAACCGCGCGAACTGCTGCATGAGTCGTCGAGATGGATCCTGAGGAGATTGTAAAGTTGTCGACAATACTTCATCAAAACTCAAGTCCAGTGTGTGGGAGAAATTTGGAGTCATCTCAGATGAAGAAAGCAATATTGTGAAAGGCTTTGCTGCATGCAAAACCTGCCTTAAAGTTTTCGTTTTCGATAGCCGCAGGTGTGGATCTTCGTCGCTGAGGAAGCACGCAGATACCTGTGCCGGTAACAAACTCACCAGATCTATCGAACAGTATCTTTCAAAGGGGACAGAACTGAAGGTGCCTCGTAGAGATGATAAGGACACCATAACCAGGCTGTCTGTGAACTTTGTATGCAATGATATTAGACCCTTTGATGCAGTACACGGCGAGGGATTTTTTGCATTAGCACAAGGGTTGATAGATGTTGGTGCAAAGGCTGGCCGTGTGGATGTTAAACAACTACTGCCTGACCCTACGACGGTTTCTCGTGGTGTTAACAAATATGCAGAGAAGATTCGCCAAGAACTAATCCCAGAGCTTAAAATGCAGTTGGAGGGGGGTAATGGAGTTGTTACATTGGACATGTGGACTGACGATTACAGAAAAACCAGCTACCTTTGTGTTACTCTGCACTACATTAACAATAAGTTGGGGCTTTTCGAAAGAGTGCTGTGTACCTCTGAGTGGGACAGTTCACTGCGTAAAACGGCGGACAACATTAAACCAGCCATCATCAGCGCATTGCGTAAATTTGGCATTGATGAATTCTACTCCAAACTGGTGTATGTGACAGATAGGGGCGCAAATATAGTTGCGGCCCTGCGTACAGTGACCCGATTGAGCTGCGCTGCCCATATTTTCAATACTGTCCTGTACACTACATTCAAACCATCCCAGGAGGATATGTATGGAGAAGAAGTAACTGCAATGATTGACTCAGCCAAGTCACTGGTAACATATTTCAAGCAGACCAGTCTCCAGGCTCGCCTGAAAAAGACTCTTAAAAACTCTGTAGAGACACGTTGGAATTCCCTCCATACAATGCTAGAGTCTATCAGCAGTCAATTTGAAGACATCCGAACACTTCTGGAAGAGCGAGGGGAAGTTGACCGCCTCACAAACCTGGATGAAGAGGCCCTCTCCGACTTTGTTGCATACCTGGAGCGATTTAAGGAAGCCACTAAAGCGTTAGAGGCATCGAAAACCCCGACCCTCCATCTAACCATTGTTTGGTATGAGCGCATCAGACGCCACTTGCGAGCTTCTTCAAATGATAGCAATATAATTTCCTCACTGAAGGAGAAATGCCTCAGTATTCTCCAGGACAAGTTCGACATTCATCGTTTACACAGACTTGCAATGTTCCTGCATCCTAAACTGAAAAGTATGAAGCTAATTGCTGACAGTAGTGAAGTGGCAAGCGTGCACAGTGAGATGCGGCGCCTTGTGAAAGGTCAGTATTAATGCAAACACAGCCACAGTTGGATGAGAGAAAATAAAAGTGAAATTTTGAGGGGACAATTTTATTTTTATTAAATAACATTTGAAAAACCTGTACCCTAACCCTATACACCGAGTTTCGGTTAATTTATGAGACTAGCTCCAGTTCACACGCCGGCGCCTTCGCTCCGTGTCCTGATTATATTGCCTGCTATATTTACTTCTTATTTATTAAATCCAGGCAATTGGTTGATAAAACATTGATTAAAATTAAGATACAATTAATACAAAACGAAATTCACTTTAAAGAAAGGCTTTATACAAGAAGAAACTTAATGAAGTGATTAAAATAATGTCTGCCACTCTGCCTACTGCCTGTCTCTCAACATATTGCGCAACTTATGATCTTACTCTTTTCACATCTCATATAATCAACATAGATGAAATTATATATATAAATATTTTAAACATAATTGTGAAAATCGTTTTCTTTAAGTTCAGATTTTTTGTGTCACGTAGGCATGTGTATTTCCCTCATATTAAATATAAAACGCATGATGCTTATATTTTTCTAATGTCTGGACTCCTTTATGAAGGGGTGTATGGATATATAAACAGACGTTTCAATATATTTGTATTAAATGCATTTTCTGAGCATTTATTTTTCGAGATTTGACTGCAAATGTCACGTCCATAAAATTATTACACTACAATGTTTGTTTACATTTATTATAGACCTTAAGGATAAGCGTGGAAGTCCTGAGGAGCACTGCCACCACCCCCCACCGGAGAAGCGAGTTCGAGTGTCGGCGGACACTTTATCAGACGTAGAAGATTCCAATGATGAGGCTCCGCAGTATCAGGACGAAGTGGCTGCTTACATCGATCACAAAACGCCAAAAGATGACCATTTTGAAATTTTGTCATGGTGGCAAGACCATGCTCACCTTTTCCCTAATATTGCCCAGATTGCGAGGTCTATCCTCGCCATCCCTGCATCCAGCGCTGCAAGTGAGCGAGACTTCTCTTGTGCTGGATACGTTATCCAAGAGCGGAGGAGTCAGCTGAAACCGTCTACAGTGGACGATGTGCTTTTTTTACACAGCAATTTAAAACACCACCACCACAAATAGGATCTAATCCCCTCGCACGGAAAAAGGTAGGCCAAAATTGCCCCCATTAGATCTTGGATTCATAAACGGGCCAGTTTCATGTATCAGCCCTAATTGTAACCTATTGTCTGTATGGCTAAGTAGCATAATTCGCAGGCCGGTGTATTTAGCGTTTGTTAGGATTCGCATGCAACTGGACTTTTCTTTCATTTAAAAGTAGCCTATCACATAGCCTACACTGTTGTTGTTATTGTTTATTTTTTCACTATTAAGTAGCCTATGTGTGGTGTGCAGGGCGCGTTTGAACCCGAAATTGTCTGATGTACGTTAGACGAAATTGCGTTACTCAGTTTTGTGGTAACGTTAGCCATGTTCTTTATGTACCGGCTTTATGACAACTTCGGCTGAGATTGTACTTGTGTTAAGGCCAAAGGCCTTGTAATAACTTCTGTATGACCTGGCAATAAAAATTTGAAAAAAGTGTGTCTATAACGTGATTGGCTAAACTGATTTGATTTCGGGTGCGGGTCGGGTGTCGGTTCTATTTTAAGCGGGTCGGGTCGGGTGCGGATTTTAATTAGTGCTGCTGTCGGAAAACGGGTCGGATGCGGTTTTAAGCACTGCGGGTACGGGCGGGTGCGGATTTACAAAATCGGACCCGTGCAGCTCTCTGCTCCAGGCCCTTTACCTCTTTATCTCTGTTTGCCCTTTTATCTCGACCCCTTATCATAATCCTTTTTCTTGCATTTTTCAAATTTGGTGTTACCTTTACTGATCTCCTTCTTATTTGTCCCCTCCCCTCTCTGTCTTTGTCCATATTGTCCATTTCTTCTTCACTTTCTGTCTCTTCGCTTTGATCTTTCCTTCCATGTCCATCTTTCCCCACGTCATCCTGATAACCTTTAAAGCTGTCCGATGTTTCCATTGTCCATTGCGTGTCCTGCTCCATTGTTTGTTCTTTATCTCTTATCGTTCTCTTTTCCGCTTTCTCCTTCCTCTATACAGCTGACAAGTCAATGCTATTGTGAGGGTACTGATATTGGTAGTTTAAAAGAATTGCTCATTGTATATTCAAAAACAGTGTAGCAGCAATGGAGATAAATTACAGACAGAGACACCTGGTGCATGTTCTAGGCTGCTAAATGTGGCGGGGGTAAATATGCCACCGCCTTGTGAGGGAAATGTTTTTAGATTAGATTAGATTCAACTTTATTGTCATTACACATATACAAGTACAGTGTAACGAAATGTAGTTTAGGTCTAACCAGAAGTGCAATTAGCAAGTGCAGATATACAGTGTGAATAAATACAGAATACAATTTTAGGGAAATACTATACAAATGTTGTACGAAAAATATGACAGTCGGTATGTACTATGAACAATATATACAGAAGGCTATATACTGTGAACATTAATGTACAGGTGGTTATGAACAGCTAACAATATAGACAATACAATAGTGCAAGTGACTTGAGTGTGCATTAATTACAGACATTAGCTATTAAAGTTACAGTGCAGTAGATGAGTTAATGCGGTTATTAAAGATACAGTGCAGTACATGAGTTAATGCAGTTGTTGAAGTTATAGTGCAATACATGAGTAGATGCAGATAATACAGTTACAGTGTATTAGATGAGTTAGTGCAGTTATTGAAGTTACAGTGCAGTATATGCGTTAATGCGGTTATTAAGGTTACAGTGCAGTAGATGAGTTAATGCAGTTATTGAAGTTACAGTGCAATAGATGAGTGGATGCAGTTAGTTATGCAATAAATGCAATAGATGAGTTACAGTGCAGTAGATGAGTTAATTCAGTTATGGAAGTAGTTTATTAGTGCAAATGAGCATTCAGTGTAATATTCCTGGTGTGCAAGTGAGCAGTATAGAGTGGAAATGATGCTATGTGTGTGTAAACAGTCCGGTAGAGCAGATAACATGAAGTACTGGTGTGTACAGTTCAGTCATGGATGCAGCCCTGTTATGCAATGTAAACAATGTAGTAGCAGCGTTAAAGTTATGAGGGTTAGTGGAATCAGTGGGGAGCAGAGTTCAATAATGAAACAGCTCTGGGAAAAAAGCTGTTTCCTAGTCTGCTGGTTCTTGTCCGGAGGCACCTGTAGCGCCTACCGGAAGGCAGGAGAGTAAACAGTCTATGAGCGGGGTGAGAGGAGTCCTTGAGAATGCTGCGAGCTCGACGCAGACAGCGTTTCCCCTGGATGTCCTCAATGGAAGGGAGTGTAGTCCCTGTGATGCGCTGGGCTGTTTTCACCACCCGCTGCAGTGCCTTGCGCTCAGCAACAGAACAGTTCCCGTACCAGACTGTGACACAGTTGGTCAGGATGCTCTCTATCGTGCAGCGATAGAAGTTCACCAGGATAGTTGAAGACAGTTGGTTCTTCTTCAGTGTCCTCAGAAAGAAGAGACGCTGGTGAGCCTTCTTGACCAGGCATGAGGTGTTGGTGGTCCAGGACAGGTCCTCCGAAATATGGGTCCCCAGGAACTTAAAACTGGAAACACGTTCAACAGCCATCCCGTTAATGTGGATGGGGTCGTGTGTGCCTCCTTTCGCCTTCCTGAAGTCCACGATGATCTGCTTTGTCTTGGAGGTGTTAAGGAGCAGGTTGTTGTCTGAGCACCATATGGCCAGGTGCCGTACCTCCTCCCTGTAAGCAGTCTCATCGTTGTTGCTGATGAGACCAATCACTGTTGTATCGTCTGCGAACTTGATGAAGGAGTTAGATCCATTCACAGGCCTGCAGTCGAGTGTGAAAAGGGAGTAGAGAAAGGGGCTCAGTACGCAGCCCTGTGGTACACCAGTGTTGAGGGTGATGGTGGTTGAGCAGATGTGGCCTAACCTAACAAGCTGAGGCCTGTTCG
Organism: Triplophysa tibetana; assembly: GCA_008369825.1. NCBI lineage: Eukaryota > Metazoa > Chordata > Actinopteri > Cypriniformes > Nemacheilidae > Triplophysa > Triplophysa tibetana. The sequence continues at coordinate 20,478,192 of CM017914.1, read as the reverse complement.
TCAGGAAATCCATAATCCAGTTGCAGGTTGAGTTGTTAATGCCTAGGTTTCCAAGTTTGCTGATTAGCTTTGCTGAAATGTTCTGCACTATACTAAGGAAGACTGAGTGAGCAACAGGATCCTAGTCCCCCCACCCAATGCTTTTAGTCTACGTACAACTAATTAAACTAGTTGTGTGGTTTCTATCGTGTTGCAATGTGTAATGCTCAAGAGTCGGCGATGTGGGCTTCAGGATTAACTCAATGCACGGAAGCCACCTGAAGTGTGTGTGTAGAAACTCAGGGGTTAAACCTAGCGTACTACAAAACCCACCCTCCCCGGATCTAACAGGATAGGTAAGACGCCCCCACTCCTTAGTATAAGTGACTCACAAATAAACAAACAGTTTTAGCTTAACTAACAAAAAAATTACATTTATTTTTTTTACTGCATTAAATAAAATGCTTCTCTTTTCTTTGTTTTCACAGGAAGTATGAAACAATTTTAAATGCAGATGAATCAAAAATTAAATAAAAATGTGGAAAATAATAAAAAGAGAAGAAAACTGATTTGTTTCAGTTTCAATTCAATTTGAACACATTCAGAATCAGGATCATTTTTGAAAGATTCACAATTGTAAATAGATTGAAACAGTTCACTTGAAAGTTCAACAGTTCACTCCAATTTGACTCAAAGATTCAAATTCGATTCAAAACTCCAGGAAAAAGGAATGAAAAAGTTATACTCTGTCCGTTTGAGTTCACGAGCACAAAAAGAAAGTTTATGAATCCACTTTTCAGGAAAAATTCACTTATAACGGCTCCATCAAAATGACTGTACGATTGAACTGTTTAGTTTAGATGACTCACTGACAGAAAATGGCGATGTTATTCTGCTTAGCAGTATTCAGTAGGAAAACAGGAAAAACAATGTACATCACCACTCTTGGTTTGTGGATGAGGAGCCGAATGATGTCCAATGGATGGCAGGATGTCTCTTCACTCACTTAACTCTCAGCGATTGTGCTCGCGATACTGACGTCAGCAGCTTGATTCAACAAGGCCGCAATCCCAGCTGATGGAGTCTCAAATGAGAAGACTAACAACACACGCACGCACGGCCCTATCAGACGACTCAATCAGCATCAGCATTCACTGTCTCATATTCGTTTTAGAAAAATGAAACAAAAACTGTTTTAAACAAAGAAAACGTGAGAGTATTCACTCCTACACGAGACTGAAACCTTATGAAACTAACAGGCCTTTCTGCCCAGCTTCACACGCAAAAGAAACGGCAGAAAACTCTTCTTTTTTTTAAACTCACTTCAACAAACTTCTTCACATAAACAAAGACTCCGCGGTGACGTTATACATCTCTGGTTGATGTCACGGGTCTAAAAATAACTTTTTGATCGGGATTGACTTCACGAACTCAACAATCCGCTCTCAGCTCACAGCTGCTTCACTCACTCCACCTGCTAACTCTCCATCTCTCCTCGCGCAATTCGTCAAAACCAAAAATGACAGCGCCCGTCAAGCGTCAAAATAGAAGTCTTCACAATTTGTCAAAATAAAAGTCTTCATAATCATTCACAAATTTGTAGATCCCCTACATTCCCCCCTGCTAAACCCTGCCATACCATCGGACTTCCATTCAGCAACTCAGTCCCTGAAAAATATACAACAGAGGATAGCAGGTTAAAATTCTTCACAGTGCAAAATCTCAGTATAACAATGAAAAGGTTCAAAGTTACTCAACTAGGAAGTTTGATAAACATTCACATTAAAAGAAACTTCCCAACCATTCAGGTTTTGAATTATTTTAAGACATAGTCAGTCTTAAATCTAACAGGTAATGTACCTCTGTTACTACGTTGAGAACGTCTAGGTTCAGAAATACATTCATTCTCACTTTCAGCATCAGATTCACCTGAATTTACTGACCCAAGTACTGACTGACCTACAGTACCCTCAGCTGACACCTCATTGTCATGTTCTCTAACACCATTGTCTAACCCATCCCCATCTTCCCCTCGACACCCCGTGTCTGTGTGGATGTCGGGTGCAAATGTAACAGGGACTGCAAGAACATAAGGATCTTCTGAGTCAGTGTGTTCCTGTTCTGTATATTCTCTAGATTTGCGTCTAGATGTACAGGGTTGTGGTGATGACTGAAAAGTGCAATGCTTAAGTTGATCCCTATGTACAACTTTACATGGGCCCCCTCTCTCTGGACGGATTGTATAGACTGGGGTATCTGCGTGATTCTGTTTCACCACAATGTAAGGTAGGGATTCCCAGTGATCTTGTATTTTCTTCCTTCCCTTATGTGAATGGTTACGTAACAGAACACGGTCACCAGGTCTCATGAGTGCTCCATGTGATCTGCGATCATAGGCTCTTTTCCTTTTTCTCGAAGCCTCTTGTGCTGCATGATTGGCTACTTCAACAGCAGTCTTTAATCTGTGGTGATGGTCTCTCACCCAGTCATCAAGATTATCTACTTCACTGTCCTCCAAGTCTCTCCAGCCCAGGATGTCCAGCGGCAATCGAGCATCCCTGCCGAACATCAAGTAGAATGGCGAATAGCCGGTTGAGGTGTGAGTTCGGCTATTGTATGCCATGACTAACTCAGGGAGATACTGCTTCCAATTCCTTTTCTTTTCTGGGGGTAATGTCCTTAGCATGTCATGCATAGCTCTGTTAAATCTTTCGCACTGGGAATTACCCTGAGGGTGATACGGCGTTGTGCGACTCTTTCCGGTTCCATAGACTTTACACAGCTCTTTGATGACATTGGCTTCGAAACACCGACCTTGGTCGGAATGCAGTCGTGCGGGGCAGCCATAGTGGACAAACCAATGCTGCACCAGTGCTTTGGCTGTGGTGTGAGCAGTCTGATTTTTGGTTGGCACAGCCACCGTGAAACGAGTGAACATGTCAGTTAAGACAAGTACATTCTCATATCCACCTACAGATTCCTCCAAGAGAGTATAATCCATAGCGAGAACTTCCAGTGGGGCTGAAACATTAGTACATGTCATTGGGGCTCGAATTTTAGGGAAGACATCTTTTGCGAGATTACATCTCTTGCACTCATTAATCCAACTTTGAACATCCTTAGCCATTGATGGCCAGTAATAGCTTCTCCTCGTACGTTCCAGCGTGCTTCTCTCTCCAAAATGGCCACAATGATCATGCTGACTCTCATACACTTTGAAACGCAGGGCTTCCGGAACCACTAATTGACAAATCTCTTCTCCGTCTCGAGGGTCAAGGATGGTTCGGAACAGCAATCCTTTCTTAAGCTTGAGTCGTATGAACTGTCTAGCAAGTTTTTTTGATTCTACGTTCATGTTTCGCTGTTCAACCGGACTCAGATTCTTTTTGGTCAGTACAGCGTGGTAGATGGGTGCTATACTAGAGTCAGCCTTTTGTTCCTCTTCTATCTTACTCCAACTATGTCCAGGAACTTTCCTCGTCCCTGACACCTGTACCGATGCTTGTACTTTCTGCCGATTTTTAGAGATTGGCCACAAGCATGTGCGTACTTCCTCTGAGTTCATCTTGATGAAGTCTTTAGCAGAGTCCTCCTGCTCTGGCTCTTCAACTGATGGGATCCTTGACAACGCATCCGCGTTTGCGTTTTGTCGTCCTGGCTTGTAGAAGACTTCAAAATCAAACTCTGCTAACTGAGCACTCCACCTTTGTTCTACAGCACCTAGATTTGCTGTCTCAAGGTAGCGCAAAGGGTTATGATCGGTGACCACAGAGAATTTTGAGTGGATCAAATATTCTTTAAACTTTTCGGTCACCGCCCATTTCAGGGCAAGCATCTCGAGCTTGAAAGCACTGTAGTTTTTATCGTTCTTTTCTGATCCACGAAGGCCTCGACTCGCATATGCGATCACACGCTCCACCTCTCCTTGTCGTTGACTCAATACAGCCCCAAGACCATGCAAACTCCCGTCAGTTGTGAGTATGAAAGGCTGGCTGAAATCTGGATATGCAAGGACTGGTGGACACATTAAGCACTGTTTGAGTTGGTCAAGGGCAGTCTGACACTCAGTTGTCCAGTTAAAAGATTCCATCATTTTCCCTTTTACTCCTTTACCAACCAGAACATGAAGTGGTCGGGCCAGCTGAGCAAAGCCAGGAACAAATCTCCTGTAGTAACTCATGAATCCTAGGACTTGTCTCAACTCTCTGACACTCTTAGGTACAGGCCATGTTTGCAATGCACAAGTTTTCTCTCCATCAACCTGTATTCCCTCGGAGGAAATTAAGTGACCTAGGAATTTCACTTCGGGTTTCAACAGAAAGCACTTGCTGGGTTTTAACTTCAATCCATGCTGTCTCAAGCGATTGAACACGATTTCCAGTCTCTCACAGTGACTATCAAAGTCCTTCGAAAAGACAATAATGTCATCAAGGTAGATAAGTAATGTGTCGAACGTCAGATCACCGAGCACCACTCCCATAAGCCGTTGAAAAGTCGCAGGAGCGTTGCAAAGTCCGAACGGCATCCTGGACCATTCAAACAGACCAAAAGGAGTGGTTACAGCAGTCTTTGCTCTGTCTTCCTCACTCATTGCTACCTGGAAATAGCCTGAAGTTAAATCAAGTGTTGAGAACAGCTGCGCATTTCCTAAGGCATCAAGTGACTCCTCAACACGTGGAAGAGGATAAGCGTCCTTGCAGGTCACTTTATTCAGCCTTCTGTAATCACAGCAAAACCTCACGCTGCCATCCTTTTTGATCACTATTACAGCTGGAGACGCCCATGGACTGCAGCTTTCTCGGAGTACACCTTGAGATACTAAATCTCGAACATGCTTTTTCACTTCTTGAAATACTTGGGGTGGAATTCTACGATGTCTTTGCTTAAGGGGAGGAGCATCTCCTGTAGGGATGTTGTGTGTGACAGCTGTCGTATACCCAAAGTCACATTCGTTCTTAGAAAACACGTCACTGTGCTTCACCAGGAGGTCTCTGAGTTTTTCACGCTGAGTTTCTGTGAGGTCTTCAAGATTTGTTTGAACTGCAACAGGTAACGGCTCTGTGGTGCTTTTCTCTGCTTTTACCTGACTTTGCTTCACAGCCTTGACATGCAGAGCACCCTCTTTCTCCTCAAACTCGACAACCACTTTTGGTACAACCTCCTGTGGCTTACACAGTACTGCTATCCTACAGTGTGGCATGAGTGTTACAGCTCTCTCACTAGAATTCAACACTCTGACTGGGACTTTACCATCTATATCTCACGGAGCCGATCTAACCAATATCGATATTATACCTCAAAGCGACGATGTTTCCGATCACCATCTTATAACATGTACACTGCGCACTGCAGAAATCAGTTGTATATCTCGTTATCGACAGGGTAGAACAATCACCTCAACTACTAAAGATAGTTTCGTAAAGAACTTGCCAGATCTGACTCCTCTAATAACCTTTCCAACTAATATAGAATCGCTCGATGACATGACCAGCAACATGGGCACCATTTTCTCTAATACATTAGAAGCGGTCGCACCTATGAAGTCAAAAAGGATTAATGAAAAGATCATAGCACCATGGTATAATAACACCACTCGCGCCCTAAAAAGAGAAACGCGTAAACTGGAGCGAAAATGTAAACAAACCCAATTAGAGGTCTTTAAAATTGCATGGAAAGAGAGTGCAAGCTGTTACAAAAAGGCACTAAAAGCAGCAAAAGCCGAGCACTTCCGTAACCTCATAGAAAATAACAAAAACAATCCAAGGTTTTTATTTAGTACAATTGCTAAACTAACAAACAAACAGACTCCACCTGACCTGGGTATTCCGCCGCACCTTGGTAGCAATGAATTCATGAAGTTTTTTACTGAGAAAATCGAAATAATACGAGACCACATAGCTAAAACCAAACCTCAAAGTGTGACGGAAGAATTAGTCTCACCCGTCAACCAAAAAGAAACGCTACAGTGTTTTTCTCCTATAAATCAGGAAGATTTAATTAAAATTATTGCAACATCCAAACCGACGACATGCTTATTAGACCCCATTCCGACTACTTTATTAAAAGAGTTACTACCTGCTGCAATTGAGCCCATTTGTAACATAATCAACTCGTCAATTAATCTAGGACATGTCCCAGGACCCTTTAAGCTGGCTGTAATTAAGCCTCTTATCAAAAAACCAAACTTAGATCCCAATGAACTTGGAAGCTATAGACCGATTTCAAATCTCCCGTACTTGTCTAAAATACTAGAAAAAGTAGTGTCAACTCAACTGTGTACCTTCCTACAAAATAATGACATGAACGAAAAGTTTCAGTCCGGCTTTAGACCGTATCATAGCACTGAAACTGCGCTCGTTAGAATTACAAATGACCTTCTTATTGCATCAGATAAAGGTAACATCTCACTCTTAGTCCTGCTTGACCTTAGTGCTGCTTTCGATACTGTAGACCATAAAATACTATTGGATCGTTTACACAATTATACTGGTATTCAGGGACAGGCACTACAATGGTTCAGATCTTACTTAACAGACAGATATCAATATGTCCATTTAAAAGGGAAATCGCCATATCTTACGCAAGTAAATTATGGATTACCTCAGGGATCGGTTTTAGGACCCTTGCTTTTCTCCATATACATGCTGCCCCTCGGCAACATTATTAGAAAACATGAAATTAGCTTCCACTGTTACGCAGATGATACTCAGCTATATATCTCATCAAGACCAGATGATTCCTTCAAACTATCCAAACTGGCAGAGTGCATCGAGGACATAAAACATTGGATGACTAGTAATTTCCTTCTTTTAAACTCTAACAAAACGGAAATATTACTTATAGCACCAAAAACAGGTAAACAGAATATCTCCGATTACAGCCTGCAAATTGAAGGCTGCACTGTTACTCCAACAAATACAGTTAAAGACCTAGGCGTTATATTAGACGGCAACCTGTCATTTAAAAATCACATCTCAAATATCACAAAAACAGCCTTCTCCCGAGGTTTTTTTCTCCATTAATCAATCATTGGAGTTTGGGTTCCTCGCCACAGCAGGGCAGTGTTGGCCTGCTCACCGGGAGACTGCATTTATTTATTTATTTAGAAATTATATATTATTTATTAGTATGATCTTACTCGTTGTATAAATACAATTCACTGTGCTGTGTTTTACCTTTTCTGTTTTTCCTGTTTGCCCTGTAAAGCTGCTTTGAAACAATACACATTGTGAAAAGCGCTATATAAATAAACTTGAATTGAATTGAATTGAACCATCTGCTGCCTTGGCGAGCACATTAGCGATCAAAACACTCTTGGGTAAGCTAACTTCTGATGAGGCTTCAACCAGCACTTGACAGCTTACTTTTGGTGGTATTCTACAACGACCTTCCAGAACACGCTCACTGAAAGGAGGGATAGTGATTGCTTGCTTTCCTGCAACTTTCACGAAACCAATCTGGTCTCCACAGTTCAAAGCCTCAGTCTGCATTTGAAGATTAGCTAACACTCGCTGTACTTTCGCCTCCCCAGCACCATGGCTGTGTCGGTCCATCTTCCTCATATCTCCAGTGGTTATGAACAGATCTTTGAGGTCACTCAACACATTCATCCCAACAATTCCCGGTAGTCCTTTCAACTCTGTTCCATTGGAGTTGTTCTCTTTGATCACAAACACACACTTTCCAGGCAATGTCTTTCCCGTGCACTCAATGTCTGCTTCCAGACATCCTATAATGGGAATGTCTAGTCCATTTGCCGCTGTGAGTCGGACCCAATTGGCAGATGACAGCACAACTTCTCCGAAGTGAGCTTTAAAATGAGACTCAGTAATCGTAGTCACCTCGGATCCTGTATCCAAGAGGCAAGCAGTTCTAATACCTGCAATTATCAGGTCGATGGTAAGACAGTCACCAAAAGCACTTTCACAGAGGGCCTTAGAAACATTCTCTGCATCACAGTCTGCTGTGTGACTTCTGATAACGGATGGACCTGGACTCTCTAGCACTGAGGTAACTTGATCAGCTGCATTTACCATCTCCCCTCTGTGTTTCTGAGGTTGCACTCCACTTGAGTTCTCTCTGTTCTGAGTACAGCGTCGGCTAGTATGCCCTGGTTTGCCACAAGTATAGCATATGTATCTTCCTTCGCTGTCTTTTAGAGGTTCACTTTTAGTTTTGCTCTCCTTTTCTACAGGTTTTACTTTCTCTTTGTTATTCACCATCTGAAAGAGTTGTTCTTGTCTGGCAGCTATCTGTTGAATAGCTTCATGAAGCTTCTCCAAAGTGAGAGGGACTGAAGAGTTATCTGTCGCAGCAGTAGCCTGGACGACACCCCGTGAACGAGTACTGCTTCTCAAATTGCATGGAATTTGTACTTCTTCTTCTTCTGACCAGGTAATCGCTTCCTGCATAAGCTGAATAAATGTCAGGTCCCTCTCAGCTTTGACTCTCCTCTTCATCTCACGTCGTAGTGAGTCATCCTTGAGACCTAACACCAGCTGTTCTTTCAGTACACTGTCAGCATCAGGAACTCTAGACGGATCCCGGTTCTGGATGATGCTCAGCTTCTCCTGCAAGTCATAAGCGTAAGAGCGGATGGTTTCTCCAGGCATTTGTTTGCGGTCATAAAACTCTTTCAATCTGCTACCAATGGGAAGTTTGTCTCCATAAGTCTGATCCAAAGCATCAAAAATCTCATCAACTGCTTTCTCTTTTCCATTAAGCATAAACTTAACTGTCATTTTAGCTTCGTCTTTGAGATACTGCTTAACAAACTCAATTTTGTCTTCTTCAGGAATTCTCATTACTTTAAGAGCGGACTTCATTGAGTTTATCCAATCCTCTATACTCGGTTCACCAGGTTTGGAACGGCATCCGCTGAAGTCTGGAAGTTTACGATCTCTTGGAATGTATACAGTAGATGGCACTCTCTGAGCAACTGCCTGTTGATCGATAACAGCTTTAGCAAGCGAAAGTGTTTCTCTCTGTTCGGCTCTGGCCTGTACCAGCATATCTGACTGTTCACCGAACCTCTTTTCCATCTCTTCAAACTGTCGTTTTAATTCTTCCAGTTTAGCCATTGTGTTGACTCAAAGACCACGAACTTGCACAATTAGAATACTCGCTAGTTTATCCTGTTCGTGACGCCAGTATGTGGCGGGGGTAAATATGCCACCGCCTTGTGAGGGAAATGTTCTGCACTATACTAAGGAAGACTGAGTGAGCAACAGGATCCTAGTCCCCCCACCCAATGCTTTTAGTCTACGTACAACTAATTAAACTAGTTGTGTGGTTTCTATCGTGTTGCAATGTGTAATGCTCAAGAGTCGGCGATGTGGGCTTCAGGATTAACTCAATGCACGGAAGCCACCTGAAGTGTGTGTGTAGAAACTCAGGGGTTAAACGTAGCGTACTACAAAACCCACCCTCCCCGGATCTAACAGGATAGGTAAGACGCCCCCACTCCTTAGTATAAGTGACTCACAAATAAACAAACAGTTTTAGCATAACTAACAAAAAAATTACATTTTTTTTTTTTACTGCATTAAATAAAATGCTTCTCTTTTCTTTGTTTTCACAGAAAGTATGAAACAATTTTAAATGCAGATGAATCAAAAATTAAATAAAAATGTGGAAAATAATAAAAAGAGAAGAAAACTGATTTGTTTCAGTTTCAATTCAATTTGAACACATTCAGAATCAGGATCATTTTTGAAAGATTCACAATTGTAAATAGATTGAAACAGTTCACTTGAAAGTTCAACAGTTCACTCCAATTTGACTCAAAGATTCAAATTCGATTCAAAACTCCAGGAAAAAGGAATGAAAAAGTTATACTCTGTCTGTTTGAGTTCACGAGCACAAAAAGAAAGTTTATGAATCCACTTTTCAGGAAAAATTCACCTATAACGGCTCCATCAAAATGACTGTACGATTGAACTGTTCAGTTTAGATGACTCACTGACAGAAAATGGCGATGTTATTCTGCTTAGCAGTATTCAGTAGGAAAACAGGAAAAACAATGTACATCACCACTCTTGGTTTGTGGATGAGGAGCCGAATGATGTCCAATGGATGGCAGGTTGTCTCTTCACTCACTTAACTCTCAGCGATTGTGCTCGCGATACTGACGTCAGCAGCTTGATTCAACGAGGCCGCAATCCCAGCTGATGGAGTCTCAAATGAGAAGACTAACAACACACGCACGCACGGCCCTATCAGACGACTCAATCAGCATCAGCATTCACTGTCTCATATTCGTTTTAGAAAAATGAAACAAAAACTGTTTTAAACAAAGAAAACGTGAGAGTATTCACTCCTACACGAGACTGAAACCTGATGAAACTAACAGGCCTTTCTGCCCAGCTTCACACGCAAAAGAAACGGCAGAAAACTCTTTTTTTTTAAAACTCACTTCAACAAACTTCTTCACATAAACAAAGACTCCGCGGCGACGTTATACATCTCTGGTTGATGTCACGGGTCTAAAAATAACTTTTTGATCGGGATTGACTTCACGAACTCAACAATCCGCTCTCAGCTCACAGCTGCTTCACTCACTCCACCTGCTAACTCTCCATCTCTCCTCGCACAATTCGTCAAAACCAAAAATGACGGCGCCCGTCAAGCGTCAAAATAGAGTCTTCACAATTTGTCAAAATAAAAGTCTTCATAATCATTCACAAATTTGTAGATCCCCTACATAAATAAAGCTGATCTGAGGCTAGCAGTGCACAGCACCCATTTAAAGCATGTGCATGTCCACCTGGCTCTACGTTGGTCGTTCACACTTTTTGGGCATTCTGGGCCCATCAAGTTTTGATTGATGTGGCAATATCCTTGGAACGACTCTGCCCTTTTCAAAATGTGCTGGACTCTTCTCACTTTTAAAAACCTTATGCAGATGTTCACAGTCCTTCCTTCCCATGTGTTTAACGACGTATAGCATTGAAATTGTTCTGAATGTTCTGGATGCCTTTGTCTTTTTTTTTAAATTTGACAGATTCCACACCATTTAAATGCTATCCGTAATTAAAGACATGGGAAGGAAGGGCTGTGAACATCTGCATAAGGGCAAAAGTTAGCAGGAAGTAGTTTCTTCAAGACTCCAACCCCTAAACGTTGCCTCGACCCAGATTTGTTGAGGCCACAGCACAGTACTAACCAACCACACCATCAAGGCAAGCTAACAGACGGCTGGGCCCAAGATGAAGTTTGGTCTTTCGCCTCTATAGATACAATTCAGCAGCTGAGATAAATTTACCCCAAACGTAGTCGGCAGGATTCGAACCTGAGCGGGGACACCCCAATGGATTTCTAGTCCATCGCCTTAACCACTCGGCAGAGCTAATGGCTGTTGACCAGGGGGAAGGGAAGACCAACCATGAGGTGGGGGTGGAGCCGATGATGGATACCCGGGTGGAAGGGAAGACCACCCATGAGGTGGGGGTGGAGCTGATGATGGATACCCGGGTACAACGGAAGACCAACCATGAGGTGGGGGTGGAGCTGATGATGGATCCCCGGGTGCAACGGAAGACCAACCATGAGGTGGGGGTGGAGCTGATAATGGATGCCCGGGTGCAACGGAAGACCAACCATGAGGTGGGGGTGGAGCTGATGACGGATACCCGGGTGAAAAAGACCAATCAGAACACTCAGACTACACAAAGTTTTGTGCCTTCTCGCATTCGTTTCCTTCCTCCGGCTGTTACTGCTGCTCAGCGAGGCGAAAAGCCAAAGCAGCAAAAGTAGGAGGTGTTCGCTAAAGACGGCAATCGTCGCCCGAACAGGGACTTGAACCCTGGACCCTCAGATTAAAAGTCTGATGCTCTACCGACTGAGCCATCCAGGCTATTGTCGGTGCTTGTGTGCGTTCTTCTCCCATACACCGTTAACAGTGATGGCACCCTACAACTCCGCCTGATCGTTTGGAAGCACTTACAGACAAGGGCCGTGCGTGGATTCCTGCCCGGCTAGCTCAGTCGGTAGAGCATGAGACTCTTAATCTCAGGGTCGTGGGTTCGAGCCCCAAGTCCCGGGCAGCAGGACTAATGCTGTGATCTTCCTGAGACGAGTGCTACTTCCTCACGCTTCTGTTTCCGAAGGGGGTTCCCCGAAAACAAGCTTGACGCTCATTTCGATTGGCCACGTTTTTGCCCTTTAATTCGGAGTCAAACGCAGCAAGGTATCCAAGCAAAATCCTCGCCTACCGTCTCTGTGGCGCAATTGATTAGCGCGTTCGGCTGTTAACCGAAGGGTTGGTGGTTCGAGCCCACCCAGGGACGAAGGCTTTGTGGGCAGCAGCTGCCGATTTCAAAGGGCAACCAGTAACGCCTACTCTATTCAGCTGACAAGTCAATGCTATTATTAGGGTACTGATGGTGGCAGTTTAAAAGATTGTTCATTGTAAATTCAAAAACAGTGTAGCAGCAATGGAGATATTTACAGACAGAGACACCTGGTGCATGTTCTAGGCTGCTAAATAAAGCTGATGTGAGGCCATCAGTGCTCAACACCCATTTAAAACCTGCTGCTTGTCCACTTGGCTCTTCGTTGGTCTTTCACACTTTTTGGGCATTCTAAGCCCATCGAGTATTGATTGCTGTGGCAATATCCTTGGAATGACTCTGCCCTTCTCCGCTGGACTCTTCTCCCTTTTAAAACCTCATGCAGCTGTTCACAGCCCTTCCTTCCCATGTCTTTAACGAAGGATAGTATTTAAACTGGGATGAATCTGTAAAATGTGAAAAAAAGACACATGCATCTAGAACATACAGCTGTAACCACAAGTGGAGATGAATGCAGAAACCAGCACCCCTGGTGTCTGGAGAGGGTGTTGTTAAGGGAAAAGTTTGAACCACAAGAGGAGCACAAACCAACAATATTGCCCAAAAGAGAAGCACTTATTCTTCAAGAAAAAATATTGCTTCTCTTTGTAGTCGTCTGGATAGCTCTTTGAACTGTTCATTGACAGAAGGAAATGATAGAACGTAAATTAAGTCATAAAGTCAGTAAGCAAAAATGTGCTCAACTTGATTGCACTTTCTAGTCAATTTGGAAAGACAGATGCATAAGTTGGAGCAAATATCATCTTGTTCACATTCCAGGAGGATTGCCTCTCCCAATGGGGTGCTGCACCTTGAGTGACATACCGAAATATCCTAAGATGAGTCATGTCTGGAGCTTAAAACACGATTAAAACTACCCCAAAGAGAAGCACTTATGAATATTTTACCAATTAATGCTACTATTTGAAGTAATCTTACTGTGCAATGAGATTAAATGAGAATTCCTTCCAAAATTCAGTGTGAAGATCCAGAAGGTTGTTCACTGGTGCAGCATGAGTCACTTAAAACTACGCCAACAAATAGCACTTACTCCAGACAGCTGACAAGTCAATGCTATTGTGAGGGTACTGATAGTGGTAGTTTAAAAAATTGCTCATTGTATATTCAAAAACAGTGTAGCAGCAATGGAGATAAATTAAAGACAGAGACACCTGGTGCATGTTCTAGGCTGCCAAATACAGCTGATCTGAGGCTAGCAGTGCACAACACCCATTTAAAGCATGTGATTGTCCACCTGGCTCTTCGTTGGCCGTTCACACTTTTTGGGCATTCTGGGCCCATCAAGTTTTGATTGCTGTGACAATATCCTTGGAACGACTCTGCCCTTTTCAAAATGTGCTGGACTCTTCTCACTTTTAAAAACCTTATGCAGATGTTCACAGTCCTTCCTTCCCATGTGATTAACGACGTATAGCATTGAGATTCTTCTGAATGTTCTGGATGCCTTTGTCTTTTTTTTTTTAATTTGACAGATTCCACACCATTTAAATGTTATCCGTCGTTAAAGACATGGGAAGGAACGGCTGTGAACATCTACATAAGGGCAAAAGTTAGCAGGAAGCAGTTTCTTCAAGACTCCAACCTCAAACGTTGCCTCGACCTGGATTCGTTGAGGCCACAGCACAGTACTAACCAACCAAACGATCAAGGCGAGCTAACAGACGGCTGGGCCCAAGATGAAGTTTGGTCTTTCGCCTCTATAGATACAATTCAGCAACTCAGATAAATGTACCGCAAACGTAGTCGGCAGGATTCTAACCTGCGCGGGGAGATCCCAATGGATTTCTAGTCCATCGCCTTAACCACTCGGCCCCGACTACACAAGTTTTGTGCCTTCTCGCATTCGTTTGCTTCCTCTCAAGGAATGCGCTTAAGCTGGGGGATCTCATATTGTAGATCCTCAGTACTGCAGTTGTATTGTGAAGCAAATGGAAACACTACATCTTTCTCTCAAAATATGGCACTGCACGGATTCAAGGCCTGTATCCCTTTCATTATAACACAATTTTCTTTAGAAAAGCTTCTCTTCACCTCAGAGAGAAGCACATCAATAACTGGAATGAATGAACCTGTCCGAAAGGACTCTTTCTCTATGCTCTCTTGTCTTTTAACTATTGGAGTGAACAAGTAATGCCCTTCAAGCAAAGAGCTTGGTCTGACCTGACGGCCTGAAGGTGTGGCATTGATGTTGCATTGCTCAGTAAGAGTTAAAGTATTGTCCCAGATGTCATTAAAGAGAGAGCCCTCTCTGTAACTCTCCAATGTGTCAACAAGAGAGTCAACAAGTGTGACAGCTGTGCCCAAATCAAGTTGTGGGGACTGTAAAATATCTGACAGATATTTTATCTCACCAAGAACACTGGTGAATGTTACAAGGAGGATAACAAACTTGAGATTTATTTGGGCTAATAAACCTCTTGCCTCTACAGCTCTGTCACCATTTTGCTCTTCTGATATTTCTTTTAGTAGACGTATGATGGCTGACAGTCTGTCTCTCATTGTCTTGCAAGCATTATACCTACATGCCCACCGTGTCTCTATCAGTCTTTTTAACTCTCTGGGGGCCCCCTGAAACATCTCCCTCTGTACCTCAAGCCATCTTTGGTGCACATATGACCCTGACACAAAAACATACAGTTTCTGCAAAAGAGAAAAGAAGCAATTAGCTTCAGGGATGCATTTCACACTGTCAACTAATACTAAATTTAAACAATGCGCATTGCAGTGCACACAATGGGGCCTCTGATTTTATGCGTGCTTGCACACCTGTGTTTTTTCCGCTCATGACTGAGGCTCCGTCATATGCTTGCCCTACAAGGTGGTTTTTGTAGTCAAGACCATGCTTCTGCAAAATTTGAATTATTTTCTGTGAAAGTGCTGCAGCATCAAGGCGCTGTGCTGCCTCAAAGGCAAGGAAGTTCTCACATACTGACCCATTGTAATAGTATCTTATTACAAAGGACATCTGTTCTTTTTTGCTTAGGTCTTTAGTCTCATCAACCAAAATGCTGAAAGCCTCACTTTGGGAAACTTCACTAGTTACTGAAGTGGGGACCATTTCAGCTAGACAATCAATTATTTCATTTTGTGTGTGATGCCCAAGATATGTTGCATTTCTTTGACTTGTCATTTTTCTTTTGACTGTGGGATTGTGTTTGGCTAGCAGTTCCATAATAGCGAGAAAGTTTCCTTTATTCTCACCTTCTGATTCTTTATGTGCTCTCTGTGCTATGTTCTGCGTAGCTGTGAGAAGCAGGGTTTCTCCAACAACTTTAATGTACTCTCTATTTTCCTTCACTAATTTATTATATTCCGCATTTAAGGAGGCTGAGAGAGAGGATGTGCTTGCACTGGATTTTTCATACCCTGCCCATGCTAACATTGCATTAGTATGTGCTTCAGATTTGGCATTACCTAAAAGTCCCCCATCTTTGAAGGTTGCCTTTTTCCAATGTTTGAACCCATCTTCAGATGTAAATACCGAATCACCTGAGGAGGGGAGACTGATGTGCCGGCAGTCATAACAGTAGGCAGAGTCTTTACTCTGAGAGTATTCCAGCCATTTATGTGTGTTGTACCAGTCTTTAGAGAAGCATCGTCTTCTGTCCCATTGATAGGTACGAGCGAAGATTTTCAGATGCGGGTGCTTGGGCTGCTCTGCTCTTGACTGGGAGATATCTTTAATGATCAAGAGGCAAAATCAGTTATTCTGATATTAAATAACAATAATAATAAAAAGCCCCTCTTGTAATTATCAATCAAAGCGCTAATAATGGCCTATAGGCATTTCCATTCAGACTAATAAAACTCAACTTCTAATAAACATGGTAACAGTTTAGAATACGGTATCTTACTTACTGTAACTAATAGGGAATTATTGAAGAACTAATGGGTAATTCTGCATTAACTAATTCTTCACTACTGTTAACTACTAAGGAAGATGTGTTAACTAATCAGTATGTAATACAATTGTATTATTGTGTTAAGTAACAGTTAGTTATTCAATAAATAATGAATTCTGCCATAGCTCCTGAAGAACTACTACTAATTATCTACTCATTAAGGTTCAAGAAAAATAACTATGTAACTACTAATGAACAGTCATACAAATCTAACCTCATATTAGTTTTTATATTTTATATACAGCACTGTGTGTGTTTGTTTTCCGCAGCATACATGCCATTGAGTAAATTCATGTATTATAAAATTATATTACATACTGATTAGTTAACACATCTTCCTTAGTAGTCAGTGACTTAAGTGTTAATAAAGAATTAGTTCTTCAATAATTCCTTATTAGTTATGCAGTAAGTAAGATACACTATTCTAAAGTGTTACCATAACCATGAATCAAAAAGCTTTAAGTGATTATGTCATGATTTGTAATTTAATGGGAACACATTAAACAAAACATACATTTCTCCGCCATCAATTTCAATATTAGGGCCACGTGATCGTAACTTCACCTGTTGGTCCAGGAACACGTCTAACACCTGCTTTTGCTGTGTCCTGCCACACTTCTGTGACCAATGGAGCTGACTGTCCCTGGCCTGCTGCTGTCTGTTTTTCCTCGTCATTGTGTTCTGTCACTAATGCTGGCTGTGTATCTTTGTCATGCTGCTCTGTCTGTTCCTCTCCTCCATCCTCCTCCTCCTCACTATTACTAAGCCTCTGTTGCTCCCCTGCCATCTCTTTCACTCCTCCTTCTGTACTTTTCTTCTTAAAATAAGAAGAGATGTCTGTGGACTTTCTCTTCATTGCCTGAAATTTGACATAACATATACATGCATCAGCTAACGGCCTTAGCTAGGTAACTCTTGTCAAAACGTGTCAAAGACACGTCAAAAAGCTGCTGTAACAGTATACTGTAACTATTTGGAACTTAAAAAGCACGTCACGACACATAGTTCCCTGTCTTCTTTTACTAAACAATATTTTTGACTTATTTACTCACCGGTAGTCTTCTTCGTCTTCTTTCTTAACTTCTTCTGAAATTATTATCTGACGGGCACGCGCTGAGCTGTTTCTGCGCAACAGCGGCATTGACGGAGGGGTGGGGGAGGGGAGGACTACTGTGTGCGATCGAACGTCTAGAGCGGCTTGCCTGTCTGGCCGCGCATTAGGGATGAAATGCATAACTGATGCTACTAAAATGTATACTGGCCAGTGGGGTGGCCAGGAGTCGGCAAGGGGTGGCTGTGGCCACCCCTGGCCACCCCCTGGTGGCGCCACTGTCCCCGACGGGGAGGACTGCTTTGATTTCACTTCTGCCTCAAGTGACAATTTACAGCAACTTAAAACAGCTCAAGATTAAAACGGCCCTTCCTTGTTCGAACAAGTTGCTTAAAAATACACCTTCCACTTTGTTGTCAGATATCGCTCGATAACACCTTTTGCTTTGTTTGTATTCTTAATTCTCTTTGTCCAAAGTAAGTTGTAGGCACGTTCGAGTGAGCTGAGGTTTCGCATGTCCAGTAGAATCTGCTTTTTTATACAAACGTATGCAGCTTGGCCGTGGGCAAAGCATCCAAAAATACGACAAACTCGCAATGGTTTCCCTCCCCGGAAATCTTTAGTAAAAGGCGAAAGATTTATGCGTAGATGAAGAAAAACTCGAGCTATACCCACCAACACATGAACCGGAGCACTTACCACGTAACACCATCATGTTTAAAGAGGGTGATCTCTGGTGAACGCTCCCCAGAACATTGCAATTAGGAAGAGCAAAAGAAAGCCATTACAAGAATGCAGTGCTTCAGACAAGCCTATGGTGGAATTGTTTCGTGGGGTGGGGTCTGCAATGCTACCATCTTTTTTCCTTAACATCGAGTCTTTCATACTTTATACTGCACAGGGAATGACCGAGGCAGCGCAAAAAAACAACAAAGACACCCTTCAAAATACACGAGAAGCCTTGATTCAAACAGTTGCAGTTTCACCGGCGATGACTACACATTCCAACCGTCAAAGAATTTTTAACAGCGAGAACCATTTAACAGCCCTCTCTCTCTCTCTCTCTCTCTCTCTCGCTATCTCTCTGAAGAATGCGTTGGCCGGGAATCAAACCCGGGTCAACTGCTTGGAAGGCAGCTATGCTCACCACTATACCACCAACGCATTTACATTGAAGCTGGCTTGCTGGATTTCCCAATCTACTAAACACAGTGCTGTAAGACAACGCCGTGATCAGCAGGCGTCTGAAGGAAAACTTTAACCCGAAACCTCCAGTCTCCTGGTAGACATGACTCCGATGAGTCTATCCACACCTTTACGTCAGCTTTGCCTCTGTGATTAGAATCGTCCTGTCTGAAGTATTAAATCTCAGCTTCCCCACTGCAAAACCCAATAAGCCATTCCGTCCAACAATGAGGTCACCCTGTGTTTCTTTAGCCTGAGGATACGTGTGGTGACACACTGAATGGAGGGCAGTCTGGAACTTACCAGCCAGCTGACAGCTTGCTGTGAAACGAGGCCTATAGCTACCTTGTTTCGCCAAGTCGATCGTGCTTGCACATATACTAAAATTGGATCGATACAGAGAAGATTAGCATGGCCCCTGCGAAAAAGAAGGTGACGGATCTTCTCTTCAGCCCCCTTGAGCCCCCACGGGACTTCAGACTCCCACTCTGGCCATAGACCACCTAGGGCATGGCTCCTGACCCCTGTGAGGCCTACCCTGAAGTTGTGGGTGCTCATAATTCCTGAAAACGGGAAAAACCATTGCGAGGGGGTGGGGCAGAAAGATGTTTGAAAAATATGCATATTAAGTAGCCATGTTCATGCAGACTGGGGTCACATGGGGCATGACATGCGCATATTAAGTAGCCATGCGCTTGTTTTCTTTCCTGCATCTATTTGTTAAATCTAAACAATTTCTTTAAAGTTAGTTAAAGTTATATACAAAAACAAATTGTATCTATAAACTTCATAATAAAATGTAATTAATAAAGGAATATGTTATATATTTTTTTATTTATTAATTACATTTCCTAAAGTTAAATTGTATGCATGCATGCATGTATGTATTTATGTTGAAGTTCTTTTTTTTAAATATACTACTCATTTGAATTGACTTTTTAAAGTTGGTTTTTATATATTTTAAATTCATTGCAATTCACTATTATGCAGGGATTGCATATTGCACATAAAATATCAATTAAAACAGGCATATAATGAGAAAAAAACAAGTTTTATTAATATTACATATATAAAGAAACAACACAGAACACTTCAACTTAATAAAACACAAACTATGTTACAATATGTACATGAAAATATAATGTACATATAAATTATCTTTCTCCCCTTCTCATATCCTCTATCCACTGCTCTACAGTTTTTCCAGAGGCCTTGGCACAGAAGTGGATACCTCGGAACTGACTGTGGCCAAACTCTATAGTTTTTGGTCGGCTACACTTGTGGCAAATGTACTTTGCAGTCTTTTGACTCATTTTAGGTATGGCACCATGTTCTGCAGCGGCTTTGGCTGCCTTCCTCCGACGCCAAGCTGTGGTCTTTGGCACCTTTGGACCAAGAGGTGGAGCAGCAGCTGCAGTGTTTGAAGCCTGATACAGGCGTGCCGGGTCAGGCACTGCAATGCCCACCTCGACTGTAGGAGGCTAGCATTGGGCATGCTGTGGTGCTGCAGGCATAGAAATGGCTGCTGATGCTGTGCACACTGGAGGAGGGTTGCCTCGAATGTATTGCCAGTCCTGATGCGTCTGCAGGTATGGTAAAATCATAGGCTTGGTGCCCATGCCGGACTGGTTCAGGATGTTTATTAGATTAGATTAGATTCAACTTTATTGTCATTACACATATACAAGTACAGTGTAACGAAATGTAGTTTAGCAAGTGCAGATATACAGTGTGAATAAATACAGAATACAATTTTAGGGAAATACTATACAAATGTTGTATGAAAATATGATAGTCGGTATGTACTATGAACAATATATACAGAAGGATATATACTGTGAACATTAATGTACAGGTGGTTATGAACAGATAACAATATAGACAAAACAATAGTGCAAGTGACTTGAGTGTGCATTAATAACAGACATTAGCTATTAAAGTTACAGTGCAGTAGATGAGTTAATGCGGTTATTAAAGGTACAGTGCAGTACATGAGTTAATGCAGTTGTTGAAGTTATAGTGCAATACATGAGTAGATGCAGATAATACAGTATGTATTAGATGAGTTAGTGCAGTTATTGAAGTTCCAGTGCAGTAGATGCGTTAATGCGGTTATAAGGTTACAGTGCAGTAGATGAGTTAATGCAATTATTGAGGTTACAGTGCAATAGATGAGTGGATGCAGTTAGTTATGCAATAGATGCAATGGATGAGGTACAGTGCAGTAGATGAGTTAATGCAGTTATGAAAGTAGTTTATTAGTGCAAATGAGCATTCAGTGTAATATTCCTGGTGTGCAAGTGAGCAGTATAGAGTGCAAATGATGCTATGTGTGTGTAAACAGTCCGGTAGAGCAGATAACATGAAGTACTGGTGTGTACAGTTCAGTCATGGATGCAGCCCTGTTATGCAATGTAAACAATGTAGTAGCAGCATTAAAGTTAAAGTTATGAGGGTTAGTGGAATCAGTGGGGAGCAGAGTTCAATAATGAAACAGCTCTGGGAAAAAAGCTGTTTCCTAGTCTGCTGGTTCTTATCCGGAGGCACCTGAAGCGCCTACCGGAAGGCAGGAGAGTAAACAGTCTATGAGCGGGGTGAGAGGAGTCCTTGAGAATGCTGCGAGCTAGACGCAGACAGCGTTTCCTCTGGATGTCCTCAATGGAAGGGAGTGTAGTCCCTGTGATGCGCTGGGCTGTTTTCACCACCCGCTGCAGTGCCTTGCGCTCAGCAACAGAACAGTTCCCGTACCAGACTGTGACACAGTTGGTCAGGATGCTCTCTATCGTGCAGCGATAGAAGTTCACCAGGATAGTTGAAGACAGTTGGTTCTTCAGTGTCGTCAGAAAGAAGAGACGCTGGTGAGCCTTCTTGACCAGGCATGAGGTGTTGGTGGTCCAGGACAGGTCCTCCGAAATATGGGTCCCCAGGAACTTAAAACTGGAAACACGTTCAACAGCCATCCCGTTAATGTGAATGGGGTCGTGTGTGCCTCCTTTCGCCTTCCTGAAGTCCACGATGATCTCCTTTGTCTTGGAGGTGTTAAGGAGCAGGTTGTTGTCTGAGCACCATGTGGCCAGGTGCTGTACCTCCTCCCTGTAAGCAGTCTCATCGTTGTTGCTGATGAAACCAATCACTGTTGTATCGTCTGCGAACTTGATGAAGGAGTTAGGTCCATTCGCAGGTCTGCAGTCGAGTGTGAAAAGGGAGTAGAGAAAGGGGCTCAGCACGCAGCCCTGTGGTACACCAGTGTTGAGGGTGATGGTGGTGGAGCAGATGTGGCCTAACCTAACAAGCTGAGGCCTGTTCGTCAGGAAATCCATAATCCAGTTGCAGGTTGAATTGTTAATGCCTAGGTTTCCAAGTTTGATGATTAGCTTGGAAGGGATGACAGTATTGAATGCAGAGCTGAAGTCTACAAACAGCATGCGTGCATAAGTGTCCTTATTATCCAGATGTGTGAGCGCGGAGTGCAGCGCCATGGACACTGCATCATCTACGCTCCTATTGCTGCGGTAGGCAAATTGGTATGGGTCCAGTGTGGATGGTAGAGAGTCTTTTAGGTGTGACAGGACCAGCCGCTCGAAGCACTTCATAACAATGGGTGTGAGTGCTACAGGGCGGTAGTCGTTCAGGCATGTCGGGCTGGAATGTTTTGGAATGGGCACAATGGAGGTGGATTTGAAACATGCTAGAACAACTGCTTGGGCGAGGGACAGGTTGAAGATATCCGTGAAGACCCCAGCGAGCTGCTCCGCACATGCCCGGAGTACGCGACCAGGGATGCCATCAGGGCCAGCAGCCTTGCGTGCGTTTATCCGGCTTAGTCTAGTGTAAACATCTGTGGAGTTTAGTGTGATGATTGGGTGGTCAGTGAAAGGTGTGAGCCTGGTGGCGGGTTCCTTATTGTCTCTCTCAAAGCGTGCATAAAAGTCATTAAGCTCGTTCAGAAAGGTAGCATCTGTGGCTATGGGGATGGAGTGGTTGGGTTTGTAGTCACTAATGGCCTGGATGCCCTGCCACATGTGCGAGGGTCAGAATTGGTAAAATGCTCCTCTAGCTTCAACTTGTAGCAGTGCTTGGCCTTTCTGATGCCCCTCTTCAGATTTGCCCTGGAAGTACTATAGGCCTGTGCATCACCTGATCTGAATGCAGTGCTTTCAACAGGAGGCGCACTTCCTTGTTCATCCATGGCTTCTGATTAGGGTATATGGTGATCTGCTTCTGAGTTGTGACACTATCAATGGTGGTATTGATGTAGTCCAATACAGAGGAGGTATAGCTGTCTATGTCCGTGTGAGAGCCACTGGTGGCCTGAGAAGCAAACATACTCCAGTCTGTGTGTAGAAACCTTTCCTGGAGTGTGAAGTCTGCCCCCGCAGGCCACACTTTGATGGTCTTCAGTGATGGCTTCACACGATTAATGAGAGGTGAATACTTGGGGGTGAGGAACAAAAAAAGGTGATCAGATTGACCCAGGTGGGGGAGGGGTGTCGCGGCGTAATCTTCAGCCATGTTTGTGTAGACATGATCCAAAGTTTTGTTTCCTCTTGTGTGGCAGGATACATGCTGGTGAAATTTAGGGAGCACTGTCTTTAAGTTAGAGTGATTAAAATCTCCCGTAACAATAAATGCAGCCTCCGGGTGAGCAGTCTGTTGTTTACTGATGGCTGCATGAAGTTCTTTCATAGCAAGCTTGGCATCAGCATCCGGTGGAATATAAGCTGCCGTTATAATGGTGGAAGTGAATTCCCGTGGCAGATAAAACGGTCTACATTTAACCATGAGAAACTCAAGGTTAGCCGAGCAGTGTCTCCCGACAATAACAGAGTTCGTGCACCAAGCTTTGTTGAGATAAATGCACACTCCACCTCCTCTTGTCTTACCGGATTCCTCTGCCGTTCTATCCGCCCGGTGTGTGTTGTAGCCCGCTAACTCAATAGCGTTGTCCGGTATGCCGCTGTGTAGCCATGTTTCCGTGAAGATTATGACATTGCAGTTTAAAAGTCTTTTGTTGTTTATGATGCGGAGTCGAATCTCATCCATTTTGTTCACTAATGATCGTACATTAGCAAGGAAAATGCTGGGTAAAGAGAGCCGGTGTGGTGTTAGCTTTAGCTTAGCTCTTAGCCCTCCGCACGTTCCCCGCCTTTGTTTACGATCTCGACGCCGCCGACGAGCACTTCCGCCCGGCCGTGTGGGGTGCGTAGCATCGGGTGTTTTGACGATCTCAGGGACGAGTTGAATGTTGCTGATATAACTTCCGGGAATGCGCAAACCGATATCCAAAAGCTCCTGCCGGGTGTACGATGTGAAGGCACAACTGTTCTGTACGAACAGGCCCGAGATGAGCAAGAAAAACACTATATAAATGCTAAAACTGGAGAAACGCTGAGCCTCGCGATGTTCACGCGCCGCCATCTTGGTCTAATGGTGGCGCGTGATCATCTGTCTTCACGGCGCGTGAAGCCCTCCCACATGCAGGCCATGTGGGAGGGGCTCGGACGCCACCAAGGGAGCAGTAAATGTGTTGATGTTCTGCTGTAGGACATCCTTTTCTTGCCTCTTTTTCCGTGCATTGTGCCTACATAAAGAAAACCCAATTAGTACATGTGCAGAGAAGGGTGGTATGCAGGGGAAAATGTACAGGCAGCCGGTTATTATTGTAGAAATATTGTGATATTCTCGTGGTAACAGCTGTCTGCTTGTACATTATTCCGCTTTTTTACACGGCTACTTGAGAAAAAAAACTGAAAATAAAATGTGAATTTGAAATTTTATTAGCTCATTTTTACCAAATAGAGACCTTCCGCAAGGAAAAGCCGCTTAGTGTGGGGTTTAAAGTAAGAAACGACATTCAAATGTCAAGTACAGGCAAATTGGTTAAATAATTTGTAAACAAAATGCCATATTTGCTATTTAAAGACATATTTATATACATTTTTTGTGTAATATTAAACTGGCACTCTCAAAAATAATTTAAAGCATCGGGTTACAGTGTTATTAGTTTTGAGCGGTTGTCATTTGAAAATAAAAACACTAGGAACATTGCGACTGGCTAATCAGAATCAAGCATTCAAATGAGCTGTGTAATAAATGACAATAAGTGTACATGAACAATTTAGTGCTGAACGAACCATTGTGAAAGAGTGTGCTGGTTTAACTCGAACAGCTTCAACTCTGTTTCAGCCATGAGTCTGGGGCTGTCCAGGACTACATCCCTTATAGCCCTGTAGTCCCGCAGAACGACAACCCACCGGCTAACCCGGGCACCGGCAACTGTCTGGCCAGCGGGGTATATACGGCATAATGCCACACAGATAGCCTCCACGAGACGGCTGGCATTGGGCCACTGAGCAGGTCCACTGCCTTCACCAAGGAAGCAGCTGTAAACATAAAAGACATTCATGTTTAGTAGATTACGCGATGAATACATTAAAAGCGAATCAATTATATACAAACTAATTGGCAAATATTGACATGTACCGCTTCAAACTGTCAACTCCAGGGGTCACATTCGTTACAGAATGACTGACTTTGAAGCGCCCCTTCACCAGTTTGTAGCGATGGCGAGCCGGGTAGATGAGAGCACCCCTGTCAAACTCTGACAGTTTAGCCCACAGAGTCACAATCTTATCCACCCTCTGCTGCGTGACGAACCCCTCATGTCTGAGGTCGACCAGACTGTTGGCTAACCTGACGACATGGTCATAACCAGGTCTGCCATCTGGTCCCAGGGTCTCCACCTGTGCATTAGGAAAGTATTACTCTCTCTGATATGTCTTATCATGCTTTTTCTGTCATATCACTCCGATACAACTACTAGTAAAATATGGAAGTAACATGTGGCTTAAATTATAGTATCATTATCACAGTGTTAATGCCTAAGTTACCTCTTTCTTAGGGGTCGGCTCATCTTCATTGGGCTCAGGCAAGGAAAACTCTGCTGCATGGGTTTGCGCTCTCTGAAATTAGGATAATAAGGTCATTTTCACTTACATAAAAATAAAGAATCATTACCACAGTGTTAATATCTATAGTACGCATACCTGGCTCTGGGTGGGTGGAACATCCCTCATGTGCTCAGGCAAGAATGACTGTACTTGATCCACGGGCGCTGCCTGCCGCATAATAGGCCCTGGAAGATGTAAGCTGTGCTCCATAATTTCAAGGGGCTCACCATCCAAATCCAAATCCTGAAACCCCTCATCACTCTCAAGATCACTTTGCAGGTCTTCTGCCTGAATCCCATCTGGAATATCAGGGTCTGCAGCAAAGTCTTCCTCAAATGGTGTATGTGTTTGTGAATATAAATATTCCACACCAATGAGTTCACCTGTAAACGTCCGAGGTGTTATGAGCACATGGATGAAATTGAGGTGTCACAGCCACAAAACAAAAGTTTCATGTGAGCACAAACATGTTACCCGTGTATTCGCCAGGGCTGGTGTAGTCCTCTGCCAAATTAACGCCCATGAATTGCTGGCTCAAGATGTTGGCATACTTCTGGAGTTGGCCACCGTAGCAGATTTCTTTCCTGCTACCACCCTCAACAGCAGCGACCGCACGAGCCTCGTTCCATTGTACGAGCCCTTCCAGCAAGTACATTTGGAAGTGAATGTCACTTGCACTTGTACCTATAAAAGGCAGAAAGTAATTTGCACCATAAAAAACACATTAACAAACAACTTGCATTAATTAGGAAAAGTGAATACCTGGCACAAAGCGGTTTAAGTGGAGGTGGAAGGACTCCAACGATGTCGAGCCACGTGCGCAGCGATACAGGGGTAGAATGACCCCCCCTCTGGTCACCTGTCCTATCCTTCTATACAGCTGCACACCTGGTTGGTCCTGGATGCAGTCCATGTGTCGCTGCTGTCTTCTCCAGATCTCCTCCATCCTGTCTTGGTCCAAGAGCCTGACTCCCAAGGTGTCTGTCGCTTCCACGTGGTCTTTCAGGAGCTGTCCGATCAGCACCTTAGTCTCCTGGGCCCCACGAGTGCGGCGACGACAGTGCCTTGCCAGCTCTTTAGCGGTGGGCACGCTTCCGCAGGCCTCTTTCAGCCTCTCAACATCACCTGTATCCCACTCGAATATACAGGCCGAGAGACGTCCCATGAAGGGCCCGTACAGCGGGTGGCTGTCTGTGGCGACCCCGACTGCGATGCGGAGCATAAAATGCCACACACCTAGCCGAACTACCAGTTGGTCCCACTCACTGAACATCCCCGCTGCCTTGCCTTTCCCTCCGGCTGAGCAGCAGTCCCGGTCCACGTAAAGGACTTGCGGAGGAGCTTCTCCAGCTCGGCGGTAGCGCTCCACAATCCCGGAACACATTGGGAGGAGGCCTTTGCCCTCTGCTTCTGTTAGGACACATATGAGGACTTGGCCGGTTTCGTTCCCCACATCTGTCACCCACGCAGCGGTGCCAGCAGCATCACCTGCTAACTTCTTGGTGACCTAAATAAACAGTAAGAAGTATTACTACTATCATTCATACTATTTATTGTTATTTCACAATGAAAACTAAATATGACACTTAATCTGGTGTAACCTTTTTGGTGGAGTCCATCTTTAGGATAGACCTACATACAGAGGTGACCCGGGCCTTTAGCTCAGGCAGCCGTGTCAGTACGTCTTTAGCCTACACGGACAACAGCCAAGACGGACCAGGCACGGCCACCATTTGTGGTAGTGGAGCAATAAGACGGCTGGGCTCAGTGTCCTGTGTCACAAAACTCTTCATCACTGACAGGTACATTGTCACCTGGCACAGCCATTCCTCTTTATGCTCGATGCACAGGTGCCTGTAAAGAGCTGTGGCACTGTTGCCCAGCGTGCGACCCCGCAGTAATCGCACAACCCTTCTATCACAGGACAACCTATACGTAGTAAAGAAGACCCCAGCACAAAGTCAGACTTTTAAGCGTACAAAGTGTTTATTGTTAGGAGATTAAAAAACACTCACCTGTATGTCAGGACTGCAGGAAATTGAACACGGTGGCTGGGATCCAACTGGTCCAGGATATCTCGTGACCAGCCTGCCAGCTTCTTTTTACAGGACTTGCACTCAAGGTACTCGGTCACCATAAAGTACCAGCCGTTTAGGTCCAGGACTCTTCGGACAGTCTTGTACATGCCACAGGCCTTAAGCTGGATGCCATCCCGACGGCACTTCGGCTGGTAGCACAGCAGCTTGTATGCCTACATGCGGTAGGGAGCCCAGAGGAACAGCTTGCTGTGGAAAAAGGCATCAGGCTTGGAGGGAGGCTGGGAGTACAGAGGACGGGGTCCAGGGGGAGACCACCACAGACGCAGGTTCTTGGTCAGCGTCAACCTCCCAGACTTGTCTCTGGTAAACAGAGCTTTGCTGACCCACAGGTGTTGCTCTTTTGGGAGAGTCCGCTTCCAACCTTCAGGCAGCAGTAGCTGAGGAAGTAAGAGAGAAAAAATGTGTGTTATCTTTAATCTTGTGAGGGTTCTATGTAAGTTAACATTTGAACATTTATCTTACATCTTCGGTGGGCACTGACTGCTCTCTTGGTGCATTTCTCAATGAGGAGGGCTGGGCTTCAGACTTGCTGGTTGGCTGGCTTGCATCAGCTGCATGGCACAACAGAAAAAGGGAATTAGAGCCAATAGAAAAGGCAAAGTTATATTTGTTAGATTTGTTTTATTGTTAATCACTACTATAATGTATTAATACACATACTATTTACTAAAGCTAGACATTAGTACTAACGTGTTGATAAATATTAGTGTAGTATGTCAAGATTAATGAGTGGAAATGGCAATCATACAGACACCAGTTACACAGACACCAATTAAAAGACGTGTACAAAAAATGTGTCAAAAATAAGATTGCGTGTGCAGTGCCGAGTGAAAAAGTTAGACACGGTTAAAAAGAAAAATTGCGGCGACAGGGAAAAGTGCAAATTTAGTAGCCATGACTTTTTAAAGTCAGGAAAGAAAGAATGGTAAAAAGCCAGGTTAATGGGCTGGCATGCTCAGAAGGTGTAATACACCTCCTACCTTACTGTTTCCAAAACCATCATCTGAAGGCTGATAATAAAGAACCACAAAACAGGTCCTACAATATACAACAGTATTTTGAAAATGAAACCAAAAATGTAAACCCATTCATGACCATGTCATTCTCACCTGGATCATCTACCTGTGCAGCTGCAGCAAGCAAATCAGCATCTTATGGCTCCTCCAAAGATGCTGAGCTTGAAGCGACTGCTGCAAATATTAGAATGAACAACATTAATAATTACAAGACATTAAAGAAACAAAAGATCCATTAACAAGCAAACACCAAAAAAAGTCACGTCACGTGCCTTGAGATGCCATTCCGGGAAGGTTTGGAGGTAATTTATGTGCGTCTCGCGTCTTAATATATTTTTGGAGAGCCTCCATCTTTGTGCCAGGCCAGGTGTCCTGTTTCCTTCTCACCCACCCAATGAAGCTGAAATGAGAACATAAAATGACCTATACACTATACATTTTCACGGCAGCATCTTTTAATAGATCAACAACAACTTACCCCTTTATCTCCTTGTCCCTGGAATCGTATAGCTGCTTGAATGTCTGGCTCGCGTATTTGCCAAAGCCGACAAACAGCGCGTCCTCCTGGGCCGAAGTTCCAGCCCCCTCGCGGACCCGCCGCTCTCGAATGGCTGCCATGACATCAGGAAACAGGGCCACGTACTGCAACAGGGCATCTTTGTTGCCCATGACTGCAGATGTGGACATGTCTCCACTCTCCCGCTCCTGTTGGTGAGAGGCCAGCATCATGGCAATGTAACCAACATCGTTGGAACAGAGCCACTTAAAGGTTTTGCCCCTGTACTGGCCAAACTGCAGGGCACTCTAGCTAAGAACAAGGTTCCGGTCGCCTGTGTCGCCTCCAGCAGCAACCACGCGAGCCATGGCCTCCTCCTTCACACGGGCAACAGGCCACGACCACCCAGGTGTGGGATTTTTCCGGTAGGTAGCGGCCAGGGTTGCTGCTTCAGGTGAGGGCTTGAGCGTAAGCTCACCCGAAGCCTCCCTTCTCAAATTGCCATTGAAATCCATGTTCTGTAAACAAACAGACAAACATATGAGACAGTTCAGTTAAAACACACAAATACACTACTTGGATTTAGCTCATCGATATGTCAAGCAATGCAATCTATATCTAAGTAATAACTATATTATATTTTAGAGCTAAAAAACATCACATAAATTTGTCACAGAATAAGCAAAAATGAATAACTTAATTTTGCCATGGTGACCAAGACATAAAAGGTGTTTAATCTACATTTAAACAAAGTATTTTCTCTCTTTCCTACTCCAGATACAAAAAGGTCAGACACTTGAGCAGGTGTAAACCACATTTTTCACATTTGTCCCCCATCCCCCATCCAGGGAGCACACAGTCATTTTTTTGGCACAACAACTGTGAACTTACGGGCAATATTTTACTATATTTAGCCACTTATTTAATGTACCTTAAATGCTTGCAGTTTAAAAATTGTTCAACATATCAAAATAAGCTAATGTAATTGTAGAAAAACCCAGTAGCCTGCCATTGTAAGTGATGCATTCGTCATCGATCTAATACTGTATTACTACTTTAATCGTTTATAATACCTAGCCTACCTTTCACTATTTACAGTTACCAAAAGTATACCGATGAGATGCATGGACCAGATCGGCCTTACCTGCCGAGTAGAAATCGTCGAATGTCAAAATTTTACTCCAAAAATCCACAAATCTACAGGTGATGCTGACGCGTCGATGTACTGTAAACCGTAACTTGCCTCTCCCCCATCACAATACGCGCTGTCTGCGGACCCGCCCACACGTCCAATTAGAATTCACGAAAAAATTGGAACTTCACAAGTACAAATGGCGAGCTACGCATCATGACCAAAAACGGAGGAAGAAAATTGGAACCCTCTTCTTGACCAATCACGACCAACACGTCGCGCCAATCAGCGTGCAGAGAAATTGGAACTTTGGAACCAATTTGGAACCGAAGATCGGCTCGGCAGTAGCGAAAGGATGACACGCAAATCCGTGAAGCGCTCCATATTTACATTTAGCAGACGCTTTTATCCAACACGACTTACAAATGAGGTAAACAATGGAAGCAATTGGAACAACAAAAAGACAACATATTGCTTAAGTGCAAAACAAATTGTCTCATACTCAAACTGGTCTAACTTATATGAACAATATAAACAACTTTCCTTAGGTAAAAACTTCAACCACTTGCAGGAGAAACGTTTATTATTGGTTCTGTTTGTTGTGAGATGATCTAGAACAATTGAATTGATCAGCAGTTTGTTGCAGTCATTTCCCTGCCTCTTTCTCGTTTCTGTAAAGGAATAGACAAACAGGAGTGAATTTGGCGTTTGCACCCAGTTGTCGTGACACGTTGGTGCTGTGCAACAAACCAATGTTCCTCGTTAGTATAGTGGACATTATCTCCGACTGTCATGTGGAAGACCGGGGTTCGATTCCCCTACTGGGAGGTCTGCTTTGATTTCACTTCTGCCTCAACTGACAATTTACAGCAACTTAAAACCGCTCAAGATTAAAACGCCCCTTCCTTGTTCGAACAAGTTGCTTAAAAATACACCTTCCACTTTGTTGTCAGATATCGCTCGATAACACCTTTTGCATTGTTTGTATTCTTAATGCTCTTTCTTAATTTAAGGGAAGTAGGGAGTGTGTCGCCATCTTTATTTGCCTGTATTCATTTTCCCTCTGTTTTGAGCTTAGGAAGTTAGGTTAATTGATTGTCTTTAGGTTCTTTTATTTGTTAAGAGGTTTAGGTTATTTAGTTAGGTATTTATTAAAGTAGTTGTTTTGTTTATTGTTTTGGCATTGAGCACTCCAGGGGCCCGTTTCAATAAGGAAATTCAACCAGCACCGAGTTAAAATCTGAACTCTGAGTTGATTTACTCGCTACTCTGAGTTTTCAGTTTCAGACCAGCTGATTTGAGGAGGATTAAGAAAATCTGCAAAACACTCTAAATGAGCCAAGCGTGCAGCCTTCCTCCTGCACACATCCAATATCAAAAAAATAATAGTTTCGAACGAGAATGCTACGGGAAGCAGTTTCTTCAAGCCCCCCCCCAAAATTTGGGTTCGAGCTCCACGTTGGGCGCCAGTAATGCCCTATCAGGGGACCTTTTTAAAGGGGCCCCGTTCAGCAGACCTAGTGCTGGGATCTTGTTGAGACAAGTGCAACTTCCTCACCCTTCTGATTCCAAAGGGGGTTCTCTGAAAACTAGCTTGACGCTCATTTAGTTTTGCCACGCTTTTGCCCTTTAATTCCGAGTCAAACATAGTGACATGTCCAAGCAAATTCATCGACTACCGTCTCTGTTGCGCAATCGGTTAGCCCGTTTGACTCTTAACCGAAGGTTGGTGGTTCGAGCCCACCCAGGGACGAAAGCTTTTTGGCGAGCAGCTGCAGTTTTCTGACCCCAAAATGCTGAGGCCCGCCATAGAAGCTTACTCAACAGAGTCTTACTCTAAAACAATACGGCTTTGCAAACACAAGGAAGGAAAAGAAGCCCGTGGCTTCCCACGCTTGGGTGGAACAAGGGCTCCATGCCTGACGCCTCAGCAAGCGCAACACTGACTTCAACTGTTTCCAAGAGCTTAAGAATCGGAGTAGCGACATCACATTGTCAAGGTAATTCGGACCCAGCTAACATAAGACCAGTGGCAGACCACCAGTGGCAAAGTTGGCAGTCCACTAGCGGCAACCGACTGTGGTCCACCGGCTTTTTGCTCATCGTTTTTCCAGTGGTCCACCAGCGGCAGCTGGCATATTTATG
Source organism: Triplophysa tibetana (assembly GCA_008369825.1). Classification (NCBI taxonomy): domain Eukaryota; kingdom Metazoa; phylum Chordata; class Actinopteri; order Cypriniformes; family Nemacheilidae; genus Triplophysa; species Triplophysa tibetana. Next base: position 20,445,887 of record CM017914.1, on the reverse strand, counting down.
CTGGCGGTCTGCTTCTGAGCCGCTGGTTTATCAATAATCTATACTGAGGGTCCACGGTCGGCCCACGGTTCATAATTGTTAAATCAAGCTATCCAAAATGTACTTAAACACAATAATGGATCAAACATGTTCGATAGCAATGGCAAATTTATTATTTTAACAGATCAAATACACAAATGCATTACATTTATCAAATGATTTTAACAAACGTTGCACAAATAGAAGCATTCAGTTAACATTAATTTGTATCCACACATATATAGTTATCCATGTTTCCAGTAAGACCATAGTAAACCCAAAATATAACCATGGTCTTACTTGCATAGTAGTAATCCATATTATAAACTGTTCCCATAGTTTCCAAAAACTATAGGCTACCACAGCACTCCTTTATATCAAAACCTTATTTTGAAAAAAAAATGATTTGATGGCAACAAGACATGATGGTTTTACCACAGGAAATCCCAATTTCACTGTCTTATGGGTTTACCCATTCACATCATTTAACTGCCACACAATTTTAATGATCCCTTTCTAAGAAATGTATATTTACTGTACCTGAAATTGCATGGACAGTGTTGTGGCGAAATCGATCATCAAATGTTGAGAGAAATCACGAAGACTAAGATGCAAAGTTTCAAGGGTTCAATCTATAATTTGTTTGAACAAGTCAAAGAGAGACATATAGAGTTCATCTGAAGATGTCTGACCAAAACATATCTGACTCCATCTCTTATACATTGTTCTCACGTTGTTATCACTGTTTAAACCAATCAGGTTTCACATGACATCACCTATTTTTGTTAGTCCATCCTTTTCTACCTTCCACAGCTAAATGTCAAGCTCCATATAACAGTATTTAACAGTGGCAAAACCTTTTAAAAGCTTAAAAAGAAATGCACATACATACATCTTAAAATGCAGCTATATGTCACATTGTAATTTACTACACCTGGCAAACTACTACCAACTAGTGTCTTCAAAAGTGTGTGTGTGTCATGCTAAGTAGACGTGAGGTCCATATCTGCTTGGTTTGTGATTAAATCAATATAATGGTGTATACTGTGTTCATCTATGACTAGTACCACATAGTGTCTGACTAGTACCATCTAGTATCTTCAGAAGTGTGTGTGTGTGATGGTAAGCAGATGTGAGGTCCATATCTGCCTGGTGCCCATCCTATGAGGCCACAGCCTTTGTTCAAATCAGAGAAGTAAATGAACTTCTTTAAATGTAGTCTTGTATATAAGAAAACTCAGTAATATAAAGAAAAGTCAGTAATATACTTAGAAAAAACACCATATAATCCCCCCTTAAGGCTGACAAGCCTCATACTCCATTCACATGTTATTCATAAAACATAGGGAATAATAAAACATAACAATCAAAAATAACAAATAAAAAATGATCAATAGTGTTCTAAAACCCAGGATCTCTTGAACCCAGGATCTCCTGTTTCAGGTGCTTATGGCCAGCTAAGCCACAGCGCCTACGCCCATGTCTGCAGGTCATGCTGCTGAAAAGTAACAAAGGGGCAAAAACTCACAGTAAAATGGAGGAAAAAATGCAGAGGGATTGTTTAAGGCTAATTTAATGTGTGTACACTTTTCATGTAACAACATATCCTTCCCTATTCAAGATGATTTTGAAGAGTTTCCTGTAAACCTAAATTATCCACGACTCTGGTAGGACTCGAACCCACAACCTTTGAATTGCCTCATTACTTAATCTAGAAGTCCAATGCGCTATCCATTGCGCCACAGAGCCTTGAGTGCTAACCTTTTACCTGTTCATCAGGGATGAGGAGCATGCCAAAACTATTTGATGGATTCAAGAAAAAAATCAGTCTACAAAGACAAGGGAGTAATAAACACAGAGCCCAAACATTAGGCACCGCTGGGATTCGAACCCAGGATCTCCTGTTTACAAGACAGGCGCCTTGACCAGCTAAGCCACGGCACCATTGTCAAAAGCAGTTTTGGGATAATTGTGACTGACAAGTAACAAAGGGGAAAACAAACAATTAAAAAGAGATGGTAATCATGGAAGAGGTCACCTCTGACGTCGAGGGGTATGGGAACCGAGGGCCGCACTTGGGCAGAGTCAGGCATGAATTGATCAGTTTATTTCAAAACTGTCACGGTCTTCGTTTTTGATACAACAATAACAGTTTGTGAACTTGACAAAATTGCCTCATCACTTAATCTAGAAGTCCAATGCGCTATCCATTGCGCCACAGGGCCTTGAGCGCTAACCCTTTACCTGTTCATCAGGGATGCGGAGCATGCCAAAACTATTTGATGGATTCAAGAAAAAAATCAGTCTACAAAGACAAGGGAGTAATAAATACAGAGCCCAAACACTAGGCACCACTGGGATTTGAAGCCAGGATCTCCTGTTTACTAGACAGGCACTTTGACCAGCTAAGCCACGGCGCCAGCACCCGAAACATGTGTAGCACGCGTAACTGCAAAAACGAAAGGGGCAAAAACAATGATGACAAAGTGTCAAGTTGATGCAGAAGGCAGTCGACAGGTTGAAGCCCTATCTCAAGAAACAGAATGGCGCGGAGTATTTTCCTTAAAGTTTAGAGAATAACTCTAACCCGGCACGTTACAACGTTCTTCCCACGGCACTTTGCACACACATCCAGCTTTTGCGAGGATTAATACCCATTCAGCATATCTAAAAGATTTCAAAACTGTGCAGTTTAAACTGTGTAATGAGTAAAACTACATGTCGAGATGCAATGGCTAGGTTTCCCTAGTCTCAAGATCACAAAGGATTCACACAAAGTTCCCAGGCACCGCTGGGATTTGGACCCAGAATCTCCTGTTTACAAGACAGGCGCTTTGACCAGCTAAGCCACGGCACCATCGTCAAAAGCAGTTTTGGGATAATTGTGACTGACAAGTAACAAAGGGGAAAACAAACAATTAAAAAAAGATGGTAATCATGGAAGAGGTCACCTCTGACGTGGAGGGGTATATGAACCGATGGCCGCACTGGGGCAGAGTCAGGCATGAATTGATCAGTTTATTTCAAAACTGTCACGGTCTTCGTTTTTGATACAACAATAACAGTTTGTGAACTTGACAAAATGTTTTTTAAGTGAAACTTGCCACACAAGTCAGTATTTTGTGAGGACTTCTTGACATCCATCATCACTTCAGTATTGCAACACTGTGCAGGTAAGCAGGATGTGATGAGCAAGTTCACTTCTTGGGTGTTTTTTGAACATGTATAAGAACAAAACCCTTCTTTCAAGTACGAAAAGATGTGCAATAAGAAGAGCCAAGCCAACAGGCACCGCTGGGATTTGAACCCAGGATCTCCTGTTTACGAGACAGGTGCTTATGGCCAGCTAAGCCACAGCGCCTACGCCCATGTCTGCAGGTCATGCTAATGAAAAGTAACAAAGGGGCAAAAACTCACAGTAAAATGAAGGAAAAATGCAAAGGGATTGTTTAAGGCTAATTTAATGTGTGTACACTTTTCATGTAACAAACATATGCTTCCCTATTCAAGATGATTTTGAAGAGTTTCCTGTAAACCTAAATTATCCACGAATCTGGTGGGACTCGAACCCACAAACTTTGAATTGCCTCATTACTTAATCTAGAAGTCCAATGCGCTATCCATTGCGCCACAGAGCCCTGAGAGCTAACCCTTTACCTGTTCATCAGGGATGCGGAGCATGCCAAAACTATTTGATGGATTCAAGAAAAAAATCAGTCTACAAAGACAAGGGAGTAATAAACACAGAGTCCAAACACTAGGCACCGCTGGGATTCAAACCCAGGATCTCCTGTTTACTAGACAGGCACTTTGACCAGCTAAGCCACGGCGCCAGCACCCAAACATTTGTAGCACGTGTAACTGAAAAAACGAAAGGGGCAAAAACAATGATGACAAAGTGTCAAGTTGATGCAGAAGGCAGTCGACAGGTTGAAGCCCTATCTCAAGAAACAGAATGGCGCGGAGTATTTTCCTCAAAGTTTAGAGAATATCTCTAACCCTGCACGTTACAACGTTCTTCCCACGGCACGTTGCACACACATCCAACTTTTGCGAGGATTAATACCCATTCAGCATATCCAAAAGATTTCAAAACTGTGCAGTTTAAACTGTGTAATGAGTAAAACTACATGTCGAGATGCAATGGCTAGGTTTCCCTAGTCTCAAGATCACAAAGGATTCACACAAATTTCCCACACAATTTCTTGTTAAAGTGTCAAATTGATGCAGAAGGCAGTCGACAGGTTGAAGCCCTATCTCAAGAAACAGAATGGCGCGGAGTATTTTCCTTAAAGTTTAGAGAATATCTCTAACCCTGCACGTTACAACGTGTAACTGAAAAAACGAAAGGGGCAAAAACAATGATGACAAAGTGTCAAGTTGTAAGAATGTAAACTTCTTATGTCCCCTTGTCTAAACAATATTCTACGGTTGAAAAGTCTAGTCGACGGAACACACAAAGTTTCAGGATCCTGGAGACAAAGTTTGACACAGACACCAGGTGCTTGTTCAATCAAAGTCCAAAGTTCATTGTGTTAAGGACTTATATTTATGAGCTTGAAACAGGAGGTGTCACATAAAACCACCAGAGTGGAAAATCACCAGACTTTCTGTTTAGTCTTATTCCTCCTGAACAATCAGATATGATCACAAAGTACGTAATAATATACGTACTCAATATACATTCATCAAAACAATTGTCCCTTGACATCATTAGGAACCTTGAGATGGAGACCAACAGATACTTATATCAGCATATGACAGCATAAGATATGATACAACTTTAAACGAGGTTAAACAACAAGAAAGTAAGGCACATCTTATGTGAATAGAAGCTAATACTAATAGGAATGAATATGAATGAATACATATGATATATGAACTTTGTTTTAAACACAGATGGAATATTTGTAGAGGACAGGACGAAATCCAGATTCTCACAATGGCCACTTTCAGACCAACGGTCTGACAAGCAGTCCTGTGTGCCTTTAAAGAACAAAGTGTTAATACAAAATCTTTAATAAAAGGATAGTTGCATTCGCGTATTTTTGTGTGGTTTTCCTTCTTGAATATTCAGAGTCAGTTGTACTATTAGAGACATTTGTTTTGGCATCTCGCAGCTACCATCATCATTTAAAATCATGTCTGTTGTAAACCGTTCATTTCTCTCTAATTTTACTTCTTGGTTTAGGATTATACCAGTGATTATTATACTTATTAGGATTAGAATAATCGTTGTTCCACGCAGTCCACCTGGCTGCCTGATTGGGTGCCATGGCCTGTTAGGTTCTATCATTTAAGAATTTAAGAATATCTGGGCCAAACACCATAAGGGCTTCTGTAAGTGTGCACGCAGTATAGGAATTGATATCTAAGAATTCCATAGGAAATTTACACTTAGGATAAATTTTTTTTCCTTTTTAGAATAGAATTTGGCCCTCAATGCACTTCAGGGGAAGCTACGGAGTCAGCACTGTTGGCTCAATGGGCCTTCTATCTTCTTGCTTTGGGTGGCCCCTACCTCACGAAAGGTAGTTCTTTCCTCAGCTTAGTCAGTGCTTTCTCCACCCTGAGGTGTAGTAAGGTGACTCCCCTTTGAGATTCTATTCTAAATTGGAGCTTGCCTGCTCTCCTGCAGAACACAACTTCAGTCTGGAAGCGTGCATCCACTGTGGCTGGTAGTCCGTCAGAACTCCTGTCCGTGTGATGGCGATCACAGTCGCTGGTCCGTGGTACTTTGGTTCTCCAACCTTAGTTGGCTTCAGACTCCTCACAAAGACTTTTTGTTCTGGAACAAAGTGATGAGTAGGCTGCTCTGAGGGAAGAGCAAGGCACAAAGAAACATCAGTACATATAGAATTTAACTTTTCGACTAGGGAAGTAACGTAGTCCTCCTGGATAACCTAAAGAAGAAATACCCGACCGGCCTTTGACCCACGGGGTCGGGAAAGGTCTACCCACTAGTACCTCGAACGGTGACAATTTTGTCGTGGAAGATGGAGTAATTCTTATTTCTGCCAAGACTTCAGGCAATAAATCAACCCACTTTCTTCCTGTTTCAAGTACCGCTTTTGTTAGTCGTGTTTTCAGTGTTTGATTCACGACTGTTGCACTTTACGGATGGTACAGGATATTAGAATGCCAATCAATAGACAACACTTTTGATAAGAGCTGTGATACCTTTGACGTGAAACTTGACGCATTGTCCGATTCTATGGTGCCCAAAACGACGTTTTGGCGTCCTCTTTTGCACATGGAAATGCTTCAGGCCACTTTGAGAATCGATCAACAATTACCAAAAGATTTTTCAGATTACCTATCGGCGGCATGTGCGCAAAATCAATTTATAGATGTTGAAAAGGAGCTTCCGGATGTGTCAATGCATCGTGCTTAGCTGATTTGTGCGGATTTACCTGAGCACATGTTAAGCATGCATCCAAAACAAGCTTTGCTGTTTTATGAACATCGGCTATACAATACAATTGATTAATTGCTTGAACTACTTTTGCACAACTGGTGTGAGATAAACCATGGTAATGTCTAATTAGGATAATTAACCCTATTTTTTTTGTAGTGCTATCCTACTCTGTCCATCTCTAATAATCCCTTCCTTGTCAGGAGTGCAAACACTTTTGCTCCAATGCTCTAAGTCTCCCTGTGTTGGCTGACTTTGCAGGAATTTGATATCAATGTCAGGTACATTCGTTATCTGCACTGTCATTGCTACCTGTGTTTCATGTTTTTGGATGAAATGGTGATTTAATCTGAGCTTGGGCTGCTGCCTTTGCGGGCTTCATCAGCCCTTCTGTTGCCTATAGCCTGTTCATCGTCCCCCGAAGCATGACCCTTTACCTTTACTATGGCCACTTCGAGCGGAATCTGAACTGCTTCAGTTAACTGTCCTATCAGATTTGCATGTGCTATTGGCTTTCCATCAGCAGTTTTGAAACTTCGTGCTTCCCACATTTTGGCATAATGGTGAAGAAAACTCCATGCATACCTAGAATCTGTGTAAATTGTTACTCTCTTTCCTGTCATCAGCTCACAGCAGTGTTGTAATGTAACGGAGTACAAATACTTTGTTACTGTACTTAAGTAGAAATTTCACGTATCTGTACTTTACTTCACTTTTTAAATTTATTTCAACTTTCACTTTTACTCCACTACATTTCCTAGATAAAATGTATACTTTTACTCCGATATATTTCCACAAAGCATCTTCGTTACTCGTTACTATTAAATAAAATAATCGGAAGAAGAAATGTGTGCGACTGCAATAAGGGAGGTTTGGCGAATCACTTCTCCTAGATTACATTACGCACGCACCGCGCACTCTATTTCAGCGTAATGCTTATTTGTTGCCAAAGGCGGAGGAAGCACAACTGAAACCACCGGCGCCATGGAAGCACCTACTGGAGGACCTCCCTTTATCTTAGACGACCACCCCGACGATAGTGGTGAACTCGGTGAACAGGGTGAAGATAACGTTAGACATCCGTGGCCGTATTTGCAATAAATGTTTCTGTACATTGGAGTGAAAGATTCTTCTTACCGGATGAAGTACCTCTTATGCCTACCGAAAGTCACTGAAATTTTGCCATTCAAAAACTCCCAGTCCAACCTGAAGAAGCACATCAAGGCAGGTTAAATTAATAGTTATTCAGTAAAGCCACAATGTCAATGTGATTCAACGTTAGTTATCATAAGCCGTATCAGATATCTGACTAACGTGATGGTCAGGCTAACGTCTGCTTGTTAACATTGCTAAGTAACGTTAACTGACATGGCGCACATGTTAGAACCCCCTTAGCTGTTCTTAATGCACTGTAAAACACGGCTTCAAGGGGCTTTTTACTTTTATAAAACGGTTACTCCATTAAAATATTTATTTTAATATTTATTTTATTCATAAAATAAACATCAGCAACAGAAAAATATAATGCTATAATGTTCTCCCGAGTCCCTACCAGCAGGACAGCAGGAAAGAAATGTTATTATTTATTTTACATTTTTAGTTCATACAAAAGTGAAATTTCTGTTTCTGTTTTCTTTTTTTTTCTTTTTTTTTGATGTCAGCTCAAAAATATGCTGTTTGTTTTTTGAACTTAAGAGAATTGTGCCTGAAAAGTCCTGGAAAAGACTGATTTTGTGAGAGTGAGATTAAGAAGATACCCTGAATATGCTTCATGCTTTACTATAAGAAAGCCACAATAAAGTTCACAATCAAAGTTCTAACCGCTTGCTTTAAAAAAAAAGAAGTTACTTTTACCTCAAATACTTAAGTACATTAAATATCAGAAAATTACTTTTGATACTTAAGTACAGTATATATCAGATACTTTAAGACTTTTACTTAAGTACTATTGTAAAAGGTAACTTTCAGTTCTACCACAGTCTTTTTCTAGTACGATACTTGTACTTTCACTCAAGTATTGCTTTCTAGTACTTTATACAACACTGGCTCACAGGCCCGTATTAATGCTATCAACTCTGCTGCTTGAGCCAAATTTTAGTCTAGAGCAAAAGCTACTTATACCTCTCCTGTATCGGAAATCACAGCATAGCCACAAAGGTAGACACCGTCAGAGGGCTTTGAACAAGACCCATCAACATAAATGTGTTCTCCCCCCTCTAGGGGCGTATCCAACAGATCGAACCTAGAAGAGTAAGAGGTGGTCAGTTCAAAGATCTAATCATGTTCAACATTCAAATCTGCCATGTCTACCATACCCAAAATACCCAGCAAAGCAGGATTAATGTTTGCTGTCCTTTGAATGCTAAGATTTTTCGTTGCCAGCAGAGTAGCCTCGTAACCTGAGCGTCGTTGCGCTGTCATGTGTTGTGTTTGCATGTTGTGCAAAATTACACCTACCTGATGGGATGCACATAATATTAAAGGGTGTGACAGCACAGTTTTCTCAGCCATCTGTACAATCAGAGCAGCTGCATCCACAGCACGAAGACATGCTGGCATACCTGTGACTATGTTATCTAACTTTTTAGACAGATATGCAACTGGCCTATATGTTGAGCCATGAAGTTGCAATAGGACCCCTAAAGCTGCACACACTGCCTCCCTAACATGCAAGTGAAAAGGCTTGGTGTAGTCTGGCAGACCCAATGCTGGTGCGGTTGTGATGGCTGCTTTCAAGGCATTGAAATGTTCATCTGCTTCCGCAGTCCACTCCAATGGTGTGTTTGGCGGAGCTTTATAATCGATCAGACCCCTCAGGTGCCTACCGTGAGTCGCGCAGTCAGGTATCCACTGTCTACAATAGTTAATTAGTCCCAGAAAGCTTTGTAGCCTGTTTCAGCAAGTACATTGCAAAGTATTATAGATACTTGTTTACAGTCCTCCTCCGTCTCCCCCGACACGAGGATATCATCTGCAAACTGAAGAACACAAACTGATGAAGGCCGATCAGTAATTTTGGCCAAAGTTCTGTGCACTGCTGCAGAAAAGACAGCGGGTGAGTCTGCGTAGCCCTTTGCAAGGCTTTCCGTGAATATTGCTGTCCTTTAAATGTAAAAGCTAACAAAGGCTGAGTATCTGGGTGTACAGGTACAGAGAAAAAAGCTGCACACAAATCAATTACTGTGAAATACTTGTGCGAATGTGGCACTGAATTCATAACAGTCAAAACATCAGGCACAATTGGTGCGAGTGGTATGATTAACTGATTGACTGCTCTTAAATCTTGAGTTAATCTCCCTTGAGTTAATCTCTAAAGTTTTCCCATCAGCTTTCACTACAGGATTAATTGGTATGTTGTATGGTGAATGTGTTTGTTCGAGGACACCCTGCTTAAAAAGATTTTCAATCAAATGTTGAATACCTTGTTCCTTATCTTTAGACAAAGGGTATTGTTTAATGTAGACAGGTTTGTTTGTTTTAAGTTTAGCCCTGTAAGGTTCCATGTCAATGAAACCAGTGTCATCCCTGAACTGAGACAATAACAAAGGGATAATGCTGGGGAGGCATGCTGCCACCGGAGGCAGATACCCTTAAGCCGCTTATCAGTCCACTTGTAGGCATAGGATCAACGGATGCCTGTAAACTAGACAGAAACGAAAAAACAACCTTGTGATCAGTAAACTTAATTTCCATGCCTAATTTATGCATCATATCACGACCTAAAAGATTTATTGGAGCACCTTGAATAATTGTGAATCTGTGGATGAAGCACTCGTATTCTCATGTGTGTGCCGTTTTTGTGTGTGTGTCTCACCAGAAATCGGCTTGCGCAACTGTCTGCACTCTCGTTTGTAATGGCCCCTCTTTCCGCAATGAAAACATATGACATCAGACTTCTTCATTTGGCTAGGATGCCGCAATTGCGGATTTACAGAAGTTTGTTCAATGTTCCTTTTTCCTGGATAGCCTATAAACATGGCATTCTCAATAGTCATATTATGCAAATTTGAAGTCGTTATTCTAATCAATTGCGCTTGTTTATGATTCATGTTATTTAACAGAGTGCTAAAAAACAGAGGCTTTATGTCATTATTTAATGGCGATTTAGAATCTTCAATCCATGCTTTCTTAAAACGCACAAAGAATTGAGCAGCTGAGTCTCTCTTGCTGCCTGTTTCAAAAGATAAGACCTGTTATCTCCCTAGACATTTATCAAGAAAAACTCTTATCTGTCTAAAAAAATATTTCAACATCTGTAAAAGTTTCCCAAACAACGCGTGTGGGTTTGCCCCTGTATCGCTGTTTGTGATTTTATCATTTTCAATTGATAATTGTGGGGAAGGCAAACTTTTATCGGAATAACATTTAGCGTGTTTCCGGCTCTTACCCAAACCATTGAAATTTGAGGGTTTGTAGTTACATTACGTTTATCAATTAACTTTTCCGGTTTCATCTCTTTTGGTTTTATCGACAGTGATGGTGCAGAGGGAGAAGTCTGTGTTGGGCAAGGGGCAGTGTATCCCGGCGGCTTTACTAATGGCCACCGGTTTTGATTTGCATACGCAACAATTTTTGTTTTTTCCGGACCCTGGTCCCAAACCTTTTTCATGTCTTTCCATACTGCATAAGCTTTATTCATGTATGGATAATCCCATATTGGGTCTCCCTAGCATGTGACATACCCTTTGCCAATAACATACACTCATCAGAAAAGGACCCTTCCCTCGGATAGGATTCCCTCCGACCATCCTGCGAGATTGCTAACATATGGATCTGTATAAAATCCTGTACATAAATACGACTGGCGTTTCGCCCGGCAATGGCCTTGAAACAGAATTTCCCATCTTACACTTCAAACCAGGCGGTGATAAAACAGTACAGTACAGACAAAACAAAGAAAACCCCTTGTGTTCAATCGACCAACCGTTTCAACAGTGCTGCATGTGTATTATATTGTGATCAGAGGTGGATATTAGATTCAACCTCTTTTTCTGACAACAATATTTCAATATATCATGCAGTAACAGTGAACAATATTCTATTTTCAATTTTAACTGTGAGAATGTTATCTTTTACAATAAACATTAAACAGAATTTTTTGTGAGTAACAAAGCCTCTTCAAAGCTCACACTTTGATCCCAAATTACAGTGTGATCAGGACTGCTTTATATTCACATTTGTGCGTTAATAATTATTTCATTAATCACTGTTGCTAGCCTCGCTATCACAACAATGGGAGAATCAACTCCCACTTACATGAATTGAAACACCACAAGAATCCTACAGGGTAAGCGTTTGATTTCTGTAAGTCAAAACTGTATAGAAAACACTTACCCCTTTTAATGTAGGTCTGTGACCGATCGTCAGTGCGCTTGACAGGTCTTTGTTCTCTTGGTTCTAAGAGAGAAGAGTCTCTTCCCTTCTTTCGCAGACGAGCCCCCAACTGTAAGAATGTAAACTTCTTATGTCCCCTTGTCTAAACAATATTCTACGGTTGAAAAGTCTACTCGACGGAACACACAAAGTTTTAGGATCCTGGAGACAAAGTTTGACACAGACACCAGGTGCTTGTTCAATCAAAGTCCAAAGTTTATTGTGTTGAGGACTAATATTTATGAGCTTGAAACAGGATGTGTCATATAAAACCACCAGAGTGGAAAATCACCAGACTTTCTGTTTAGTCTTATTCCTTCTGAACAATCAGATATGATCACAAAGTACGTATTCAATATACGTACTCAATATACATTCATCAAAACAATTGTCCCTTGACATCATTAGGAACCTTGAGATGGAGACCAACAGATACTTATATCAGCATATGACAGCATAAGATATGATACAACTTTCAACGTTGCTCAACAAAGGGGCAAAAACTATGGCCAGCTAAGCCACGGCGCCTACGCCCATGTCTGCAGGTCATGCTGCTGAAAAGTGACAAAGGGGCAAAAACTCACAGTAAAATAGAGGAAAACATGCAGGGGGACACAAACCCACAACCTTTGAATGGCCTCATTACTTAATCTGGAAGTTTAATGCACTATCCATTGCGCCACAGAGCCTTGAGTGCTAATCCTGTACCTGTTCATCAGGGATGAGGACCATGCCAAAACTATTTCCTTGATCAAGAAAAAAATCAATCTACAAAGAAAAGGGAGTAATAAACACAGAGCCCAAACACTAGGCACCGCTGGGATTCGATCCCAGGATCTCCTGTTTACTAGACAAGCACTTTGACCAGCTAAGTCACGGCGCCAGCACCCGAAACGTGTGTAGCACGTGTAACTAACAAAACGAAAGGGGCAAAAACAATGATGACAAAGTGTCAAGTAGATGCAGAAGGCAGTCGATAGGTAGAAGCCCTATATCAAGCAACAGAATGGCGGCAAGTATTTTCCTTAAAGTTTAAAGAATATCTCTAACCCTGCACGTTACAACGTTCTTCCCACGGCACGTTGCACACACATTCAACTTTTGCGAGGATTAATACCCATCCATCAGGTCTAAAAGATTTCAAAACTGTGCAGTTTAAACTGTGTAATGCGCAAATCTACATGTTGAGAGGCAACGGCTAGGTTTCCCTAGTCTCAAGATCCCAAAGGATTTACACAAAGTTCCCAGGCACCGCTGGGATTTGAACCCAGGATCTCCTGTTTACGAGACAGGTGCTCTGGCAAGCTAAGCCACGGCGCCAATGCCCGGACAGATCACAGCAGGTGTAACTGAAAAAACGAAAGGGGCCAAAACATGATGACAAAGTGTCAAGTTGATGTAGAAGGCAGTCGACAGGTTGAAGCCCTATCTCTAGAAACTGAATGGTGCGCAGTATATTCCTCAAATGGAAAACTCTGTGGGAGCCTGATGTGCCGGCAAGATGTGTAGCCTTAATCGAAGCAGCACATTAAGATGGTTTGTGGAAAAAACCCAATTCAAATAAACTGCGATTGGACGGATAGTGTTGCGACGTAACGTAAGCTGAAAATGGATCCACCTTCCGGGCTATATAGGTGAGATGTTGGTGGTTGGTGCTTACCTTGTGGTAAGACCACCACTCTTTTTGATTGCCCAGGGGATGTCGAGCTGTGCTGGTCTCGAGATACTCTGTCTGACCCATTCCACAAACATACTACGTGTCCACATGAAATGCATGCCATGCCGTTCAGCTCCCTCCTTGACCACAGAACATTTAAGTAGAACCTTGACTCATTTATTGGAATGGGGGATGAGTGCCAGGGTAGTGCCCATGTGTGCAAGGGTCCACCAACCCACTATTTGTACACTAATCCTATATGGTCAACTTTGACCCCGCAGGCACTTCGGTGGCCACGCCCCCCTACCACCAAATCAGGTTCCCTTTCGAGAGCGTTCACTTCGACATTGCGGAGAACCGCATATGAAACTCCTCCCCTTTTCTACTTTTCCTGAAGTCTTATTGGATAACGCCAGTAAAAAAACTGGCCAATTGTCGCAAGAATGCAACAGTATGCAAATATCCAGACAGTATAAATACAGTGCATGTGACGTCAATCCCCAGAATCTTCTTTTTCATGCTGCCATCATTGAAGACGCAACTGGATACTTCTATCACCGCATCCGATGGCTTCTTTCTGTTGTCTGTGCGCGGGTCCCATCACTGCATTACTTGCCTGGGCCTGGCTCATGCAGAGGCTGCATTCTGCGAGTCCGATTGCGCGCACTGTGCGGACCTGCCGGCGCGTGCCTTGAGAACTCGCAGGAACATCGCTCGTGAAATGATAGGTTCGAGGCTCACCGCCACCAACGAGTAGCTGGTGAGTCTACCCATTCCAAGGGGGAGCGGCGACGACACGGCTCCGGGCCGCCGCCCTCTGCCGTCACCCCATTCTCCAGTCCTCTACATTGACGAGAGTCTTCGTCCCCCGCCTTCCGTCGCGGGCGCCGTTTCCTTCGGCGCTAAGGAGGATGATGACTCCATGTCCATCTCAATTTCGGACAAGGACTGGGCAGGATCGGAGTGGGGAGCCCTGACCTAGAGAGCACCCCGGACCTCCACGAAGAGTTCGTAAGGGTCCTCGAGAAGGCCGTCAGCGAGCTCGACATCACTTGGAGTTCACCTGAGGAGCCGGCAAAAAGTAAGCTCGACTCGTGGTACCTTCAGGCGGGCCGCCGTCAGGCCACATCGAAGAGGAGCGCGCCATTTTTCCCATATGTCCAATAGCACGTGGTGAAATCGTGGTCTGCTCCTCAGTCGGCGCGCGTTCACGCTGCTACGCAGTCCATGTTCGCCCACGTGGTCGGAGCGGAGGCCCACGGTTACGTGCGCATGCCACCCGTCGAGGAGACCCTCGCCGCTCATTTGTGCCCTTCCACCACCTCGTTGGGCTCGGACCCAGGCCTGCCGTCGAAGCCGTGCAGGTTTACCGCCCATCTCGCCGGTAAGGCTTACGCATCCGCCGGGGAAGAGGCTTCCGCTTTGCACGCAATGGCTGTGCTGCAGGTGTTCCAGGCTAAGATCCTTCAGTCGCTGGATAAAGGGCAGCCTGGAGGCGGACGCCACGAGGGATCTGAGGGCAGCAACCGACTTCGCTCTGATGGCTACGAAGCGGACCGCACAAGCTATCGGCCACTCCATTGGGTTTATGGTCGTCCTCCACCGTCATCTGTGGCTTACGTTGGCGGACCTAAAAGACGCTGATCGTAAGTCTCTTCTCAACGCCCCGATCACTCCCTCCGGCCTCTTTGATGACGTCAAGGAGTCGATGGTAGAGCGCATTCGGGGAGGCGCAAAAGCGCGCCAAGGCCATGAGTCACGTGCTCCCTCGACATTCTTATCAACCGTCTCCGAGAGCCTGTTCTTCATCCGCACCGCACTCAATGCAGAGACCGGCCAAACAGCACGCTGCTCCCGCTCTGGCTTCTCGAGGTCGTGAGCCGGCCTAAACAATGGTCGGGCCCACCTAAGAAGAGAGGACCGCGCCACGACGGCGGAGCGCCATCGTCTGCCAAGCCGTCGTCCTGACGGACCTGTAAAGAGGAGGAGAGAGTTTGTGAGCGTTCCGGTGGCCCCCAAACGCCGCTGTTTGCATCAGTTTTCCCCCGCGGTTGATGGGCGAACATTGCAATGTTGTAAATGTTTGTGAAAATGCAATAAAAACACATACCTGTTCACAAAAGGAGCTCTTGCCCCCTCACCAAGCCAATGCTGCGTTCCTTTACCGGCCACGGTGCAGCGCGAAGCCGCAGTGAATCCCGGCTATAACCAGCCTTCCCTCGTCTACAGACTCTCCCGTGGGCGAGAGACGGCTGGATTCTCACGCACGAGCCATTTCCCTGCCAGTGCACTTAGCCTCACTGCACCAGCGTCCTTCCCTAAACGGTCCGCTGATAGTAACACCCGAAAAGATTCGGCCATTATGTCTGTTTCTGGACGCGTGGAAAGCCATTCCGGGCATTTCTCATTGGCTACTAAATGTAGGAGTACACGGGTACACCCTGCAGTTCAGACGCAGACCTCCCCGCTTCAGCGGTGTGGTTCCGTCGCTTACGTCAGCGCAAAATGCGCTGGTGTTGAGGCAGGAAATTTGCAGCCTGCTCGCGAAAGGAGGATTTTCATGTTCAGATAGCCAAGCGCCACCGAAAGTTCCTGCGATTCGCTTTCGAGGGTTCAGCGTACCAATGAACCGAGCATGTTCAGTCGGGGAGTTCCCCTGGGGCTAGTTACAAGACGCATAGTCGTTAAAACGGATGCGTCGTCCTCGGGATGGGGCGCGGTTTGCGAGGGCATCCGGCCTTTGGACACAGTCACTGAGAAAATGGCATATAAATTGTTTGGAGCTGAAGGCGGTGTCTCTAGCTCTCCATACTTTCCAGTTTTCAACACAGTTACCAAACCACAAACCGCTCACTCACTGCACAAGTGTGTATACCTACATTTGTTATTTGAATCGAGCAATTTTCTTCATTCATGGGTTCCATGGTGAAATGGTTAGCACGCTGCGCTTTGAATCCAGCGATCTGAGTTCAATTCTCGGTGGGTCTTGATTTTTGTGAAATTGTTGATTGCAGGCTCTAGGGTTAGGTAGGATTCAGCAACAAGAAACCCTATCCCAAAATGACCCCAGCCCCCTTTGAATAATGTACTCAACTCAACTTCTTTTTATATAGCCCTTTTTACAATTTTCTTTGTCGAAAAGCAGCTGTACACGAAAACATGTTAACTATAAATAATACATTTAATATCATACACGCACTGACACACAAACTAAGCAAGAATCATACCCCTTGACCAACGAGCCTCAGACTAAAGGGCAAATCTGCAGCCTCGGCAGCGAGCAAAGACAAGCTCTTCAACACAGTTGCCAAACCACAAACCGCTCACTCACTGCACAAGTGTGTATACCGACATGTGTCATTTGAATCGAGCAATGTTCTTCAGTCATGGGTTCCATGGTGTAATGGTTAGCACTCTTGGCTTTGAATCCAGCGATCCGCGTTCAAATCTCGGTGTAACCTAGTTGTGTGTCCTGAAACTTGTTGAATAGTTGATTGCAGGCTGTAGTAGTCAGCGATAGCTTGTGGACTCCAATGTGTAATGTTCAGTACTTTGAATCCAATCATCTCTAAAACCAGTTCACTGAAAACGCTATGAAATAAATGGACCTGCTCTTTTTTTTAAAGGCATATTTCTAAGTGTTGGAACATTAAACAGTTGTCTTCCATTGTGGTTAGAAAGAGTGGACAAGGGGGTAAAGCTCAGTGGTAGAGCATTTGACTGCAGATCAAGAGGTCCCCGGTTCAAATCCGGGTGTCCCCTTTCAGATGCACCTATGAATTAGATGTTACCGCTTTTGCCTTTTAAAGCTAGCATCCGTGGGAAGCTTGTAGGCCGAGCCTTGTTTCTGCGTGTCGGTACACTAAACAGTTGTTTAGCATGGTTGTTTAAAGGAGTCTTGACGAGGGGGTAATATATAGATAGTAGAGCGCTCGCTTAGTTTGCGGGATTGATGCCCGCCTTCTCCAGTGACGTGTCCTTTTAGTAGCACCCGTACGAGGCCGACAGGTAGCATCACTGGCAGCTGACTACGGTCTACGTTTTGGAACTGGGAAAAAAGTTTTTCACTTGACTTGCAAAGTGCAGAAAGCGTGAACGTGACACCCTTTTGCAAATCTCAGAACAAGAAGGTGCATTGTTTTGAAGACAAAATGAACACGAACAGAAAGCACCCGAAGCGGCCAATAGCTACATTATCAGTGAGCAGGGCTCATCCGGGATTTGAACCCAGGGGCCCGTTCTTCGTACGATGCTTAAAACATCCTAGATCAAATGAGACATCCAATATGATAAAATCGTGCTAATCATGATCTTGCTAATTAGGTTCTTCGAACACACCTGCCGGATATGACTAGTATAGCTGGATTGAGTTAGTGAGATAACTGCGCGTTCATGCACTTGTTTAAAAGGGGATATGTATCGATAGTAGAAACAATGATCAGCAACGCTGTTATTGGCTGTTCAGCATGGTTAAAGAACGCGCCCAGTTTTTCTCCCAAGCAGAACAAGAGTTTTTAATGGAAGGTTATGCCGTATATGAAAGTTTAATTAAACACCAGGGAACACCTCAAAGTCTGCAAAAGCAAGGAGAGAGGGCTGGCAAAAAGTAGCAGACAAATTAAATGCGTAAGTGGTGTCCATGTTAGATGTTTCTATCACTTTCTACTGTATGTATTTGTGAATTTTTTTTTATTTCATAAACTTTGTTCTTTTATGTCAGAGCCACCACGGGACCCACTAGAGCATGGGAACAAGTAAAAGTGAAGTACAAAAATATTCTACAAAATGGCAGCCGTTACTTCTTATACAGTCCATATTTTAAAAAGCCACTGTTAAATTTTGTGTTTGTCTAAAACAGCCACCAAGAAAAAGGCTGAAAGAAATAAAACAGGTGGTGGTCCTGCACCCCCACAATATACCCCAGCAGAAGAGCTGGCCCATGGGTTGAATTCAAACCGACCCATTGTGGAGGGCATCCCTGGGGGCAGCTCTTCCTTAGACCCAAAGCCAAGGACCAGTAGCAGCCACACCTTCATTACTGGTAGGCTAAATGAGCTTTCAATTTTCTTAGTACACTGTTAAATGGTTTGTTGCTGCATTAAATGAAGTATAATCCAAATGGCTGGTACAGTCATTTGAAATGTTTGTGAAAGTGAAAACTTCTAAACCTTTAGTTCATATAAAATATGTTGCCATGAGTTATTAATCATAATTTTGTTTACAGTGTAGTTAATTGTAATGACATTATGTCCCCCCTCTTTTGTCCAGTTTTAGATAATACACCAACACTTTTACCTGTTCCCAAGCAAGTGGTGGCTGAAGCACATGCAGTAAGTTGTGTTTTTCTAACTTTTACATCACAAGGAAAGAGTGCAACACTTAGTAATACCCATTTATTTCCATCGCACAGGACAGTGAAGAAACCCTCTTAGATTGTCCTTTGGAGGAAGAACCTGTAAGTGCATAAATAACTTTACTGATACAAACCCTTATGTGTGAATACGTCCTGAGATTACATCTGATATTGACACCAGGTCCAGTGAACGCCAGGTTCTGGAATGCACCTATCTATGACATTGATAGGTTGAACACCGTCTCAATGGAAAAATATCAACGGCTACTTCTCTAGGCTCTAACTAGATAAACGAGCAAGCAATAAACAATCATACTGTTAAAGACAGATAAATATTCTGCCATCCCTGGTTGTAGAAGAATACAGTCGCTGCATAACCTTCCTTCGGATTTCGACATTAGTAATGCAGGATTAAAGTTTAATTTTAAAGACGTCCCAGCTCATGTGGGAAAAACATGGAGCGTTTGTTAGTTTAATTTCTTTGAGGATTCCTTAGTGAAAAAAGCAGAGATCGACATTGGATTTGTGGAATGACTAAAATTTAAAAGTAGTATTGTGTCATGAATATTGGATCTGAAAGGAATGGTGGAGCAATCTTATGCGAGTAAAACATTTTTGTACTATGCATCACCATAACTTTGTCAGAGATCGCTTGATGTGCCATGAGCACTATCGCACGAGATTAGTATTACATGGGGACCTCTAGTCCTCTAGTTTTGTATTAATTGCAGAGGTTGTCTGTGATCTTAAGCCCGTGCGAATCACCATCTCTGTGATTTGGCGGGCTCATATATAATTTTTCAAGTTTTTATCCAACGTTTGCGAATAATGGAGGCTGTTTTGAAGTGTTTTGGTATTATTTCATAGCCTGGAGATACCAAACTCTGCTACTTCGCTTTGCTTCGTAGACAGAGTCTGGAAGCGCTTAATTGACAAGCGTTTTCTTTCTCTTGGGCGGGCGCTTGTCTGACATTTAAAATCATTTGTGTACCCTTAAGCCAATTACATAACGTTTGTGTTAAACTTCAGGTTCCTTTCGAACACTAAGTTTCTTTGTTTGTTTTGGATTACCCTTAAAATCGAATCAGAAATAGGTTGGATATTGTGAGAGAATTCTTCTGCAGATCTGGAAGCACAAGAACTAGACACAAAGGCATCCAGCTTCTGAACTCATTTATTTTGGAATCTACAAGCCTTTATATAGGTACCAAAAGACCTCTGGATGGTTTCAAATGTCCAGGGGTTCACAGAATGACCAAATAAGGTATAGCAGGCAAGACAAAGAATGTTTAGCTTAGAAAGAATCCCCCCATATAGCCAGAGGGAAACTCTTTCTCCAACTATCTAGCCAGGAGTGTGTTCACTGAGTTTAACAACTTCACATTCATTTGTTTGCAGGCTTGTATTCATTTATGCTGAAATTAAATTTAACAGTTTGGTTATGACCTATGTAATTCGCTGTCACCTCAAACTTACGCTGTAAACACAGCTATGCGGCAAAAACAACTCACCAAGAGAGATACCGGAGTGAAAATGGCTATGAACGACATTTGCAGATTATGTGAAGAAAATCTACGCATCCACGGTACAATTAGTCCATCTAAACTAATATTTGACAGTGGAGACAAACAAGAAAATATTTGCTGCTGTAACAAGGTTCAATAAAATGAAGGAAGACGGCAGGAACCGTTGAACATTTAAATAACTTTAATCAAAATAAATAAACAATAATACTGAAGAAAATGAAAAGAACATAAAAACAAACATAAACAAATGTCCGGGCCCGGTCCTCACTCGTCACCTGTCAGACGGCCTGGGCCAGTCTGCTGGCGGTGCGGGGACCCAGACGCCTTCATTAGGTCGTGCCCGGCTAAGGAGGTTTTGGACGCCCCGCAGACCGCCCTCGATCAGGCTGGGTTGTACCAAATACCTGTGAGTATTGAAGGGGGTACTTATCAGGCCTTGGTGGATTCAGGCTGCAACCAAACCTCAATCCACCTAGGCGGGATTCAAGCTACGGCATTGGATACGGGCCATGAGGTCAAGGTAAGGTGTTTGCACGGGGAGGCGGTGAGCTATCCCTTAGTCGCCCTGGCGATCAAATTTAGGGGAAAGAAACATTCAGTTGAGGTAGCTGTTAATTCACACCTCGGACATTCGCTAATTTTGGGGACAAATTGGATGGATTTTAGCATGTTATTAGCGTATTTATTTGCGGGTGTCTCTTGGAGTAAACATGAGCTCAGGGGGGCGGTGGCGCAGGACCCTCGACAACTGAGTCAGGGGAACAGAGTGCGATTGAGAGAAGGATTCTCTCATCATGCGATGATATTCCCCTGGATCAGTCTCGAGACGAGACGCTTAAAAATGCGTTTGAGCAGGTCCGCGCGATTGAAGGGCAGCCTCTCCAACAGACAAAGCCGCTTACCTATCCATATTTTGCCATGATAGAAGACAATCACTTTCATGTGTGTGATTCTGGGTTTCCTCCATGCTTGGCACAAAATCTTTTGAGGGAGTTGTTTCGATAGATCTGGCTTTATACATAAAACAGCTTATCACTGTAATGAAGCACTTCAACTTTGTTCAGCTGAACAAAAACATATCTAACTTAAAGTACATTTCCTGCAGTCTTAAAATAAGCACGTATCACCCCACTACTGAAGAAACCCACTTTTAATCCTGCACTTTTAGATAACTTTAGACCGGTATCATTCCTCCCCTTCATCGCTAAATCTCTTGAGAGTGTTGTATGAAGCCAGCACTCTTCCTTTCTCCCGCAGAACAACTTGCTCGACAGCAACCAGTCCGGTTTCAAGAGCGGTCATTCCACTGAGATTGTGCTGATCTCTGTCATTGAAGCCCTGACACTGGCAAGAGCTGATTCTAACTCATCTGTACTCATATTCCTAGATCTATCTGCTGCCTTTGACACCGTTAACCAGCACATCCTCCTGTCAACCCTCAAAGCTATGGGTGTCTCCGGAATGGTGCTTCAGTGGTTCAGGTCTTGCCTTTCAGGTAGGTTATTTAGAGTATCCTGGAGAGGTGAGGTTTTGTCCCAACATCTTGATACAGGGGTGCCTCAGTGCTCAGTCCTTGGGCCGTTGCTCTTTTCTGTATACATTATATCCCTTGGCTCTATCATTCGGAAACATGGCTTTTCCTACCTCTTGCATGCTAAGCGAGCGCTCTAATTCCCGCTCATTATCTGCAACAGACGCGCGTTGCTTTGGCTAAATGAAACGGTGCACACGGGGGGGAAATGCCATTGCCAAGCGCCTGGTAATCACAAATAACTGAACCATGCTCGGCTCGTTGGTCTAGGGGTATGTTTCTTGCTTTGAGTGCAAGAGGTCCCGGGTTCAAATTCCGGACAAGCCCTAATTTATGAGTTCCTTGTAATGTGACGACACTCAAGGTGTCACTATGGGAATCCGGATCGTGAAAGGAGGAGACCCATGGCCGGTTAGCTTTCATAACACCGATCGGCCTGTTCTTGGGGATCTGCGAGATCGAGAACAGAATGACATCTGGTTTCATGGTGTAATGGTTAGCACTCTGGACTCTGAATCCAGCATTCCGAGTTCAAATCTCGGTGAGACCTCTCAGCACAAATCCACACTTTTTCGAGGGGTCCCTGCCTGGGATTGTTACTGCCCCACTCTTGGAGCCTATGTCCTAAAACTTTTGCGCTGTCAGGCAAGCACGAGTGAATTTCATCTATGTTTTCATGCAGGAATAGTGTTGTACTTGTGGAACGATGAACCACAGAGAAGATGGAGGGTCTTTGTAATGATCAAGTGAGACAATGGTAGGTTTACAACTAGGTTTCAGTAAACCTTAAGTTAAAGCAGCATTTGCTGCTTGGCCAACTGACTGCAGGCCAACGATACACAATGCGCCAAAGGTCAATACACCCAAGGGAAAGCAGAAAATTAATATAACAAATTGCCCATGTCTGAAACGTCAATGTGATTGCACACACACACATACAGAAAAAATACATTTTGGTGAGAGAGATTTTTCATGCCCTGGTCTAAGGACTTATTTAGTCAAATGCATAACAATAACGGTGGATAAAAGTTTTCAGGAAACTACAAGAAAAGGGCAAGGAGATGCACTACAGCACACGTTCACACTGGTTTATTGAAAATGCAAGTAACACTAAAAGAAAACTTGTGCAATCTTAAGTGACAACATGATTGTCTTTGAACCGGATATTTCCGTCATCAAGTTGCTCTGGTTAAAAGCAATTCACACCATATGGGAGACTCTTGTCATGTGTGTCGAGGTGCCACAGCGAGGAGAGACACCGAACCCTTGAGGCTTTTGGGGACTGAACATATGAGCAGGAAACAACAAGAAGACCTTTTTTCGGCAGCGGTGACACTCGACAGGTAGCATGGGGAGGGCTAAGACGAACAAAGAAGCTCCAAAAGCCACTGATCTGGAGAATGCTGGCGTCAGTCCTACTACCTCTCGCATGCTAAGCGAGCACTCTACCATTTTTAGCTCGTTCCCGGGCATTCTCTGCAAAAGAAGCGCGTTGCTTTGGCTCACTGAAACGGGGCACACAGGCGGGGAAAATACCTTTCCGTCTGAAAATCACAATCTCTGCATAGCACTTGGCTCGTTGGTCTAGGGGTATGATTCTCGCTTTGGGTGCGAGAGGTCCCGGGTTCAAATCCCGGATGAGCCCTATTTTAGCCATTCCACTTAACCTGACGACAATCAAGGTGGCACTATCACTATCCGTATCGTGAAAAGTGGATTCCCATGGCCGGTTAGCTCAGTTGGCTAGAGTGTGGTGCAAATAACGCCAATGTCGCAGGTTTGATCCCCGTACGGGCCAAAGACTATTCTCTAGCATTCTTTCCATCACTCAAGGCTACAGCAGCAGGAGTCATTCGCAAACTACGATGCACATGTCAAAAATCTGAAACATGGCCGAAATAGCTCAGTTGGGAGAGCGTTAGACTGAAGATCTAAAGGTCCCTGGTACGATACCGGGTTTCGGCAAGCGTGCCTCTGACCAATAATTTGCTCTTGTTACCTGCGAAGGTCTTGCCTTCATAACACCGATCGGCCTGTTCTTGCGGATCTGCGAGGTCGAGAACAGCATGACATCTGGTTTCATGGTGTAATGGTTAAGCACTCTGGACTCTGAATCCAGCATTCCGAGTTCAAATCTCGGTGAGACCTCTCAGCACAAATCCACACTTATTCGAGGGGTCCCTGCCTGGGATTGTTACCGCCCCACTCTTGGAGCCTATGTCCTAAAACTTTTGCGCTGTCAGGCAAGCACGAGTGAATTTCATCTATGTTTTCGTGCAGGAATAGTGTTGTACTTGTGGAACGATGAACCACAGAGAAGATGGAGGGTCTTTGTAATGATAAAGTGAGACAATGGTAGGTTTACAACTAGGTTTCAGTAAACCTTAAGTTAAAGTAGCATTTGCTGCTTGGCAAACTGACTGCAGGCCAACGATACACAATGCGCCAAGAGTCAATACACCCAAGGGAAAGCAGAAAATGAATATAACAAATTGCCCATGTCTGAAATGTCAATGTGATTGCACACACACACATACATAAAAAATACATTTTGGTGAAATAGATTTTTCATACCCTGGTCTAAGGACTTATTTAGTCAAATGCATAACAATAACGGAGGATAAAAGTTTTCAGGAAACTACAAGAAAAGGGCAAGGAGATGCACCACAGCACACGTTCACACTGGTTTATTGAAAAGGCAAGTAACACTGCAAGAAAACTTGTGCAATCTTAAGTGACAACATGATTGTCTTTGAACCGGAAATTTCCTGCATCACGTTGCTTTGGTTAAAAGCAAGTCACACACCATATGGGAGACTCTTGTCATGTGTGTCGAGGTGCCACAGCGAGGAGAGACACCGGACCCTTGAGGCTTTTTGTGACTGAACATATGAGCAGGAAACAACAAGAAGACCTTTTTTCGGCAGCGGTGACACTCGACAGGTAGCATAGGGAGGGCTAAGACGCACAAAGAAGCTCCAAAAGCCACTGATCTGGAGAATGCTGGCGTCTGTCCCACTACCTCTCTCATGCTAAGCGAGCACTCTACCATTTAAGCTCGTTCCCGGGCATTCTCTGCAAAAGAAGCACGTTGCTTTGGCTCACTGAAACGGGGCACACAGGCGGGGAAAATACCTTTCCGGCTGGAAATCACTATCCTTGCATACTGCTCGGCTCGTTGGTCTAGGGGTATGATTCTCGCTTCGGGTGCGAGAGGTCCCGGGTTCAAATCCCGGACGAGCCCTGCTTTAACCGTTCAACTCAACTCAAGGTGGCACTATCACTATCCGTATCGTGAAAAGTGGATTCCCATGGCCGGTTAGCTCAGTTGGCTAGAGCGTGGTGCTAATAATGCCAAGGTCGCGGGTTCGATCCCCGTACGGGCCAAAGACTATTCTCTAGCATTCTGTCCATCACTCAAGGCTACAGCAGCAGGGGTCATTCGCAAACTACGATGCACATGTCAGAAATCTGAAAACATGGCCGAAATAGCTCAGTTGGGAGAGCGTTAGACTGAAGATCTAAAGGTCCCTGAGTCGATCCCGGATTTCGGCAAGCGTGCCTCTGACCAATAATTTGCTCTTGTCACCGATCGGCCTGTTCTTGGGGATCTGCGAGGTCGAGAACAGCATGACATCTGGTTTCATGGTGTAATGGTTAGCACTCTGGACTCTGAATCCAGCATTCCGAGTTCAAATCTCGGTGAGACCTCTCAGCACAAATCCACACTTTATCGAGGGGTCCCTGCCTGGAATTGTTACCGCCCCACTCTTGGAGCCTATCCCTTAAAACGTTTGCGCTGTCAGGCAAGCACGAGTGAATTTCATCTATGTTTTCGTGCAGGAATAGTGTTGTACTTGTGGAACGATGAACCACAGAGAAGATGGAGGGTCTTTGTAATGATCAAGTGAGACAATGGTAGGTTTACAACTAGGTTTCAGTAAACCTTAAGTTAAAGCAGCATTTGCTGCTTGGCCAACTGACTGCAGGCCAGCGGTACACAATGCGCCAAAGGTAAATACACATGAATATAACAAATTGCCCATGTCTGAAACGTCAATGTGATTGCACACACACACATACAGAAAAATACATTTTGGTGAGAGAGATTTTTCATGCCCTGGTCTAAGGACTTATTTAGTCAAATGCATAACAATAACGGTGGATAAAAGTTTTCAGGAAACTACAAGAAAAGGGCAAGGAGATGCACTACAGCACACGTCCATACTGGTTTATTGAAAAGGCAAGTAACACTAAAAGAAAACTTGTGCAATCTTAAGTGACAACATGATTGTCTTTGAACCGGATATTTCCGTCATCAAGTTGCTCTGGTTAAAAGCAATTCACACCATATGGGAGACTCTTGTCATGTGTGTCGAGGTGCCACAGCGAGGAGAGACACCGAACCCTTGAGGCTTTTGGGGACTGAACATATGAGCAGGAAACAACAAGAAGACCTTTTTTCGGCAGCGGTGACACTCGACAGGTAGCATGGGGAGGGCTAAGACGAACAAAGAAGCTCCAAAAGCCACTGATCTGGAGAATGCTGGCGTCAGTCCTACTACCTCTCGCATGCTAAGCGAGCACTCTACCATTTTTAGCTCGTTCCCGGGCATTCTCTGCAAAAGAAGCGCGTTGCTTTGGCTCACTGAAACGGGGCACACAGGCGGGGAAAATACCTTTCCGTCTGAAAATCACAATCTCTGCATAGCACTTGGCTCGTTGGTCTAGGGGTATGATTCTCGCTTTGGGTGCGAGAGGTCCCGGGTTCAAATCCCGGATGAGCCCTATTTTAGCCATTCCACTTAACCTGACGACAATCAAGGTGGCACTATCACTATCCGTATCGTGAAAAGTGGATTCCCATGGCCGGTTAGCTCAGTTGGCTAGAGTGTGGTGCAAATAACGCCAATGTCGCAGGTTTGATCCCCGTACGGGCCAAAGACTATTCTCTAGCATTCTTTCCATCACTCAAGGCTACAGCAGCAGGAGTCATTCGCAAATTACGATGCACATGTCAAAAATCTGAAACATGGCCGAAATAGCTCAGTTGGGAGAGCGTTAGACTGAAGATCTAAAGGTCCCTGGTACGATACCGGGTTTCGGCAAGCGTGCCTCTGACCAATAATTTGCTCTTGTTACCTGCGAAGGTCTTGCCTTCATAACACCGATCGGCCTGTTCTTGCGGATCTGCGAGGTCGAGAACAGCATGACATCTGGTTTCATGGTGTAATGGTTAAGCACTCTGGACTCTGAATCCAGCATTCCGAGTTCAAATCTCGGTGAGACCTCTCAGCACAAATCCACACTTATTCGAGGGGTCCCTGCCTGGGATTGTTACCGCCCCACTCTTGGAGCCTATGTCCTAAAACTTTTGCGCTGTCAGGCAAGCACGAGTGAATTTCATCTATGTTTTCGTGCAGGAATAGTGTTGTACTTGTGGAACGATGAACCACAGAGAAGATGGAGGGTCTTTGTAATGATAAAGTGAGACAATGGTAGGTTTACAACTAGGTTTCAGTAAACCTTAAGTTAAAGTATTATTTGCTGCTTGGCAAACTGACTGCAGGCCAACGATACACAATGCGCCAAGAGTCAATACACCCAAGGGAAAGCAGAAAATGAATATAACAAATTGCCCATGTCTGAAATGTCAATGTGATTGCACACACACACATACATAAAAAATACATTTTGGTGAAATAGATTTTTCATACCCTGGTCTAAGGACTTATTTAGTCAAATGCATAACAATAACGGAGGATAAAAGTTTTCAGGAAACTACAAGAAAAGGGCAAGGAGATGCACCACAGCACACGTTCACACTGGTTTATTGAAAAGGCAAGTAACACTGCAAGAAAACTTGTGCAATCTTAAGTGACAACATGATTGTCTTTGAACCGGAAATTTCCTGCATCACGTTGCTTTGGTTAAAAGCAAGTCACACACCATATGGGAGACTCTTGTCATGTGTGTCGAGGTGCCACAGCGAGGAGAGACACCGGACCCTTGAGGCTTTTTGTGACTGAACATATGAGCAGGAAACAACAAGAAGACCTTTTTTCGGCAGCGGTGACACTCGACAGGTAGCATAGGGAGGGCTAAGACGCACAAAGAAGCTCCAAAAGCCACTGATCTGGAGAATGCTGGCGTCTGTCCCACTACCTCTCTCATGCTAAGCGAGCACTCTACCATTTAAGCTCGTTCCCGGGCATTCTCTGCAAAAGAAGCACGTTGCTTTGGCTCACTGAAACGGGGCACACAGGCGGGGAAAATACCTTTCCGGCTGGAAATCACTATTCTTGCATACTGCTCGGCTCGTTGGTCTAGGGGTATGATTCTCGCTTCGGGTGCGAGAGGTCCCGGGTTCAAATCCCGGACGAGCCCTGCTTTAACCGTTCAACTCAACTCAAGGTGGCACTATCACTATCCGTATCGTGAAAAGTGGATTCCCATGGCCGGTTAGCTCAGTTGGCTAGAGCGTGGTGCTAATAATGCCAAGGTCGCGGGTTCGATCCCCGTACGGGCCAAAGACTATTCTCTAGCATTCTGTCCATCACTCAAGGCTACAGCAGCAGGGGTCATTCGCAAACTACGATGCACATGTCAGAAATCTGAAAACATGGCCGAAATAGCTCAGTTGGGAGAGCGTTAGACTGAAGATCTAAAGGTCCCTGAGTCGATCCCGGATTTCGGCAAGCGTGCCTCTGACCAATAATTTGCTCTTGTCACCGATCGGCCTGTTCTTGGGGATCTGCGAGGTCGAGAACAGCATGACATCTGGTTTCATGGTGTAATGGTTAGCACTCTGGACTCTGAATCCAGCATTCCGAGTTCAAATCTCGGTGAGACCTCTCAGCACAAATCCACACTTTATCGAGGGGTCCCTGCCTGGAATTGTTACCGCCCCACTCTTGGAGCCTATCCCCTAAAACGTTTGCGCTGTCAGGCAAGCACGAGTGAATTTCATCTATGTTTTCGTGCAGGAATAGTGTTGTACTTGTGGAACGATGAACCACAGAGAAGATGGAGGGTCTTTGTAATGATCAAGTGAGACAATGGTAGGTTTACAACTAGGTTTCAGTAAACCTTAAGTTAAAGCAGCATTTGCTGCTTGGCCAACTGACTGCAGGCCAGCGGTACACAATGCGCCAAAGGTCAATACACATGAATATAACAAATTGCCCATGTCTGAAACGTCAATGTGATTGCACACACACACATACAGAAAAATACATTTTGGTGAGAGAGATTTTTCATGCCCTGGTCTAAGGACTTATTTAGTCAAATGCATAACAATAACGGTGGATAAAAGTTTTCAGGAAACTACAAGAAAAGGGCAAGGAGATGCACTACAGCACACGTTCACACTGGTTTATTGAAAATGCAAGTAACACTAAAAGAAAACTTGTGCAATCTTAAGTGACAACATGATTGTCTTTGAACCGGATATTTCCGTCATCAAGTTGCTCTGGTTCAAAGCAATTCACACACCATATGGGAGACTCTTGTCATGTGTGTCGAGGAGCCACAGCGAGGAGAGACACCGAACCCTTGAGGCTTTTTGGGACTGAACATATGAGCAGGAAACAACAAGTAGACCTTTTTTCGGCAGCGGTGACACTCGACAGGTAGCATGGGGAGGGCTAAGACGAACAAAGAAGCTCCAAATACCACTGATCTGGAGAATGCTGGCGTCAGTCCTACTACCTCTCGCATGCTAAGCGAGCACTCTACCATTTTTAGCTCGTTCCCGGGCATTCTCTGCAAAAGAAGCGCGTTGCTTGGCTCACTGAAACGGGGCACACAGGCGGGGAAAATACCTTTCCGTCTGAAAATCACAATCTCTGTATACCGCTTGGCTCGTTGGTCTAGGGGTATGATTCTCGCTTTGGGTGCGAGAGGTCCCGGGTTCAAATCCCGGACGAGCCCTATTTTAGCCATTCCACTTAACCTGACGACAATCAAGGTGGCACTATCACTATCCGTATCGTGAAAAGTGGATTCCCATGGCCGGTTAGCTCAGTTGGCTAGAGCGTGGTGCTAATAATGCCAAGGTCGCGGGTTCGATCCCCGTACGGGCCAAAGACAATTCTCTAGCATTCTGTCCATCACTCAAGGCTACAGCAGCAGGAGTCATTCGCAAACTACGATGCACATGTCAAAAATCTGAAACATGGCCGAAATAGCTCAGTTGGGAGAGCGTTAGACTGAAGATCTAAAGGTCCCTGGTTCGATCCCGGGTTTCGGCAAGCGTGCTTCTGATCAATAATTTGCTCTTGTTACCTGCGAAGGTCTTGCCTTCATAACACCGATCGGCCTGTTCTTGCGGATCTGCGAGGTCGAGAACAGAATGACATCTGGTTTCATGGTGATAATGGTTAGCACTCTGGACTCTGAATCCAGCATTCCGAGTTCAAATCTCGGTGAGACCTCTCAGCACAAATCCACACTTTTTCGAGGGGTCCCTGCCTGGGATTGTTACCGCCCCACTCTTGGAGCCTATGTCCTAAAACTTTTGCGCTGTCAGGCAAGCACGAGTGAATTTCATCTATGTTTTCGTGCAGGAATAGTGTTGTACTTGTGGAACGATGAACCACAGAGAAGATGGAGGGTCTTTGTAATGATCAAGTGAGACAATGGTAGGTTTACAACTAGGTTTCAGTAAACCTTAAGTTAAAGTAGCATTTGCTGCTTGGCAAACTGACTGCAGGCCAACGGTACACAATGCTCCAAGAGTCAATACACCCAAGGGAAAGCAGAAAATGAATATAACAAATTGCCCATGTCTGAAACTGTCAATGTGATTGCACACACACACATACAGAAAAAATACATTTTGGTGAAAGAGATTTTTCATGCCCTGGTCTAAGGACTTATTTAGTCAAATGCACAACAATAACGGAGGATAAAAGTTTTCAGGAAACTACAAGAAAAGGGCAAGGAGATGCACCACAGCACACGTCCATACTGGTTTATTGAAAAGGCAAGTAACACTGCAAGAAAACTTGTGCAATCTTAAGTGACAACATGATTGTCTTTGAACCGGATATTTCCGTCATCAAGTTGCTCTGGTTCAAAGCAATTCACACACCATATGGGAGACTCTTGTCATGTGTGTCGAGGAGCCACAGCGAGGAGAGACACCGAACCCTTGAGGCTTTTTGTGACTGAACATATGAGCAGGAAACAACAAGAAGACCTTTTTTCGGCAGCGGTGACACTCGACAGGTAGCATGGGGAGGGCTAAGACGAACAAAGAAGCTCCAAAAGCCACTGATCTGGAGAATGCTGGCGTCAGTCCCACTACCTCTCGCATGCTAAGCGAGCACTCTACCATTTTAGCTCGTTCCCGGGCATTCTCTGCAAAAGAAGCGCGTTGCTTTGGCTCACTGAAACGGGGCACACAGGCGGGGAAAATACCTTCACGCCTGGAAAATCACAATCTTGCATACCGCTCGGCTCGTTGGTCTAGGGGTATGATTCTCGCTTTGGGTGCGAGAGGTCCCGGGTTCAAATCACGGACGAGCCCTACTTTAGCCATTCCACTTAACCTTACGACAATCAAGGTGGCACTATCACTATCCGTATCGTGAAAAGTGGATTCCCATGGCCGGTTAGCTCAGTTGGCTAGAGCGTGGTGCTAATAATGCCAAGGTCGCGGGTTCGATTCCCGTACGGGCCAAAGACTATTCTCTAGCATTCTGTCCATCACTCAAGGCTACAGCAGCAGGAGTCATTCGCAAACTACGATGCACATGTCAAAAATCTGAAACATGGCCGAAATAGCTCAGTTGGGAGAGCGTTAGACTGAAGATCTAAAGGTCCCTGGTTCGATCCCGGGTTTCGGCAAGCGTGCCTCTGACCAATAATTTGCTCTTGTTACCTGCGAAGGTCTTGCCTTCATAACACCGATCGGCCTGTTCTTGCGGATCTGCGAGGTCGAGAACAGCATCACATCTGGTTTCATGGTGTAATGGTTAGCACTCTGGACTCTGAATCCAGCATTCCGAGTTCAAATCTCGGTGAGACCTCTCAGCACAAATCCACACTTTTTCGAGGGGTCCCTGCCTGGGATTGTTACCGCCACACTCTTGGAGCCTATGTCCTAAAACTTTTGCGCTGTCAGGCAAGCACGAGTGAATTTCATCTATGTTTTCATGCAGGAATAGTGTTGTACTTGTGGAACGATGAACCACAGAGAAGATGGAGGGTCTTTCTAATGATCAAGTGAGACAATGGTAGGTTTTCAACTAGGTTTCAGTAAACCTTAAGTTAAAGTAGCATTTGCTGCTTGGCAAACTGACTGCAGGCCAACGGTACACAATGCTCCAAAGGTCAATACACCCAAGGGAAAGCAGAAAATGAATATAACAAATTGCCCATGTCTGAAACGTCAATGTGATTGCACACACACACATACAGAAAAAATACATTTTGGTGAAAGAGATTTTTCATGCCCTGGTCTAAGGACTTATTTAGTCAAATGCACAACAATAACGGAGGATAAAAGTTTTCAGGAAACTACAAGAAAAGGGCAAGGAGATGCACCACAGCACACGTTCACACTGGTTTATTGAAAATGCAAGTAACACTGAAAGAAAACTTGTGCAATCTTAAGTGACAACATGATTGTCTTTGAACCGGATATTTCCGTCATCAAGTTGCTCTGGTTCAAAGCAATTCACACAGCATATGGGAGACTCTTGTCATGTGTGTCGAGGAGCCACAGCGAGGAGAGACACCGAACCCTTGAGGCTTTTTGGGACTGAACATATGAGCAGGAAACAACAAGAAGACCTTTTTTCGGCAGCGGTGACACTCGACAGGTAGCATGGGGAGGGCTAAGACGAACAAAGAAGCTCCAAAAGCCACTGATCTGGAGAATGCTGGCGTCAGTCCCACTACCTCTCGCATGCTAAGCGAGCACTCTACCATTTTTAGCTCGTTCCCGGGCATTCTCTGCAAAAGAAGCGCGTTGCTTGGCTCACTGAAACGGGGCACACAGGCGGGGAAAATACCTTTCCGTCTGAAAATCACAATCTCTGCATACCGCTTGGCTCGTTGGTCTAGGGGTATGATTCTCGCTTTGGGTGCGAGAGGTCCCGGGTTCAAATCCCGGACGAGCCCTATTTTAGCCATTCCACTTAACCTGACGACAATCAAGGTGGCACTATCACTATCCGTATCGTGAAAAGTGGATTCCCATGGCCGGTTAGCTCAGTTGGCTAGAGCGTGGTGCTAATAATGCCAAGGTCGCGGGTTCGATCCCCGTACGGGCCAAAGACAATTCTCTAGCATTCTGTCCATCACTCAAGGCTACAGCAGCAGGAGTCATTCGCAAACTACGATGCACATGTCAAAAATCTGAAACATGGCCGAAATAGCTCAGTTGGGAGAGCGTTAGACTGAAGATCTAAAGGTCCCTGGTACGATACCGGGTTTCGGCAAGCGTGCCTCTGACCAATAATTTGCTCTTGTTACCTGCGAAGGTCTTGCCTTCATAACACCGATCGGCCTGTTCTTGCGGATCTGCGAGGTCGAGAACAGCATCACATCTGGTTTCATGGTGTAATGGTTAGCACTCTGGACTCTGAATCCAGCATTCCGAGTTCAAATCTCGGTGAGACCTCTCAGCACAAATCCACACTTTTTCGAGGGGTCCCTGCCTGGGATTGTTACCGCCACACTCTTGGAGCCTATGTCCTAAAACTTTTGCGCTGTCAGGCAAGCACGAGTGAATTTCATCTATGTTTTCATGCAGGAATAGTGTTGTACTTGTGGAACGATGAACCACAGAGAAGATGGAGGGTCTTTCTAATGATCAAGTGAGACAATGGTAGGTTTTCAACTAGGTTTCAGTAAACCTTAAGTTAAAGTAGCATTTGCTGCTTGGCAAACTGACTGCAGGCCAACGGTACACAATGCTCCAAAGGTCAATACACCCAAGGGAAAGCAGAAAATGAATATAACAAATTGCCCATGTCTGAAACGTCAATGTGATTGCACACACACACATACAGAAAAAATACATTTTGGTGAAAGAGATTTTTCATGCCCTGGTCTAAGGACTTATTTAGTCAAATGCACAACAATAACGGAGGATAAAAGTTTTCAGGAAACTACAAGAAAAGGGCAAGGAGATGCACCACAGCACACGTCCATACTGGTTTATTGAAAAGGCAAGTAACACTGCAAGAAAACTTGTGCAATCTTAAGTGACAACATGATTGTCTTTGAACCGGATATTTCCGTCATCAAGTTGCTCTGGTTCAAAGCAATTCACACACCATATGGGAGACTCTTGTCATGTGTGTCGAGGAGCCACAGCGAGGAGAGACACCGAACCCTTGAGGCTTTTTGGGACTGAACATATGAGCAGGAAACAACAAGAAGACCTTTTTTCGGCAGCGGTGACACTCGACAGGTAGCATGGGGAGGGCTAAGACGAACAAAGAAGCTCCAAAAGCCACTGATCTGGAGAATGCTGGCGTCAGTCCCACTACCTCTCGCATGCTAAGCGAGCACTCTACCATTTTTAGCTCGTTCCCGGGCATTCTCTGCAAAAGAAGCGCGTTGCTTGGCTCACTGAAACGGGGCACACAGGCGGGGAAAATACCTTTCCGTCTGAAAATCACAATCTCTGCATACCGCTTGGCTCGTTGGTCTAGGGGTATGATTCTCGCTTTGGGTGCGAGAGGTCCCGGGTTCAAATCCCGGACGAGCCCTATTTTAGCCATTCCACTTAACCTGACGACAATCAAGGTGGCACTATCACTATCCGTATCGTGAAAAGTGGATTCCCATGGCCGGTTAGCTCAGTTGGCTAGAGCGTGGTGCTAATAATGCCAAGGTCGCGGGTTCGATCCCCGTACGGGCCAAAGACAATTCTCTAGCATTCTGTCCATCACTCAAGGCTACAGCAGCAGGAGTCATTCGCAAACTACGATGCACATGTCAAAAATCTGAAACATGGCCGAAATAGCTCAGTTGGGAGAGCGTTAGACTGAAGATCTAAAGGTCCCTGGTTCGATCCCGGGTTTCGGCAAGCGTGCCTCTGACCAATAATTTGCTCTTGTTACCTGCGAAGGTCTTGCCTTCATAACACCGATCGGCCTGTTCTTGCGGATCTGCGAGGTCGAGAACAGCATCACATCTGGTTTCATGGTGTAATGGTTAGCACTCTGGACTCTGAATCCAGCATTCCGAGTTCAAATCTCGGTGAGACCTCTCAGCACAAATCCACACTTTTTCGAGGGGTCCCTGCCTGGGATTGTTACCGCCACACTCTTGGAGCCTATGTCCTAAAACTTTTGCGCTGTCAGGCAAGCACGAGTGAATTTCATCTATGTTTTCATGCAGGAATAGTGTTGTACTTGTGGAACGATGAACCACAGAGAAGATGGAGGGTCTTTGTAATGATAAAGTGAGACAATGGTAGGTTTACAACTAGGTTTCAGTAAACCTTAAGTTAAAGTAGCATTTGCTGCTTGGCAAACTGACTGCAGGCCAACGATACACAATGCGCCAAGAGTCAATACACCCAAGGGAAAGCAGAAAATGAATATAACAAATTGCCCATGTCTGAAATGTCAATGTGATTGCACACACACACATACATAAAAAATACATTTTGGTGAGATAGATTTTTCATACCCTGGGCTAAGGACTTATTTAGACAAATGCTCAACAATAACGGAGGATAAAAGTTTTCAGGAAACTACAAGAAAAGTGCAAGGAGATGCACCACAGCACACGTTCACACTGGTTTATTGAAAATGCAAGTAACACTGAAAGAAAACTTGTGCAATCTTAAGTGACAACATGATTGTCTTTTAACCGGATATTTCCGTCATCAAGTTGCTCTGGTTCAAAGCAATTCACACACCATATGGGAGACTCTTGTCATGTGTGTCGAGGAGCCACAGCGAGGAGAGACACCGAACCCTTGAGGCTTTTTGGGACTGAACATATGAGCAGGAAACAACAAGAAGACCTTTTTTCGGCAGCGGTGACACTCGACAGGTAGCATGGGGAGGGCTAAGACGAACAAAGAAGCTCCAAAAGCCACTGATCTGGAGAATGCTGGCGTCAGTACCACTAACCTCTCGCATGCTAAGCGAGCACTCTACCATTTAAGCTCGTTCCCGGGCATTCTCTGCAAAAGAAGCGCGTTGCTTGGCTCACTGAAACGGGGCACACAGGCGGGGAAAATACCTTTCCGTCTGAAAATCACAATCTTTGCATACCGCTCGGCTCGTTGGTCTAGGGGTATGATTCTCGCTTTGGGTGCGAGAGGTTCCGGGTTCAAATCCCGGACGAGCCCTACTTTAGCCATTCCACTTAACCTTACGGCAATCAAGGTGGCACTATCACTATCCGTAACGTAAAAATTGGATTCCCATGGCCGGTTAGCTCAGTTGGCTAGAGCGTGGTGCAAATAACGCCAATGTCGCAGGTTTGATCCCCGTACGGGCCAAAGACTTTCTCTAGCATTCTGTCCATCACTCAAGGCTACAGCAGCAGGGGTCATTCGCAAACTACGATGCACATGTCAGAAATCTGCAAACATGGCCGAAATAGCTCAGTTGGGAGACCGTTAGACTGAAGATCTAAAGGTCCCTGGTTCGATCCCGGGTTTCGGCAAGCGTGCCTCTGACCAATAATTTGCTCTTGTTACCTGCGAAGGTCTTGCCTTCATAACACCGATCGGCCTGTTCTTCGGGATCTGCGAGGTCGAGAACAGAATGACATCTGGTTTCATGGAATAATGGTTAGCACTCTGGACTCTGAATCCAGCATTCCGAGTTCAAATCTCGGTGAGACCTCTTAGGACCAATCCACACTTTTTCGAGGGGTCCCTGCCTGGAATTGTTACCGCCCCACTCTTGGAGCCTATGTCCTAAAACGTTTGCGCTGTCAGGCAAGCACGAGTGAATTTCATCTATGTTTTCGTGCAGGAATAGTGTTGTACTTGTGGAACGATGAACCACAGAGAAGATGGAGGGTCTTTCTAATGATCAAGTGAGACAATGGTAGGTTTTCAACTAGGTTTCAGTAAACCTTAAGTTAAAGTAGCATTTGCTGCTTGGCAAACTGACTGCAGGCCAACGGTACACAATGCTCCAAAGGTCAATACACCCAAGGGAAAGCAGAAAATGAATATAACAAATTGCCCATGTCTGAAACGTCAATGTGATTGCACACACACACATACAGAAAAAATACATTTTGGTGAAAGAGATTTTTCATGCCCTGGTCTAAGGACTTATTTAGTCAAATGCACAACAATAACGGAGGATAAAAGTTTTCAGGAAACTACAAGAAAAGGGCAAGGAGATGCACCACAGCACACGTCCATACTGGTTTATTGAAAAGGCAAGTAACACTGCAAGAAAACTTGTGCAATCTTAAGTGACAACATGATTGTCTTTGAACCGGATATTTCCGTCATCAAGTTGCTCTGGTTCAAAGCAATTCACACACCATATGGGAGACTCTTGTCATGTGTGTCGAGGAGCCACAGCGAGGAGAGACACCGAACCCTTGAGGCTTTTTGGGACTGAACATATGAGCAGGAAACAACAAGAAGACCTTTTTTCGGCAGCGGTGACACTCGACAGGTAGCATGGGGAGGGCTAAGACGAACAAAGAAGCTCCAAAAGCCACTGATCTGGAGAATGCTGGCGTCAGTCCCACTACCTCTCGCATGCTAAGCGAGCACTCTACCATTTTTAGCTCGTTCCCGGGCATTCTCTGCAAAAGAAGCGCGTTGCTTGGCTCACTGAAACGGGGCACACAGGCGGGGAAAATACCTTTCCGTCTGAAAATCACAATCTCTGCATACCGCTTGGCTCGTTGGTCTAGGGGTATGATTCTCGCTTTGGGTGCGAGAGGTCCCGGGTTCAAATCCCGGACGAGCCCTATTTTAGCCATTCCACTTAACCTGACGACAATCAAGGTGGCACTATCACTATCCGTATCGTGAAAAGTGGATTCCCATGGCCGGTTAGCTCAGTTGGCTAGAGCGTGGTGCTAATAATGCCAAGGTCGCGGGTTCGATCCCCGTACGGGCCAAAGACAATTCTCTAGCATTCTGTCCATCACTCAAGGCTACAGCAGCAGGAGTCATTCGCAAACTACGATGCACATGTCAAAAATCTGAAACATGGCCGAAATAGCTCAGTTGGGAGAGCGTTAGACTGAAGATCTAAAGGTCCCTGGTACGATACCGGGTTTCGGCAAGCGTGCCTCTGACCAATAATTTGCTCTTGTTACCTGCGAAGGTCTTGCCTTCATAACACCGATCGGCCTGTTCTTGCGGATCTGCGAGGTCGAGAACAGCATCACATCTGGTTTCATGGTGTAATGGTTAGCACTCTGGACTCTGAATCCAGCATTCCGAGTTCAAATCTCGGTGAGACCTCTCAGCACAAATCCACACTTTTTCGAGGGGTCCCTGCCTGGGATTGTTACCGCCACACTCTTGGAGCCTATGTCCTAAAACTTTTGCGCTGTCAGGCAAGCACGAGTGAATTTCATCTATGTTTTCGTGCAGGAATAGTGTTGTACTTGTGGAACGATGAACCACAGAGAAGATGGAGGGTCTTTCTAATGATCAAGTGAGACAATGGTAGGTTTTCAACTAGGTTTCAGTAAACCTTAAGTTAAAGTAGCATTTGCTGCTTGGCAAACTGACTGCAGGCCAACGGTACACAATGCTCCAAAGGTCAATACACCCAAGGGAAAGCAGAAAATGAATATAACAAATTGCCCATGTCTGAAACGTCAATGTGATTGCACACACACACATACAGAAAAAATACATTTTGGTGAAAGAGATTTTTCATGCCCTGGTCTAAGGACTTATTTAGTCAAATGCACAACAATAACGGAGGATAAAAGTTTTCAGGAAACTACAAGAAAAGGGCAAGGAGATGCACCACAGCACACGTCCATACTGGTTTATTGAAAAGGCAAGTAACACTGCAAGAAAACTTGTGCAATCTTAAGTGACAACATGATTGTCTTTGAACCGGATATTTCCGTCATCAAGTTGCTCTGGTTCAAAGCAATTCACACACCATATGGGAGACTCTTGTCATGTGTGTCGAGGAGCCACAGCGAGGAGAGACACCGAACCCTTGAGGCTTTTTGGGACTGAACATATGAGCAGGAAACAACAAGAAGACCTTTTTTCGGCAGCGGTGACACTCGACAGGTAGCATGGGGAGGGCTAAGACGAACAAAGAAGCTCCAAAAGCCACTGATCTGGAGAATGCTGGCGTCAGTCCCACTACCTCTCGCATGCTAAGCGAGCACTCTACCATTTTTAGCTCGTTCCCGGGCATTCTCTGCAAAAGAAGCGCGTTGCTTGGCTCACTGAAACGGGGCACACAGGCGGGGAAAATACCTTTCCGTCTGAAAATCACAATCTCTGCATACCGCTTGGCTCGTTGGTCTAGGGGTATGATTCTCGCTTTGGGTGCGAGAGGTCCCGGGTTCAAATCCCGGACGAGCCCTATTTTAGCCATTCCACTTAACCTGACGACAATCAAGGTGGCACTATCACTATCCGTATCGTGAAAAGTGGATTCCCATGGCCGGTTAGCTCAGTTGGCTAGAGCGTGGTGCTAATAATGCCAAGGTCGCGGGTTCGATCCCCGTACGGGCCAAAGACAATTCTCTAGCATTCTGTCCATCACTCAAGGCTACAGCAGCAGGAGTCATTCGCAAACTACGATGCACATGTCAAAAATCTGAAACATGGCCGAAATAGCTCAGTTGGGAGAGCGTTAGACTGAAGATCTAAAGGTCCCTGGTACGATACCGGGTTTCGGCAAGCGTGCCTCTGACCAATAATTTGCTCTTGTTACCTGCGAAGGTCTTGCCTTCATAACACCGATCGGCCTGTTCTTGCGGATCTGCGAGGTCGAGAACAGCATCACATCTGGTTTCATGGTGTAATGGTTAGCACTCTGGACTCTGAATCCAGCATTCCGAGTTCAAATCTCGGTGAGACCTCTCAGCACAAATCCACACTTTTTCGAGGGGTCCCTGCCTGGGATTGTTACCGCCACACTCTTGGAGCCTATGTCCTAAAACTTTTGCGCTGTCAGGCAAGCACGAGTGAATTTCATCTATGTTTTCATGCAGGAATAGTGTTGTACTTGTGGAACGATGAACCACAGAGAAGATGGAGGGTCTTTGTAATGATAAAGTGAGACAATGGTAGGTTTACAACTAGGTTTCAGTAAACCTTAAGTTAAAGTAGCATTTGCTGCTTGGCAAACTGACTGCAGGCCAACGGTACACAATGCTCCAAAGGTCAATACACCCAAGGGAAAGCAGAAAATGAATATAACAAATTGCCCATGTCTGAAACGTCAATGTGATTGCACACACACACATACATAAAAAATACATTTTGGTGAGATAGATTTTTCATACCCTGGGCTAAGGACTTATTTAGACAAATGCTCAACAATAACGGAGGATAAAAGTTTTCAGGAAACTACAAGAAAAGTGCAAGGAGATGCACCACAGCACACGTTCACACTGGTTTATTGAAAATGCAAGTAACACTGAAAGAAAACTTGTGCAATCTTAAGTGACAACATGATTGTCTTTTAACCGGATATTTCCGTCATCAAGTTGCTCTGGTTCAAAGCAATTCACACACCATATGGGAGACTCTTGTCATGTGTGTCGAGGAGCCACAGCGAGGAGAGACACCGAACCCTTGAGGCTTTTTGGGACTGAACATATGAGCAGGAAACAACAAGAAGACCTTTTTTCGGCAGCGGTGACACTCGACAGGTAGCATGGGGAGGGCTAAGACGAACAAAGAAGCTCCAAAAGCCACTGATCTGGAGAATGCTGGCGTCAGTACCACAACCTCTCGCATGCTAAGCGAGCACTCTACCATTTAAGCTCGTTCCCGGGCATTCTCTGCAAAAGAAGCGCGTTGCTTTGGCTCACTGAAACGGGGCACACAGGCGGGGAAAATACCTTTCCGTCTGAAAATCACAATCTCTGCATACCGCTCGGCTCGTTGGTCTAGGGGTATGATTCTCGCTTTGGGTGCGAGAGGTCCCGGGTTCAAATCCCGGACGAGCCCTACTTTAGCCATTCCACTTAACCTTACGGCAATCAAGGTGGCACTATCACTATCCGTAACGTAAAAATTGGATTCCCATGGCCGGTTAGCTCAGTTGGCTAGAGCGTGGTGCAAATAACGCCAATGTCGCAGGTTTGATCCCCGTACGGGCCAAAGACTTTTCTCTAGCATTCTGTCCATCACTCAAGGCTACAGCAGCAGGGGTCATTCGCAAACTACGATGCACATGTCAGAAATCTGCAAACATGGCCGAAATAGCTCAGTTGGGAGACCGTTAGACTGAAGATCTAAAGGTCCCTGGTTCGATCCCGGGTTTCGGCAAGCGTGCCTCTGACCAATAATTTGCTCTTGTTACCTGCGAAGGTCTTGCCTTCATAACACCGATCGGCCTGTTCTTCGGGATCTGCGAGGTCGAGAACAGAATGACATCTGGTTTCATGGAATAATGGTTAGCACTCTGGACTCTGAATCCAGCATTCCGAGTTCAAATCTCGGTGAGACCTCTTAGGACCAATCCACACTTTTTCGAGGGGTCCCTGCCTGGAATTGTTACCGCCCCACTCTTGGAGCCTATGTCCTAAAACGTTTGCGCTGTCAGGCAAGCACGAGTGAATTTCATCTATGTTTTCGTGCAGGAATAGTGTTGTACTTGTGGAACGATGAACCACAGAGAAGATGGAGGGTCTTTCTAATGATCAAGTGAGACAATGGTAGGTTTTCAACTAGGTTTCAGTAAACCTTAAGTTAAAGTAGCATTTGCTGCTTGGCAAACTGACTGCAGGCCAACGGTACACAATGCTCCAAAGGTCAATACACCCAAGGGAAAGCAGAAAATGAATATAACAAATTGCCCATGTCTGAAACGTCAATGTGATTGCACACACACACATACAGAAAAAATACATTTTGGTGAAAGAGATTTTTCATGCCCTGGTCTAAGGACTTATTTAGTCAAATGCACAACAATAACGGAGGATAAAAGTTTTCAGGAAACTACAAGAAAAGTGCAAGGAGATGCACCACAGCACACGTTCACACTGGTTTATTGAAAATGCAAGTAACACTGAAAGAAAACTTGTGCAATCTTAAGTGACAACATGATTGTCTTTTAACCGGATATTTCCGTCATCAAGTTGCTCTGGTTCAAAGCAATTCACACACCATATGGGAGACTCTTGTCATGTGTGTCGAGGAGCCACAGCGAGGAGAGACACCGAACCCTTGAGGCTTTTTGGGACTGAACATATGAGCAGGAAACAACAAGAAGACCTTTTTTCGGCAGCGGTGACACTCGACAGGTAGCATGGGGAGGGCTAAGACGAACAAAGAAGCTCCAAAAGCCACTGATCTGGAGAATGCTGGCGTCAGTACCACAACCTCTCGCATGCTAAGCGAGCACTCTACCATTTAAGCTCGTTCCCGGGCATTCTCTGCAAAAGAAGCGCGTTGCTTTGGCTCACTGAAACGGGGCACACAGGCGGGGAAAATACCTTTCCGTCTGAAAATCACAATCTCTGCATACCGCTCGGCTCGTTGGTCTAGGGGTATGATTCTCGCTTTGGGTGCGAGAGGTCCCGGGTTCAAATCCCGGACGAGCCCTACTTTAGCCATTCCACTTAACCTTACGGCAATCAAGGTGGCACTATCACTATCCGTAACGTAAAAATTGGATTCCCATGGCCGGTTAGCTCAGTTGGCTAGAGCGTGGTGCAAATAACGCCAATGTCGCAGGTTTGATCCCCGTACGGGCCAAAGACTTTTCTCTAGCATTCTGTCCATCACTCAAGGCTACAGCAGCAGGGGTCATTCGCAAACTACGATGCACATGTCAGAAATCTGCAAACATGGCCGAAATAGCTCAGTTGGGAGAGCGTTAGACTGAAGATCTAAAGGTCCCTGGTTCGATCCCGGGTTTCGGCAAGCGTGCCTCTGACCAATAATTTGCTCTTGTTACCTGCGAAGGTCTTGCCTTCATAACACCGATCGGCCTGTTCTTCGGGATCTGCGAGGTCGAGAACAGAATGACATCTGGTTTCATGGAATAATGGTTAGCACTCTGGACTCTGAATCCAGCATTCCGAGTTCAAATCTCGGTGAGACCTCTTAGGACCAATCCACACTTTTTCGAGGGGTCCCTGCCTGGAATTGTTACCGCCCCACTCTTGGAGCCTATGTCCTAAAACGTTTGCGCTGTCAGGCAAGCACGAGTGAATTTCATCTATGTTTTCGTGCAGGAATAGTGTTGTACTTGTGGAACGATGAACCACAGAGAAGATGGAGGGTCTTTCTAATGATCAAGTGAGACAATGGTAGGTTTTCAACTAGGTTTCAGTAAACCTTAAGTTAAAGTAGCATTTGCTGCTTGGCAAACTGACTGCAGGCCAACGGTACACAATGCTCCAAAGGTCAATACACCCAAGGGAAAGCAGAAAATGAATATAACAAATTGCCCATGTCTGAAACGTCAATGTGATTGCACACACACACATACAGAAAAAATACATTTTGGTGAAAGAGATTTTTCATGCCCTGGTCTAAGGACTTATTTAGTCAAATGCACAACAATAACGGAGGATAAAAGTTTTCAGGAAACTACAAGAAAAGGGCAAGGAGATGCACCACAGCACACGTCCATACTGGTTTATTGAAAAGGCAAGTAACACTGCAAGAAAACTTGTGCAATCTTAAGTGACAACATGATTGTCTTTGAACCGGATATTTCCGTCATCAAGTTGCTCTGGTTCAAAGCAATTCACACACCATATGGGAGACTCTTGTCATGTGTGTCGAGGAGCCACAGCGAGGAGAGACACCGAACCCTTGAGGCTTTTTGGGACTGAACATATGAGCAGGAAACAACAAGAAGACCTTTTTTCGGCAGCGGTGACACTCGACAGGTAGCATGGGGAGGGCTAAGACGAACAAAGAAGCTCCAAAAGCCACTGATCTGGAGAATGCTGGCGTCAGTCCCACTACCTCTCGCATGCTAAGCGAGCACTCTACCATTTTTAGCTCGTTCCCGGGCATTCTCTGCAAAAGAAGCGCGTTGCTTGGCTCACTGAAACGGGGCACACAGGCGGGGAAAATACCTTTCCGTCTGAAAATCACAATCTCTGCATACCGCTTGGCTCGTTGGTCTAGGGGTATGATTCTCGCTTTGGGTGCGAGAGGTCCCGGGTTCAAATCCCGGACGAGCCCTATTTTAGCCATTCCACTTAACCTGACGACAATCAAGGTGGCACTATCACTATCCGTATCGTGAAAAGTGGATTCCCATGGCCGGTTAGCTCAGTTGGCTAGAGCGTGGTGCTAATAATGCCAAGGTCGCGGGTTCGATCCCCGTACGGGCCAAAGACAATTCTCTAGCATTCTGTCCATCACTCAAGGCTACAGCAGCAGGTGAGCCAAGCAACGCGCTTCTTTTGCAGAGAATGCCCGGGAACGAGCTAAAAATGGTAGAGTGCTCGCTTAGCGAGCAGCATCACATCTGGTTTCATGGTGTAATGGTTAGCACTCTGGACTCTGAATCCAGCATTCCGAGTTCAAATCTCGGTGAGACCTCTCAGCACAAATC
Organism: Triplophysa tibetana; assembly: GCA_008369825.1. NCBI lineage: Eukaryota > Metazoa > Chordata > Actinopteri > Cypriniformes > Nemacheilidae > Triplophysa > Triplophysa tibetana. The sequence continues at coordinate 20,401,320 of CM017914.1, read as the reverse complement.
CACACTTTTTCGAGGGGTCCCTGCCTGGGATTGTTACCGCCACACTCTTGGAGCCTATGTCCTAAAACTTTTGCGCTGTCAGGCAAGCACGAGTGAATTTCATCTATGTTTTCATGCAGGAATAGTGTTGTACTTGTGGAACGATGAACCACAGAGAAGATGGAGGGTCTTTGTAATGATAAAGTGAGACAATGGTAGGTTTACAACTAGGTTTCAGTAAACCTTAAGTTAAAGTAGCATTTGCTGCTTGGCAAACTGACTGCAGGCCAACGATACACAATGCGCCAAGAGTCAATACACCCAAGGGAAAGCAGAAAATGAATATAACAAATTGCCCATGTCTGAAATGTCAATGTGATTGCACACACACACATACATAAAAAATACATTTTGGTGAGATAGATTTTTCATACCCTGGGCTAAGGACTTATTTAGACAAATGCTCAACAATAACGGAGGATAAAAGTTTTCAGGAAACTACAAGAAAAGTGCAAGGAGATGCACCACAGCACACGTTCACACTGGTTTATTGAAAATGCAAGTAACACTGAAAGAAAACTTGTGCAATCTTAAGTGACAACATGATTGTCTTTTAACCGGATATTTCCGTCATCAAGTTGCTCTGGTTCAAAGCAATTCACACACCATATGGGAGACTCTTGTCATGTGTGTCGAGGAGCCACAGCGAGGAGAGACACCGAACCCTTGAGGCTTTTTGGGACTGAACATATGAGCAGGAAACAACAAGAAGACCTTTTTTCGGCAGCGGTGACACTCGACAGGTAGCATGGGGAGGGCTAAGACGAACAAAGAAGCTCCAAAAGCCACTGATCTGGAGAATGCTGGCGTCAGTACCACAACCTCTCGCATGCTAAGCGAGCACTCTACCATTTAAGCTCGTTCCCGGGCATTCTCTGCAAAAGAAGCGCGTTGCTTTGGCTCACTGAAACGGGGCACACAGGCGGGGAAAATACCTTTCCGTCTGAAAATCACAATCTCTGCATACCGCTCGGCTCGTTGGTCTAGGGGTATGATTCTCGCTTTGGGTGCGAGAGGTCCCGGGTTCAAATCCCGGACGAGCCCTACTTTAGCCATTCCACTTAACCTTACGGCAATCAAGGTGGCACTATCACTATCCGTAACGTAAAAATTGGATTCCCATGGCCGGTTAGCTCAGTTGGCTAGAGCGTGGTGCAAATAACGCCAATGTCGCAGGTTTGATCCCCGTACGGGCCAAAGACTTTTCTCTAGCATTCTGTCCATCACTCAAGGCTACAGCAGCAGGGGTCATTCGCAAACTACGATGCACATGTCAGAAATCTGCAAACATGGCCGAAATAGCTCAGTTGGGAGACCGTTAGACTGAAGATCTAAAGGTCCCTGGTTCGATCCCGGGTTTCGGCAAGCGTGCCTCTGACCAATAATTTGCTCTTGTTACCTGCGAAGGTCTTGCCTTCATAACACCGATCGGCCTGTTCTTCGGGATCTGCGAGGTCGAGAACAGAATGACATCTGGTTTCATGGAATAATGGTTAGCACTCTGGACTCTGAATCCAGCATTCCGAGTTCAAATCTCGGTGAGACCTCTTAGGACCAATCCACACTTTTTCGAGGGGTCCCTGCCTGGAATTGTTACCGCCCCACTCTTGGAGCCTATGTCCTAAAACGTTTGCGCTGTCAGGCAAGCACGAGTGAATTTCATCTATGTTTTCGTGCAGGAATAGTGTTGTACTTGTGGAACGATGAACCACAGAGAAGATGGAGGGTCTTTCTAATGATCAAGTGAGACAATGGTAGGTTTTCAACTAGGTTTCAGTAAACCTTAAGTTAAAGTAGCATTTGCTGCTTGGCAAACTGACTGCAGGCCAACGGTACACAATGCTCCAAAGGTCAATACACCCAAGGGAAAGCAGAAAATGAATATAACAAATTGCCCATGTCTGAAACGTCAATGTGATTGCACACACACACATACAGAAAAAATACATTTTGGTGAAAGAGATTTTTCATGCCCTGGTCTAAGGACTTATTTAGTCAAATGCACAACAATAACGGAGGATAAAAGTTTTCAGGAAACTACAAGAAAAGGGCAAGGAGATGCACCACAGCACACGTCCATACTGGTTTATTGAAAAGGCAAGTAACACTGCAAGAAAACTTGTGCAATCTTAAGTGACAACATGATTGTCTTTGAACCGGATATTTCCGTCATCAAGTTGCTCTGGTTCAAAGCAATTCACACACCATATGGGAGACTCTTGTCATGTGTGTCGAGGAGCCACAGCGAGGAGAGACACCGAACCCTTGAGGCTTTTTGGGACTGAACATATGAGCAGGAAACAACAAGAAGACCTTTTTTCGGCAGCGGTGACACTCGACAGGTAGCATGGGGAGGGCTAAGACGAACAAAGAAGCTCCAAAAGCCACTGATCTGGAGAATGCTGGCGTCAGTCCCACTACCTCTCGCATGCTAAGCGAGCACTCTACCATTTTTAGCTCGTTCCCGGGCATTCTCTGCAAAAGAAGCGCGTTGCTTGGCTCACTGAAACGGGGCACACAGGCGGGGAAAATACCTTTCCGTCTGAAAATCACAATCTCTGCATACCGCTTGGCTCGTTGGTCTAGGGGTATGATTCTCGCTTTGGGTGCGAGAGGTCCCGGGTTCAAATCCCGGACGAGCCCTATTTTAGCCATTCCACTTAACCTGACGACAATCAAGGTGGCACTATCACTATCCGTATCGTGAAAAGTGGATTCCCATGGCCGGTTAGCTCAGTTGGCTAGAGCGTGGTGCTAATAATGCCAAGGTCGCGGGTTCGATCCCCGTACGGGCCAAAGACAATTCTCTAGCATTCTGTCCATCACTCAAGGCTACAGCAGCAGGAGTCATTCGCAAACTACGATGCACATGTCAAAAATCTGAAACATGGCCGAAATAGCTCAGTTGGGAGAGCGTTAGACTGAAGATCTAAAGGTCCCTGGTACGATACCGGGTTTCGGCAAGCGTGCCTCTGACCAATAATTTGCTCTTGTTACCTGCGAAGGTCTTGCCTTCATAACACCGATCGGCCTGTTCTTGCGGATCTGCGAGGTCGAGAACAGCATCACATCTGGTTTCATGGTGTAATGGTTAGCACTCTGGACTCTGAATCCAGCATTCCGAGTTCAAATCTCGGTGAGACCTCTCAGCACAAATCCACACTTTTTCGAGGGGTCCCTGCCTGGGATTGTTACCGCCACACTCTTGGAGCCTATGTCCTAAAACTTTTGCGCTGTCAGGCAAGCACGAGTGAATTTCATCTATGTTTTCGTGCAGGAATAGTGTTGTACTTGTGGAACGATGAACCACAGAGAAGATGGAGGGTCTTTCTAATGATCAAGTGAGACAATGGTAGGTTTTCAACTAGGTTTCAGTAAACCTTAAGTTAAAGTAGCATTTGCTGCTTGGCAAACTGACTGCAGGCCAACGGTACACAATGCTCCAAAGGTCAATACACCCAAGGGAAAGCAGAAAATGAATATAACAAATTGCCCATGTCTGAAATGTCAATGTAATGACAGCACACGTCCATACTGGTTTATTGAAAAGGCAAGTAACACTGCAAGAAAACTTGTGCAATCTTAAGTGACAACATGATTGTCTTTTAACCGGATATTTCCGTCATCAAGTTGCTCTGGTTCAAAGCAATTCACACACCATATGGGAGACTCTTGTCATGTGTGTCGAGGAGCCACAGCGAGGAGAGACACCGAACCCTTGAGGCTTTTTGTGACTGAACATATGAGCAGGAAACAACAAGAAGACCTTTTTTCGGCAGCGGTGACACTCGACAGGTAGCATGGGGAGGGCTAAGACGAACAAAGAAGCTCCAAAAGCCACTGATCTGGAGAATGCTGGCGTCAGTACCACAACCTCTCGCATGCTAAGCGAGCACTCTACCATTTAAGCTCGTTCCCGGGCATTCTCTGCAAAAGAAGCGCGTTGCTTTGGCTCACTGAAACGGGGCACACAGGCGGGGAAAATACCTTTCCGTCTGAAAATCACAATCTCTGCATACCGCTCGGCTCGTTGGTCTAGGGGTATGATTCTCGCTTTGGGTGCGAGAGGTCCCGGGTTCAAATCCCGGACGAGCCCTACTTTAGCCATTCCACTTAACCTTACGGCAATCAAGGTGGCACTATCACTATCCGTAACGTAAAAATTGGATTCCCATGGCCGGTTAGCTCAGTTGGCTAGAGCGTGGTGCAAATAACGCCAATGTCGCAGGTTTGATCCCCGTACGGGCCAAAGACTTTTCTCTAGCATTCTGTCCATCACTCAAGGCTACAGCAGCAGGGGTCATTCGCAAACTACGATGCACATGTCAGAAATCTGCAAACATGGCCGAAATAGCTCAGTTGGGAGAGCGTTAGACTGAAGATCTAAAGGTCCCTGGTTCGATCCCGGGTTTCGGCAAGCGTGCCTCTGACCAATAATTTGCTCTTGTTACCTGCGAAGGTCTTGCCTTCATAACACCGATCGGCCTGTTCTTCGGGATCTGCGAGGTCGAGAACAGAATGACATCTGGTTTCATGGAATAATGGTTAGCACTCTGGACTCTGAATCCAGCATTCCGAGTTCAAATCTCGGTGAGACCTCTTAGGACCAATCCACACTTTTTCGAGGGGTCCCTGCCTGGAATTGTTACCGCCCCACTCTTGGAGCCTATGTCCTAAAACGTTTGCGCTGTCAGGCAAGCACGAGTGAATTTCATCTATGTTTTCGTGCAGGAATAGTGTTGTACTTGTGGAACGATGAACCACAGAGAAGATGGAGGGTCTTTCTAATGATCAAGTGAGACAATGGTAGGTTTTCAACTAGGTTTCAGTAAACCTTAAGTTAAAGTAGCATTTGCTGCTTGGCAAACTGACTGCAGGCCAACGGTACACAATGCTCCAAAGGTCAATACACCCAAGGGAAAGCAGAAAATGAATATAACAAATTGCCCATGTCTGAAACGTCAATGTGATTGCACACACACACATACAGAAAAAATACATTTTGGTGAAAGAGATTTTTCATGCCCTGGTCTAAGGACTTATTTAGTCAAATGCACAACAATAACGGAGGATAAAAGTTTTCAGGAAACTACAAGAAAAGGGCAAGGAGATGCACCACAGCACACGTCCATACTGGTTTATTGAAAAGGCAAGTAACACTGCAAGAAAACTTGTGCAATCTTAAGTGACAACATGATTGTCTTTGAACCGGATATTTCCGTCATCAAGTTGCTCTGGTTCAAAGCAATTCACACACCATATGGGAGACTCTTGTCATGTGTGTCGAGGAGCCACAGCGAGGAGAGACACCGAACCCTTGAGGCTTTTTGGGACTGAACATATGAGCAGGAAACAACAAGAAGACCTTTTTTCGGCAGCGGTGACACTCGACAGGTAGCATGGGGAGGGCTAAGACGAACAAAGAAGCTCCAAAAGCCACTGATCTGGAGAATGCTGGCGTCAGTCCCACTACCTCTCGCATGCTAAGCGAGCACTCTACCATTTTTAGCTCGTTCCCGGGCATTCTCTGCAAAAGAAGCGCGTTGCTTTGGCTCAATGAAACGGGGCACACAGGCGGGGAAAATACCTTCACGCCTGGAAATCACAAGCTTTGCATACCGCTCGGCTCGTTGGTCTAGGGGTATGATTCTCGCTTTGGGTGCGAGAGGTCCCGGGTTCAAATCACGGACGAGCCCTACTTTAGCCATTCCACTTAACCTTACGACAATCAAGGTGGCACTATCACTATCCGTATCGTGAAAAGTGGATTCCCATGGCCGGTTAGCTCAGTTGGCTAGAGCGTGGTGCTAATAATGCCAAGGTCGCGGGTTCGATCCCCGTACGGGCCAAAGACAATTCTCTAGCATTCTGTCCATCACTCAAGGCTACAGCAGCAGGAGTCATTCGCAAACTACGATGCACATGTCAAAAATCTGAAACATGGCCGAAATAGCTCAGTTGGGAGAGCGTTAGACTGAAGATCTAAAGGTCCCTGGTACGATACCGGGTTTCGGCAAGCGTGCCTCTGACCATTAATTTGCTCTTGTTACCTGCGAAGGTCTTGCCTTCATAACACCGATCGGCCTGTTCTTGCGGATCTGCGAGGTCGAGAACAGCATCACATCTGGTTTCATGGTGTAATGGTTAGCACTCTGGACTCTGAATCCAGCATTCCGAGTTCAAATCTCGGTGAGACCTCTCAGAACAAATCCACACTTTATCGAGGGGTCCCTGCCTGGAATTGTTACCGCCCCACTCTTGGAGCCTATGTCCTATAACTTTTGCGCTGTCAGGCAAGCACGAGTGAATTTCATCTATGTTTTCGTGCAGGAATAGTGTTGTACTTGTGGAACGATGAACCACAGAGAAGATGGAGGGTCTTTGTAATGATCAAGTGAGACAATGGTAGGTTTACAACTAGGTTTCAGTAAACCTTAAGTTAAAGCAGCATTTGCTGCTTGGCCAACTGACTGCAGGCCAGCGGTACACAATGCGCCAAAGGTCAATACACATGAATATAACAAACTGCCCATGTCTGAAACGTCAATGTGATTGCACACACACACATACAGAAAAATACATTTTGGTGAGAGAGATTTTTCATGCCCTGGTCTAAGGACTTATTTAGTCAAATGCATAACAATAACGGTGGATAAAAGTTTTCAGGAAACTACAAGAAAAGGGCAAGGAGATGCACTACAGCACACGTTCACACTGGTTTATTGAAAATGCAAGTAACACTAAAAGAAAACTTGTGCAATCTTAAGTGACAACATGATTGTCTTTGAACCGGATATTTCCGTCATCAAGTTGCTCTGGTTCAAAGCAATTCACACACCATATGGGAGACTCTTGTCATGTGTGTCGAGGAGCCACAGCGAGGAGAGACACCGAACCCTTGAGGCTTTTTGGGACTGAACATATGAGCAGGAAACAACAAGTAGACCTTTTTTCGGCAGCAGTGACACTCGACAGGTAGCATGGGGAGGGCTAAGACGAACAAAGAAGCTCCAAATACCACTGATCTGGAGGATGCTGGCGTCAGTCCTACTACCTCTCGCATGCTAAGCGAGCACTCTACCATTTTTAGCTCGTTCCCGGGCATTCTCTGCAAAAGAAGCGCGTTGCTTGGCTCACTGAAACGGGGCACACAGGCGGGGAAAATACCTTTCCGTCTGAAAATCACAATCTCTGCATACCGCTTGGCTTGTTGGTCTAGGGGTATGATTCTCGCTTTGGGTGCGAGAGGTCCCGGGTTCAAATCCCGGACGAGCCCTATTTTAGCCATTCCACTTAACCTGACGACAATCAAGGTGGCACTATCACTATCCGTATCGTGAAAAGTGGATTCCCATGGCCGGTTAGCTCAGTTGGCTAGAGCGTGGTGCTAATAATGCCAAGGTCGCGGGTTCGATCCCCGTACGGGCCAAAGACAATTCTCTAGCATTCTGTCCATCACTCAAGGCTACAGCAGCAGGAGTCATTCGCAAACTACGATGCACATGTCAAAAATCTGAAACATGGCCGAAATACCTCAGTTGGGAGAGCGTTAGACTGAAGATCTAAAGGTCCCTGGTACGATACCGGGTTTCGGCAAGCGTGCCTCTGACCAATAATTTGCTCTTGTTACCTGCGAAGGTCTTGCCTTCATAACACCGATCGGCCTGTTCTTGCGGATCTGCGAGGTCGAGAACAGCATCACATCTGGTTTCATGGTGTAATGGTTAAGCACTCTGGACTCTGAATCCAGCATTCCGAGTTCAAATCTCGGTGAGACCTCTCAGAACAAATCCACACTTTATCGAGGGGTCCCTGCCTGGAATTGTTACCGCCCCACTCTTGGAGCCTATCCCCTAAAACGTTTGCGCTGTCAGGCAAGCACGAGTGAATTTCATCTATGTTTTCGTGCAGGAATAGTGTTGTACTTGTGGAACGATGAACCACAGAGAAGATGGAGGGTCTTTGTAATGATAAAGTGAGACAATGGTAGGTTTACAACTAGGTTTCAGTAAACCTTAAGTTAAAGTAGCATTTGCTGCTTGGCAAACTGACTGCAGGCCAACGATACACAATGCGCCAAGAGTCAATACACCCAAGGGAAAGCAGAAAATGAATATAACAAATTGCCCATGTCTGAAATGTCAATGTGATTGCACACACACACATACATAAAAAATACATTTTGGTGAGATAGATTTTTCATACCCTGGGCTAAGGACTTATTTAGACAAATGCTCAACAATAACGGAGGATAAAAGTTTTCAGGAAACTACAAGAAAAGGGCAAGGAGATGCACCACAGCACAAGTTCACACTGGTTTATTGAAAATGCAAGTAACACTGAAAGAAAACTTGTGCAATCTTAAGTGACAACATGATTGTCTTTTAACCGGATATTTCCGTCATCAAGTTGCTCTGGTTCAAAGCAATTCACACACCATATGGGAGACTCTTGTCATGTGTGTCGAGGAGCCACAGCGAGGAGAGACACCGAACCCTTGAGGCTTTTTGGGACTGAACATATGAGCAGGAAACAACAAGAAGACCTTTTTTCGGCAGCGGTGACACTCGACAAGTAGCATGGGGAGGGCTAAGACGAACAAATAAGCTCCAAAAGCCACTGATCTGGAGAATGCTGGCGTCAGTCCCACAACCTCTCGCATGCTAAGCGAGCACTCTACCATTTAAGCTCGTTCCCGGGCATTCTCTGCAAAAGAAGCGCGTTGCTTTGGCTCACTGAAACGGGGCACACAGGCGGGGAAAATACTTTTCCCTCTGAAAATCACAATCTCTGCATACCGCTCGGCTCGTTGGTCTAGGGGTATGATTCTCGCTTTGGGTGCGAGAGGACCCGGGTTCAAATCCCGGACGAGCCCTACTTTAGCCATTCCACTTAACCTTACGGCAATCAAGGTGGCACTATCACTATCCGTAACGTAAAAATTGGATTCCCATGGCCGGTTAGCTCAGTTGGCTAGAGCGTGGTGCAAATAACGCCAATGTCGCAGGTTTGATCCCCGTACGGGCCAAAGACTTTTCTCTAGCATTCTGTCCTTCACTCAAGGCTACAGCAGCAGGGGTCATTCGCAAACTACGATGCACATGTCAAAAATCTGAAACATGGCCGAAATAGCTCAGTTGGGAGAGCGTTAGACTGAAGATCTAAAGGTCCCTGGTACGATACCGGGTTTCGGCAAGCGTGCCTCTGACCAATAATTTGCTCTTGTTACCTGCGAAGGTCTTGCCTTCATAACACCGATCGGCCTGTTCTTGCGGATCTGCGAGGTCGAGAACAGCATCACATCTGGTTTCATGGTGTAATGGTTAGCACTCTGGACTCTGAATCCAGCATTCCGAGTTCAAATCTCGGTGAGACCTCTCAGCACAAATCCACACTTTTTCGAGGGGTCCCTGCCTGGGATTGTTACCGCCACACTCTTGGAGCCTATGTCCTAAAACTTTTGCGCTGTCAGGCAAGCACGAGTGAATTTCATCTATGTTTTCATGCAGGAATAGTGTTGTACTTGTGGAACGATGAACCACAGAGAAGATGGAGGGTCTTTGTAATGATAAAGTGAGACAATGGTAGGTTTACAACTAGGTTTCAGTAAACCTTAAGTTAAAGTAGCATTTGCTGCTTGGCAAACTGACTGCAGGCCAACGATACACAATGCGCCAAGAGTCAATACACCCAAGGGAAAGCAGAAAATGAATATAACAAATTGCCCATGTCTGAAATGTCAATGTGATTGCACACACACACATACATAAAAAATACATTTTGGTGAGATAGATTTTTCATACCCTGGGCTAAGGACTTATTTAGACAAATGCTCAACAATAACGGAGGATAAAAGTTTTCAGGAAACTACAAGAAAAGTGCAAGGAGATGCACCACAGCACACGTTCACACTGGTTTATTGAAAAGGCAAGTAACACTGAAAGAAAACTTGTGCAATCTTAAGTGACAACATGATTGTCTTTGAACCGGATATTTCCGTCATCAAGTTGCTCTGGTTCAAAGCAATTCACACACCATATGGGAGACTCTTGTCATGTGTGTCGAGGAGCCACAGCGAGGAGAGACACCGAACCCTTGAGGCTTTTTGGGACTGAACATATGAGCAGGAAACAACAAGAAGACCTTTTTTCGGCAGCGGTGACACTCGACAGGTAGCATGGGGAGGGCTAAGACGAACAAAGAAGCTCCAAAAGCCACTGATCTGGAGAATGCTGGCGTCAGTCCCACTACCTCTCGCATGCTAAGCGAGCACTCTACCATTTTTAGCTCGTTCCCGGGCATTCTCTGCAGAAGAAGCGCGTTGCTTTGGCTCAATGAAACGGGGCACACAGGCGGGGAAAATACCTTCACGCCTGGAAATCACAAGCTTTGCATACCGCTCGGCTCGTTGGTCTAGGGGTATGATTCTAGCTTTGGGTGCGAGAGGTCCCGGGTTCAAATCACGGACGAGCCCTACTTTAGCCATTCCACTTAACCTTACGACAATCAAGGTGGCACTATCACTATCCGTAACGTAAAAATTGGATTCCCATGGCCGGTTAGCTCAGTTGGCTAGAGCGTGGTGCAAATAACGCCAATGTCGCAGGTTTGATCCCCGTACGGGCCAAAGACTTTTCTCTAGCATTCTGTCCATCACTCAAGGCTACAGCAGCAGGGGTCATTCGCAAACTACGATGCACATGTCAGAAATCTGCAAACATGGCCGAAATAGCTCAGATGGGAGACCGTTAGACTGAAGATCTAAAGGTCCCTGGTTCGATCCCGGGTTTCGGCAAGCGTGCCTCTGACCAATAATTTGCTCTTGTTACCTGCGAAGGTCTTGCCTTCATAACACCGATCGGCCTGTTCTTCGGTATCTGCGAGGTCGAGAACAGAATGACATCTGGTTTCATGGAATAATGGTTAGCACTCTGGACTCTGAATCCAGCATTCCGAGTTCAAATCTCGGTGAGACCTCTCAGAACAAATCCACACTTTATCGAGGGGTCCCTGCCTGGAATTGTTACCGCCCCACTCTTGGAGCCTATGTCCTATAACTTTTGCGCTGTCAGGCAAGCACGAGTGAATTTCATCTATGTTTTCGTGCAGGAATAGTGTTGTACTTGTGGAACGATGAACCACAGAGAAGATGGAGGGTCTTTGTAATGATAAAGTGAGACAATGGTAGGTTTACAACTAGGTTTCAGTAAACCTTAAGTTAAAGCAGCATTTGCTGCTTGGCCAACTGACTGCAGGCCAGCGGTACACAATGCGCCAAAGGTCAATACACATGAATATAACAAACTGCCCATGTCTGAAACGTCAATGTGATTGCACACACACACATACAGAAAAATACATTTTGGTGAGAGAGATTTTTCATGCCCTGGTCTAAGGACTTATTTAGTCAAATGCATAACAATAACGGTGGATAAAAGTTTTCAGGAAACTACAAGAAAAGGGCAAGGAGATGCACCACAGCACAAGTTCACACTGGTTTATTGAAAATGCAAGTAACACTAAAAGAAAACTTGTGCAATCTTAAGTGACAACATGATTGTCTTTGAACCGGATATTTCCGTCATCAAGTTGCTCTGGTTCAAAGCAATTCACACACCATATGGGAGACTCTTGTCATGTGTGTCGAGGAGCCACAGCGAGGAGAGACACCGAACCCTTGAGGCTTTTTGGGACTGAACATATGAGCAGGAAACAACAAGTAGACCTTTTTTCGGCAGCGGTGACACTCGACAGGTAGCATGGGGAGGGCTAAGACGAACAAAGAAGCTCCAAATACCACTGATCTGGAGGATGCTGGCGTCAGTCCTACTACCTCTCGCATGCTAAGCGAGCACTCTACCATTTTTAGCTCGTTCCCGGGCATTCTCTGCAAAAGAAGCGCGTTGCTTGGCTCACTGAAACGGGGCACACAGGCGGGGAAAATACCTTTCCGTCTGAAAATCACAATCTCTGCATACCGCTTGGCTTGTTGGTCTAGGGGTATGATTCTCGCTTTGGGTGCGAGAGGTCCCGGGTTCAAATCCCGGACGAGCCCTATTTTAGCCATTCCACTTAACCTGACGACAATCAAGGTGGCACTATCACTATCCGTATCGTGAAAAGTGGATTCCCATGGCCGGTTAGCTCAGTTGGCTAGAGCGTGGTGCTAATAATGCCAAGGTCGCGGGTTCGATCCCCGTACGGGCCAAAGACAATTCTCTAGCATTCTGTCCATCACTCAAGGCTACAGCAGCAGGAGTCATTCGCAAACTACGATGCACATGTCAAAAATCTGAAACATGGCCGAAATAGCTCAGTTGGGAGAGCGTTAGACTGAAGATCTAAAGGTCCCTGGTACGATACCGGGTTTCGGCAAGCGTGCCTCTGACCAATAATTTGCTCTTGTTACCTGCGAAGGTCTTGCCTTCATAACACCGATCGGCCTGTTCTTGCGGATCTGCGAGGTCGAGAACAGCATCACATCTGGTTTCATGGTGTAATGGTTAAGCACTCTGGACTCTGAATCCAGCATTCCGAGTTCAAATCTCGGTGAGACCTCTTAGAACAAATCCACACTTTATCGAGGGGTCCCTGCCTGGAATTGTTACCGCCCCACTCTTGGAGCCTATCCCCTAAAACGTTTGCGCTGTCAGGCAAGCACGAGTGAATTTCATCTATGTTTTCGTGCAGGAATAGTGTTGTACTTGTGGAACGATGAACCACAGAGAAGATGGAGGGTCTTTGTAATGATAAAGTGAGACAATGGTAGGTTTACAACTAGGTTTCAGTAAACCTTAAGTTAAAGTAGCATTTGCTGCTTGGCAAACTGACTGCAGGCCAACGATACACAATGCGCCAAGAGTCAATACACCCAAGGGAAAGCAGAAAATGAATATAACAAATTGCCCATGTCTGAAATGTCAATGTGATTGCACACACACACATACATAAAAAATACATTTTGGTGAGATAGATTTTTCATACCCTGGGCTAAGGACTTATTTAGACAAATGCTCAACAATAACGGAGGATAAAAGTTTTCAGGAAACTACAAGAAAAGGGCAAGGAGATGCACCACAGCACAAGTTCACACTGGTTTATTGAAAATGCAAGTAACACTGAAAGAAAACTTGTGCAATCTTAAGTGACAACATGATTGTCTTTTAACCGGATATTTCCGTCATCAAGTTGCTCTGGTTCAAAGCAATTCACACACCATATGGGAGACTCTTGTCATGTGTGTCGAGGAGCCACAGCGAGGAGAGACACCGAACCCTTGAGGCTTTTTGGGACTGAACATATGAGCAGGAAACAACAAGAAGACCTTTTTTCGGCAGCGGTGACACTCGACAAGTAGCATGGGGAGGGCTAAGACGAACAAAGAAGCTCCAAAAGCCACTGATCTGGAGAATGCTGGCGTCAGTCCCACAACCTCTCGCATGCTAAGCGAGCACTCTACCATTTAAGCTCGTTCCCGGGCATTCTCTGCAAAAGAAGCGCGTTGCTTTGGCTCACTGAAACGGGGCACACAGGCGGGGAAAATACCTTTCCCTCTGAAAATCACAATCTCTGCATACCGCTCGGCTCGTTGGTCTAGGGGTATGATTCTCGCTTTGGGTGCGAGAGGACCCGGGTTCAAATCCCGGACGAGCCCTACTTTAGCCATTCCACTTAACCTTACGGCAATCAAGGTGGCACTATCACTATCCGTAACGTAAAAATTGGATTCCCATGGCCGGTTAGCTCAGTTGGCTAGAGCGTGGTGCAAATAACGCCAATGTCGCAGGTTTGATCCCCGTACGGGCCAAAGACTATTCTCTAGCATTCTGTCCTTCACTCAAGGCTACAGCAGCAGGGGTCATTCGCAAACTACGATGCACATGTCAGAAATCTGCAAACATGGCCGAAATAGCTCAGTTGGGAGAGCGTTAGACTGAAGATCTAAAAGTCCCTGGTTCGATCCCGGGTTTCGGCAAGCGTGCCTCTGACCAATAATTTGCTCTTGTTACCTGCGAAGGTCTTGCCTTCATAACACCGATCGACCTGTTCTTCGGGATCTGCGAGGTCGAGAACAGAATGACATCTGGTTTCATGGAATAATGGTTAGCACTCTGGACTCTGAATCCAGCATTCCGAGTTCAAATCTCGGTGAGACCTCTCAGGACAAATCCACACTTGTTCGAGGGGTCCCTGCCTGGAATTGTTACCGCCCCACTCTTGGAGCCTATGTCCTAAAACGTTTGCGCTGTCAGGCAAGCACGAGTGAATTTCATCTATGTTTTCGTGCAGGAATAGTGTTGTACTTGTGGAACGATGAACCACAGAGAAGATGGAGGGTCTTTGTAATGATCAAGTGAGACAATGGTAGGTTTACAACTAGGTTTCAGTAAACCTTAAGTTAAAGCAGCATTTGCTGCTTGGCCAACTGACTGCAGGCCAACGGTACACAATGCGCCAAAGGTCAATACACATGAATATAACAAATTGCCCATGTCTGAAACGTCAATGTGATTGCACACACACACATACAGAAAAAATACATTTTGGTGAGTGTAAAAAAGGCCCCCTCGTGGCCGCTAAGCATCAGACAGTTTACTGTGACTCTCTCTCTCCTATGGGAAGATTACTTGCTTCACCTGGACTCTTAGCCAATCACAAGTTGACTCAGGATCGCTGCACGCTGGTAGCATTCTGTCCGAGACTTTGCCAGTAGTACACGCTAACTGCACGGACTTAAAACCCGTTTTGATACAACTGCCTTATCCTGTGTGCGTCTTTACAAGTAAGAATCTGTATTTTGTTGTTCCTTTACTGTCATTGCTGATGCTGGATTGGTAGTGTTTGTCAGTTTAGTGTTGCTAATTTAAGCTCAGGTTTTCTCTGCTAATATCTGGCTTTGCGTTGTAATGCTTCTTCCTATGTATAAATGTATAAGTCTGTACTCGGGCATTATTCCTTTGTTACACGTTGTAGAATACCAGTTATGCACCCTCTGTGCATAGTTTGTAAGCTATAGCGGAGATATTCGCCTTTAATCCAGTTAATTGGTTATATAGCACGCACTGTCCGCATGAACACTGGTCGTCACCAGAGCGGCCTGTTGTAGTTATTTATGTGACCAGCAGAGGGAGGCTTTGTACAGCGAATGGTCTATGTTTCTCATTGTTATAGTTATAGCAGCCTAGAACCATTGCACAGCCTTTTCATTCTTCTAATGCCAGTTTCGGTCATGTTTAAATAAATATTCTTGTATTTTATTTCTGCTGTATTGTTAGACTAGGATACAGTTAATACAAATAATGGTTTGTTGCATGATAATCATTCATTTCATTCAACTAATTATGTTTGTTTTCACTTCATTATTGTTTCAGAACCACACACACATCAATGTACATTTCAATCCTGCAGTTGTAAATCCAATAAATACTTCCAATGATGAAATCTTGCGTGATTCTGACCGATCACCCGCTGTGAGCTCTATCTAACGATCCACCAACTATCAAAATTCAAAGAAGCCAGTTCTCTTCTAAACAAAGTGGTCCTTCGAGCCGGATCCAGAGCCTGCAGCGGAGCAAGATGTCTACCACCTTGGATAACGAGTATAGTGCACGATCTAGGAGGCAGCGGTCCCTCCCTAACTACTTGCAAGATTATGACTTGTCTGATCTCCCGACCAGATCTCAAACCATGAATCCTTCTGAGTCACAGCCTAGGGAGCGGCTAGACGAAGAGGACCCCAGCAGACCTGATTCACGCTCTGCACCACCAGAAAGTCAGCTGTACCACAGCCCAGCGCGACGGTCAGTCACTGATAAATGTGAATATTCTGCAGATGAGTGGAGAAGGGAGTGCAGCATACTAGAGCGTGAAAGGGAAGATCTTTTAACATCAATTGAAGAATTAAAAATACAGAACGAGCAGCTCAGAGCCAGGGCGGAGCCCAGCAATTCCCGTTCAGAGCCACGTACTGTGGCTGCCAGAGATAGACTTTACAGAGAAGGTCTGGAATACGGAGGTGCTTCAACCCAGTACAAATCAGTCTACTTCCGAGACAGGGAGACACCACTGCAACGGTCCTCTGACAGGCGTCAGGACTACAGGCACACAACCAGGAATGACTCTCCCTCACCTAAACGCTCGCCAGAGCCAGTACGCAGCAAGCACCAGGCTTTGCGACGAAGCTATGAGTCCAGAGAAGGGCACTACAGTTCTCAACATAATTATGAGCAGTGCAGTCACTGCCGCTCACCCGAGCGCTACGCCAGCTACAGAGACTCTTGTTATTCCTCCAGAGAATACAGAGAACCATCATGCCGAGGTGACTACTCTCCTGCACGCCGCTTCAGCTATTCTCCAGATCAGCGTGAGAGACGTAGTCCCCCTTCACCTTGGCACGAGCCCCGATGTAAACGCTCAGTGACTCCCCCTGGTGGACAGGAAAAAACATACAGAGGGCCTACTCCTACAATCCCGAACTTCAACCGTCCTAACCCAAGAGACTTTGCGAGACTCCGTATTGCCTTAGACAATCTCCTTCCTAGAGATGCCACTGAACGTTTCAAGTTCCAGATATTAGTGGATCATCTGAAGCTGGAGGAAGCATTGCTGGTGGCAGATTCTTACAGTAATTCTGACTACCCCTTCACTGACACTATGGCAGCTTTAAACCAGCAGTACGGGCAGCCACACCAACTCGCCCTTCAGCGTATTGCCGAACTGATGGATGGCCCCAACATTCAGAGTGGAGACATCAAGTCATTCAGGTTGTTTGCCCTGAACATCAGATCCCTGGTGAGCATGTTGGAGCAGCTCGGTTTAAAGGGGCAAGTTGAGCTGGATTGTGGTTCTCATGTCACCCGTCTGCTGGGCAAGCTACCCCACGACCTGAGGTCCAGTTTCAGGCGTTTCATCCACCCGCTCCGCATTCCTATCCCCACTCTTCTGGACCTAGCAAATTGGTTGGAATACGAGCTCCAGATCCAGGAGGATATAGCACAATATCACTTGAGAAAGGACACTGGAGCTAGGCCCAAAGACTCCAAGAGTACGGTAAAGTCGTTACCTAAGGCTCAATCCTCCTGCTGGGGGCTGAATCCAAACCGGTTAGGGAGTCAGCCAAATTCACTCCTTCAACCAGTCTAGAAGCAAAGAAGTTCTGCCCATTCTGTGATAACTACAAGCACACTCTGAATAATTGCGCAAATTTCAGACTGCTCAGCGCCACCCAAAAACGTAACTGGATTCAGGACAACAACCGATGTTGGCGATGTGCCAGAGAACACCGATCAGCTGAATATGATCTGAAGATGTGCTGTAAAACATGCAACAGCAGGCACCTGCTCGCACTGCATGATGTCAGCGAGAGAAGTTTAGTCAAGACTGACAAAGCTGAGAAAAGGTCTGACCAGGTGAAGTCCAGTGAGAGCAACCCCTTTTCCGTACCAAGTGCAGACCAGGTGCTATACATTGGCAAGCCACCGCAAGGCCCGCGCGTGCTTCTCAAGGTCAGTAAAGTTATCCTCCGCCATGGTGACCAAACTCTAGAGACATACGCTGTGCTAGACGACGGCTCTGAACGCACCCTGCTCCTCCAACCAGCTGTCCAACAACTGGGACTTGAAGGCCAGCCTGAGGATTTGCACCTGCGTACAGTTAGACAGGAGTTGCAGAAGCTTCACGGGGCGGCTGTCTCATTTAGCATCTCTCCAGCCTGTTCTCCAGCCATAGTATACAACATCCAAGGAGCCTTTACTGCACCCAAGCTCGGGCTAGGCCAGCACACTTATCCCTTCAAAGCACTGCAGAGCAAATACAGACATTTGGAGAAGCTCTCTATCCCTTCATTCAAGGACATTGTCCCGCTACTGCTTATTGGCTCAGACCACCCTCACTTGGTGACTCCAGTTGAGCCAGTCATCTTTGGTCCCCCTGGTGCACCAGTTGCTGTCCGCACCCGTCTTGGATGGACGCTGCAAGGTCCAACTAACAATCTAAAACAGTACCTTATCGAGCAACGCTGTTTTTTCACCACCTTCGGGGCACCTCCAGCTGACATCTACCAGCATGTTGAGAGGCTGTGGCAACTGGACATCCTCCCATGGCGCAGTGAAAAGGCCAGTA
Organism: Triplophysa tibetana; assembly: GCA_008369825.1. Lineage (NCBI taxonomy): Eukaryota > Metazoa > Chordata > Actinopteri > Cypriniformes > Nemacheilidae > Triplophysa > Triplophysa tibetana. The sequence continues at coordinate 20,383,161 of CM017914.1, read as the reverse complement.
CGAGGTCACGGCAGGACAAGGAGGCCCTTGAATGCTTGGATAAACAAACGGTGCGAGTACATGTTAATGGTGTCCAACGCTATGCAACTCCTCTCCTCGGCGTGAAGAACTTTCCCCAGCTCTGTGCACCAAAGGAGGCAGTACTTTCTCAGCTCCGAAATACAGAAAGGCGGCTGGTGAAGAACCCTGAGACGGCCCAAGTTTACAATGCAGAGATCCAGAGACTTGAACAGGCTGGTTATGTGGCGAAACTACCCCCTGGCACAGAGAACACCTCAAGCAGCTGGTACATCCCTCACCACCTTGTCGAGCACAATGGCAAGCACAGAGTGGTTTTCAATTGCTCTTTCCAGTATGGAACCACTGACTTGAACAAACTCCTGCTCCCTGGTCCAACCCTTGGTCCACCACTCCTTTCAGTTCTCCTACGATTCAGAGAACACTGTGTGGCCTTCAGCAGTGACATACGAGGAATGTTTCACCAAGTCAGGCTCCTACCAGAGGATGAGCCTCTTCTCCGCTTCCTTTGGCGGAAGCTCAAGCGTGATGAACAACCTACAGTCTATCAGTGGAAGGTGCTTCCCTTTGGCACTACCTGTAGCCCCTGCTGTGCTACGTATGCCCTACAGAAGCATGTCACAGACCATACTCAGCCAGCTGATGCAGTGAGAGACTCTGTGTTAAGACATTTCTATGTTGATAACTGGCTACAAAGTGTGCGTACAGTTGAAGATGCTAAGCCTATCATTGACAAGCTGCAGACTCTTCTTGCCGAAGGAGGCTTTGAGTTACGTCAGTGGGCCAGTACACGTCCAGACACCATCCGTCACCTCCCTGCTGAGGCAAGATCAGCTAGTGCTGAAAGGTGGATCGCCCAAGGTTACCCAGGTCAAGAAGAATCAGCCCTGGGCCTGCAGTGGGACTGTCGAGAGGACACTTTGTCCTTCAAGTGTCGAAATGCTCTAGCCACTGAAGAAGTTGTCACTATGCGCTACATCTATAAAGTGGTGGCAAGCCAATACGATCCCCTTGGGTTTTTAGTACCTTACATCATCAGGGCAAAAGTTGTCATCCAACACCTGTGGGACAAAAGGCGTGACTGGGACGACCCTGCTCTGCCAGATCACCTGCTAGCCACATGGAGAGAGTGGGAGAACGAGTTACTTCACCTACAGAGCATAGCACTTCCGAGGTGTTACACTGGCCAAGAATTAGACTCTCCTACCTGTGAGCGTGAGATCCACGTGTTCTGCGATGCCTCAGAGCAAGCCTATGGCTCTGTGGCATACCTCTGAACCAAGAATCCTCATGGAGTCGTCCAAGTAGCTTTCGTCACCGCAAGATCCAGAGTTGCTCCAAGAAAGCAGCAGTCAATCCCACGTCTGGAGTTATGCGCCGCTCTGACTGGAGCACAAATGGCTCAGATCCTCAAATCTGAACTCACACAGCCCATCCAGCGGGTGATGCTCTGGTCGGACTCTACTACTGTGCTCAAGTGGCTGCAGTCAGAGTCATGCAGATTCAAAGTGTTTGTTGGTACACGCGTGGCAGAGATTCAAGATCTCACTGAAGGCGACATATGGCGATACGTGGACTCTGCACAGAACCCTGCCGACGACATAACGCGTGGCAAACCTCTCAACACATTGACACCAGACAGCCGCTGGGGTCAAGGTCCAACCTTCTTGTGGTGTGAACCAGACAAATGGCCACAAAGTCCTCAGATTCAGACAGAGGCAGATCAGAGTGAAGAGCTCAAGAAAACTCAGTTCTGCGGCCTCACTACTGCCATGCCAAGGCTTCTCCCAGACGCTAAGCAGTTCTCTTCCTTCAGAGACCTCCTGACTGCCACAACGAAGACTCTACATGGGGCGGCCCCAGGCAACGTCACAGCATACAGGCAAGTCCAGCTGGCTCTGCTACAACAGGTCCAACAAGACAGTTTTCCTATTGACTATGCCCTGCTGCAATCAGGGAAACCAGTCACAAAGAGCAGCAGACTTCTCAAACTTGCACCAGAGTTCGACCACAGTGACAAGCTCATCCGTGTTGGCGGACGTCTGCGCCATAGTAACCAGCTGGAACCGGATACTGTTCACCCGGTGGTGCTGGATGCTAAACACCCAGTAACACAGTTGCTCATCCAAGATTACGATTACCGTCTGCACCATCCAGGCCCAGAGAGGGTCTTGTCAGAGATGCGCCGCAAGTATTGGCTACCAGGAGGGCGAGAGGCTATCCGCCGCTTTCAGCGCAAGTGCCAAGAGTGTCAGAAATGGCGCGGTAAGCCACAAATCCCAAAAATGGCAGACCTGCCTCCATCCAGAGTCCAACTTTTCAAACCAGCATTTTATTCAACAGGAGTAGATTGCTTCGGGCCATACTCGGTAGCGATTGGAAGGAGGAGTGAAAAGCGCTGGGGAATAATATTTAAATGCATGACCACCAGAGCCGTGCATATCGACATGCTCTCCAGTTTGAATGCAGATTCATTCCTCATGGCCCTAAGACGGTTCATTGCCCGCAGAGGAAAGCCGTTCGAGCTGATTTCAAACCAGGGGACTAACTTCAGAGGTGGTGATCGAGAGCTCCGGGAAGCATTTGTCGACCTTGCTCCAGACATCAAAGCTCAACTCGCCTGTCAGCAAATCGACTGGAAGTTTAATCCACCTAACGCCCCCCACTTTGGCGGCTGCTGGGAGCGCGAGATACGCTCTGTAAAACAAGCCCTGCAAGCAACCCTTGGAGCCCAGCTTGTGACAGATGAGGTACTGAGAACCCTATTAGTGGAGATTGAAGGAATTCTCAACTCCAAACCATTAGGCTACACATCTGCAGACATCGCTGACCCCGATCCAATAACTCCCAACTCACTGCTCATTGGGCGGCCAGATGCCTCTCTCCCGCAGGTGGTGTATCCTGACTCCGAGCTCTTGAGTAGTAGGCGTTGGCGCCATAGCCAGTTGTTGGCTGACCACTTCTGGAAGCATTTTATCCGTTTCTATCTGCCCAGCCTCCAGGCCCGACAGAAGTGGAATGCTGAAAACCCAAACCTGCACATCGGCAAGACGGTCCTCATCGTCGACCCACAGCTCCCTCGCTCACTGTGGCCAGTGGGTAAAGTGACCAGTGTCTTTCCTGGCCTCGACGGTAAAGTACGATCTGCTGAAGTGAATGTAGGAGACCGGGCGTACACCCGCCCTGTGGCTCGACTTATCCAGCTTCCAGAATTGTCAGACTAACTAATCGCTACCGGACGAATGGGTACCTTTTCTTCTTCTGCAGATTACCTTCAGTAATCTGGGGGCGGCTGTAAAAAAGGCCCCCTCGTGGCCGCTAAGCATCAGACACTTTACTGTGACTCTCTCTCTCCTATGGGAAGATTACTTGCTTCACCTGGACTCTTAGCCAATCACAAGTTGACTCAGGATCGCTGCACGCTGGTAGCATTCTGTCCGAGACTTTGCCAGTAGTACACGCTAACTGCACGGACTTAAAACCCGTTTTGATACAACTGCCTTATCCTGTGTGCGTCTTTACAAGTAAGAATCTGTATTTTGTTGTTCCTTTACTGTCATTGCTGATGCTGGATTGGTAGTGTTTGTCAGTTTAGTGTTGCTAATTTAAGCTCAGGTTTTCTCTGCTAATATCTGGCTTTGCGTTGTAATGCTTCTTCCTATGTATAAATGTATAAGTCTGTACTCGGGCATTATTCCTTTGTTACACGTTGTAGAATACCAGTTATGCACCCTCTGTGCATAGTTTGTAAGCTATAGCGGAGATATTCGCCTTTAATCCAGTTAATTGGTTATATAGCACGCACTGTCCGCATGAACACTGGTCGTCACCAGAGCGGCCTGTTGTAGTTATTTATGTGACCAGCAGAGGGAGGCTTTGTACAGCGAATGGTCTATGTTTCTCATTGTTATAGTTATAGCAGCCTAGAACCATTGCACAGCCTTTTCATTCTTCTAATGCCAGTTTCAGTCATGTTTAAATAAATATTCTTGTATTTTATTTCTGCTGTATTGTTATACTAGGATACAGTTAATACAAATAATGGTTTGTTGCATGATAATCATTCATTTCATTCAACTAATTATGTTTGTTTTCACTTCATTATTGTTTCAGAACCACACACACATCAATGTACATTTCAATCCTGCAGTTGTAAATCCAATAAATACTTCCAATGATGAAATCTTGCGTGATTCTGACCGATCACCCGCTGTGAGCTCTATCTAACGATCCACCAACTATCAAAATTCAAAGAAGCCAGTTCTCTTCTAAACAGTGAGAGAGATTTTTCATGCCCTGGTCTAAGGACTTATTTAGTCAAATGCACAACAATAACGGAGGATAAAAGTTTTCAGGAAACTACAAGAAAAGGGCAAGGAGATGCACCACAGCACACGTCCAAACTGGTTTATTGAAAAGGCAAGTAACACTGCAAGAAAACTTGTGCAATCTTAAGTGACAACATGATTGTCTTTGAACCGGAAATTTCCTGCATCACGTTGCTTTGGTTGAAAGCAATTCACACACCATATGGGAGACTCTTGTCATGTGTGTCGAGGTGCCACAGCGAGGAGAGACACCGGACCCTTGAGGCTTTTTGTGACTGAACATATGAGCAGGAAACAACAAGAAGACCTTTTTTCGGCAGCGGTGACACTCGACAGGTAGCATGGGGAGGGCTAAGACGCACAAAGAAGCTCCAAAAGCCACTGATCTGGAGAATGCTGGCGTCTGTCCCACTACCTCTCTCATGCTAAGCGAGCACTCTACAATTTAAGCTCGTTCCCGGGCATTCTCTGCAAAAGAAGCACGTTGCTTTGGCTCACTGAAACGGGGCACACAGGCGGGGAAAATACCTTTCCGGCTGGAAATCACTATTCTTGCATACTGCTCGGCTCATTGGTCTAGGGGTATGATTCTCGCTTCGGGTGCGAGAGGTCCCGGGTTCAAATCCCGGACGAGCCCTGCTTTAACCGTTCAACTCAAGGTGGCACTATCACTATCGTGAAAAGTGGATTCCCATGGCCGGTTAGCTCAGTTGGCTAGAGCGTGGTGCAAATAACGCCAATGTCGCAGGTTTGATCCCCGTACGGGCCAAAGACTATTCTCTAGCATTCTGTCCATCACTCAAGGCTACAGCAGCAGGAGTCATTCGCAAACTACGATGCACATGTCAAAAATCTGCAAACATGGCCGAAATAGCTCAGTTGGGAGAGCGTTAGACTGAAGATCTAAAGGTCCCTGGTTCGATCCCGGGTTTCGGCAAGCGTGCCTCTGACCAATAATTTGCTCTTGTTACCTGCGAAGGTCTTGCCTTCATAACACCGATCGGCCTGTTCTTGGGGATCTGCGAGGTCGAGAACATCATGACATCTGGTTTCATGGTGTAATGGTTAGCACTCTGGACTCTGAATCCAGCATTCCGAGTTCAAATCTCGGTGAGACCTCTCAGCACAAATCCACACTTTTTCGAGGGGTCCCTGCCTGGGATTGTTACCGCCCCACTCTTGGAGCCTATGTCCTATAACTTTTGCGCTGTCAGGCAAGCACGAGTGAATTTCATCTATGTTTTCATGCAGGAATAGTGTTGTACTTGTGGAACGATGAACCACAGAGAAGATGGAGGGTCTTTGTAATGATAAAGTGAGAAAATGGTAGGTTTACAACTAGGTTTCAGTAAACCTTAAGTTAAAGCAGCATTTGCCGCTTGGCAAACTGACTGCAGGCCAACGGTACACAATGCGCCAAAGGTCAATACACCCAAGGGAAAGCAGAAAATGAATATAACAAATTGCCCATGTCTGAAACGTCAATGTGATTGCACACACACACATACAGAAAAAATACATTTTGGTGAGAGAGATTTTTCATGCCGTGGTCTAAGGACTTATTTAGTCAAATGCACAACAATAACGGAGTATAAAAGTTTTCAGGAAACTACAAGAAAAGGGCAAGGAGATGCACCACAGCACACGTCCATACTGGTTTATTGAAAAGGCAAGTACACTGCAAGAAAACTTGTGCAATCTTAAGTGACAACGTGATTGTCTTTGAACCGGAAATTTCCTGCATCACGTTGCTTTGGTTAAAAGCAATTCACACACCATATGGGAGACTTTTGTCATGTGTGTCGAGGTGCCACAGCGAGGAGAGACACCGGACCCTTGAGGCTTTTTGTGACTGAACATATGAGCAGGAAACAACAAGAAGACCTTTTTTCGGCAGCGGTGACACTCGACAGGTAGCATGGGGAGGGCTAAGACGCACAAAGAAGCTCCAAAAGCCACTGATCTGGAGAATGCTGGCGTCTGTCCCACTACCTCTCTCATGCTAAGCGAGCACTCTACAATTTAAGCTCGTTCCCGGGCATTCTCTGCAAAAGAAGCACGTTGCTTTGGCTCACTGAAACGGGGCACACAAGCGGGGAAAATACCTTTCCGGCTGGAAATCACTATTCTTGCAAATTGCTCGGCTCGTTGGTCTAGGGGTATGATTCTCGCTTCGGGTGCGAGAGGTCCCGGGTTCAAATCCCGAACGAGCCCTACTTTAGCCATTCCACTTAACCTTACGACAATCAAGGTGGCACTATCACTATCCGTATCGTGAAAAGTGGATTTCCATGGCCGGTTAGCTCAGTTGGCTAGAGTGTGGTGCTAATAACGCCAATGTCGCAGGTTTGATCCCCGTACGGGCCAAAGACTTTTCTCTAGCATTCTGTCCATCACTCAAGGCTACAGCAGCAGGAGTCATTCGCAAACTACGATGCACATGTCAAAAATCTGCAAACATGGCCGAAATAGCTCAGTTGGGAGAGCGTTAGACTGAAGATCTAAAGGTCCCTGGGTCGATCCCGGGTTTCGGCAAGCGTGCCTCTGACCAATAATTTGCTCCTGTTACCTGCGAAGGTCTTGCCTTCATAACACCGATCGGCCTGTTCTTGTGGATCTGCGAGGTCGAGAACAGCATGACCACTGGTTTCATGGTGTAATGGTCAGCACTCTGGACTCTGAATCCAGCGATCCGAGTTCAATTCTCGGTGAGACCTCTCAGCACAAATCCACACTTTTTCGAGGGGTCCCTGCCTGGGATTGTTACCGCCCCACTCTTGGAGCCTATGTCCTAAAACGTTTGCGCTGTCAGGCAAGCACGAGTGAATTTCATCTATGTTTTCGTGCAGGAATAGTGTTGTACTTGTGGAACGATGAACCAAAGAGAAGATGGAGGGTCTTTGTAATGATAAAGTGAGACAATGGTAGGTTTACAACTAGGTTTCAGTAAACCTTAAGTTAAAGTAGCATTTGCTGCTTGGCAAACTGACTGCAGGCCAACGATACACAATACGCCAAAGGTCAATACACCCAAGGGAAAGCAGAAAATGAATATAACAAATTGCCCATGTCTGAAATGTCAATGTGATTTCACACACACACATACATAAAAAATACATTTTGGTGAGAGAGATTTTTCATGCCCTGGGCTAAGGACTTATTTAGACAAATGCTCAACAATAACGGAGGATAAAAGTTTTCAGGAAACTACAAGAAAAGGGAAAGGAGATGCACCACAGCACACGTCCACACTGGTTTATTGAAAAGGCAAGTACACTGCAAGAAAACTTGTGCAATCTTAAGTGACAACGTGATTGTCTTTGAACCGGAAATTTCCTGCATCACGTTGCTTTGGTTAAAAGCAATTCACACACCATATGGGAGACTCTTGTCATGTGTGTCGAGGTGCCACAGCGAGGAGAGACACCGGACCCTTGAAGCTTTTTGTGACTGAACATATGAGCAGGAAACAACAAGAAGACCTTTTTTCGGCAGCGGTGACACTCGACAGGTAGCATGGGGAGGGCTAAGACGCACAAAGAAGCTCCAAAAGCCACTGATCTGGAGAATGCTGGCGTCAGTCCCACTACCTCTCGCATGGTAAGCGAGCACTCTACCATTTAAGCTCGTTCCCGGGCATTCTCTGCAAAAGAAGCGCGTTGCTTTGGCTCACTGAAACGGGGCACACAGGCGGCGAAAATACCTTTCCTTAAAGAGGATGACCAGTGAGTCGCCTACAGTCCTCAGCTCTACCAACTGAGCTATCAAAGGGCCGTTCATCGGTTATCGTCAGAGCTATTTTTGGCGCAGGTCAGCAGAAGCCCTCGTTGCACGAAAAGGGGCGGAGGTGCAACGAGCCAGCCAACCTAGACTCTTTTGATCCGTAGTCAGACGCGATATCCATTGCGGCACTGGCCCTCCCTGACAGCACTCAGGAAGAATGCAAATCAACAGCAGAAAAAGGGGCAGACAGAACTCACGCTCGATGGAACCCACGCCTCCAGAGGAGACTGCGACCTAAACGCAGCGCCTTAGACAACTCGGCCATCCTGACTGTGGTGGTATTGTGCCTCTCAACAACCGTAGACCTACGACTTTCGGAATGACCAGTGATTGCAGCCGTTCATTGGCCACAGGTCATTTAGAAATAACGTCCGGCCAGCAGCGCAATTCCCGGGGGGGACAGAGGGGACCTGTACTCCACACTTGTTGACACATCACTCTTCGACTTTGAAAACAATGGCCTTTGAAGGTCTCCAAGGCTTAAAGAGACGCTTCCTTCGAGCCGGATTCGAACCAGCGACCTAAGGATGACCAGTGAGATGCTTACAGTCCTCCGCTCTACCAACTGAGCTATCGAAGGCAAGGATATATCCAATCGTCTGAGCTACTTTCTAATTTTTTGCAAGAATTATATATATTAAACCAATTGAATTAATGAACAGCCTGTTAAGAGCATTTCCTAATGAACCCTGTTTTAATTGGGAAGATAATTTAGAATCTGTTCTGGTATAAATGGCATGGCTGCATTTTTAGTAGCTTTGTCAGTAATTCGCTCGCGATGAATCCATTTCAATTGTTACTATTTGTTTGTATGTTCAGTAGATTTTACTTCAAAATAAGAATATTGACCGCTTGAATTGAACAGCCCTGATTTACGGGAAGTGGGATGGAGTCTGACGTGCTACCTTGTTGTTTCCTCAAGATAGAGTCTTTTTTACTTTATAATGCACAAGGAATGACGTAGGCAGCGCAAATAACAACAAAGCCGCCCATTAAAATACACGAGAAGCCTTGATTCAGCAGTTGCAGTTTGACAGGCTATGACTACACATAAACTCTTAAAGAGAGGCATTCCACAGCCCTCAGTCTATATATCTCTCAAGAATGTGTTGGCCAGGTATCAAACCCGGGTCAACTGCTTGGAAGGCAGCTATGCTCACCACTATACCACCAACGCATACAAATGGGAGCTGGCTCTGTGGATTGTCAAATCTACTGAACACAGTGCTGTAAGACCACGCCACGATCAGCAGGCGTCTAAAGGAAAAACGTTGACCAGATACCTCAAGTCTCCTGGTACATATGACTCTGATGAGTCTATCCACACCTTTACGTCGGCTTTGACTTTGTGATTAGAATCGTCCTGTATGAAGCCTTAAATCTCAGCTTCCCACTACTAAACCCAGTTAGAACAGGAGCGAATTTGGCGCTTGCAGCCAGTTGGCTACCCACGTTGGGACTGTGTATCAAACGTCAATTCCTCGTTAGTATAGTGGACAGTATCTCCGCCTGTCACGCGGAAGACCGGGGTTCGATTCCCCAACAGGGAGGCTTGATTTAATTTAATTTCTTCATTAACTGACAATTAACGGTAATTTCAAGCAGCTGAAGATTAAAACGGCCCTTCCAACTCCCAACCAGTTCCTTGAGACTACCCCTTCCAATCTGTTGTCAGAGACCACTCGATAAAAACCTTTTGGTTTGATGGTTTTCTTGATTTTCTTTGACCGATGTAAGTTGTAGGAAGGTTTGGTTGAGCTGCGGTTTCGCATGTCCTGTACAAACGTCCGCCCTCTGCTATTTTTTACAAACTTATGCTGCTCTGCTGTAGGCAAAGCTCCCAAATATACGACTGTAAGAATGTAATTTTTGTAGTACCTGAGACGGATCAGACACGCATAACTACTTAAATTTCTTAAATATTACAACAACACCCCTCACCCCACCAGCACGCTAGTCGCTTGGGGGTCAACCCCCAATCTGCAACTTACACCAAGGGCAGGACAAGATCTCTGGTGACCATAGCAACTCACAATTCATCAAGATAGAGTATTTTACGACCCATTGGAATGTAAGGAGCTGAACTCTCTTTACTCACTTTGGGGATAGACCTACAATTATAAATGCATTTATATGGAAATGTACACATTCATTTATAACATTTCCATGTATTAATGTTCATGTTGTTATGTCTGTTTTAACATTAATCCAACGTATCCATGAATGTGTGTTTAACTACTGGAATTATTAGATTTGTAGTAACTCATTTAACCAAGATTATATTTAGATCATGTTTGGTGTCTATGAGCTACATGTGTGATGTCCTTCGCGTTGATGTTTGTTGTGTTTTGGTAACTCTTTTCTTATTAGTTTTATCAAACTCTTAGTAGTCTTCTAGTGAACATCCAATCAGCTTTCACATGCAAAACACCATCTGAAAGACAAAAACAGTTAACTTTCCCTCCAAAGTTGCCATCTCCTGATTGGACCAGTCACGTCTGTAGGATGTGACATCCTCACAGTTTAAAAGAGACCACGAGAAGATTCTTTCTCTCTCTTCCTCGCGCTTCCTTTTCTCTTAGTCGTGCTTTTCTTTGCGTTCTGCATCTCCAAAGGATGGACTAGAAGAAGACTTCACCTTTAACCCATAAGTTTGTGCCAGGCTGCGGCCTCGTCTTTCCAGATACAGATCCTCTGCATAAAACTGGTTCTCTCTGATCACTTTCAGCCAAGATCAACTGGAGCCTTAACAAACAAACTGCATCAGGACTCTTTCTTTCTTTGATGGGCAAGACGTGCAAGTATCAAACTTAGTCTTATTAATGGATGCATAGGGCATCATTAATCCTTTTAACAAAGGTCCGTTACAAGAAGAAACTGATGTTTAGTTCAGGCTATTGATCTTCTGAATATCATATACTGCCATAATCCATGCTCTATTCTTCTCTCTGCTTCAACTTCAACCATCTTCTAATGCTTAACTGTATGTGTGTGTATGTTAGATTAGTATGTGTCTAGTCTAGATAATAAAGTCCTGTTTTATTTCACACGTGATGTTGTTTGTAGTTCATGCTGATAATCCGGAGTCCCTAAACATGCCGATTCTTGCTACCTGCTCGTAATGCTAAGTGATTTCCCCAAATCATGAATTTGATCCAGATAATTATAATTGATCATTATTAATTAAATTCATCCCAATTTGGATTGATATTTGTTTCCCTTACAAAGGGTGGTGGAGAAAATATTACTTATAATTGGGATCAAAGCTCATGATAATTCTTACATATTTGATGAAGAATAGTGTTTACATAATTCTGTTCCTCATTGAATTCACTACATTTTCTTATGTCCCCTTGTCTAAACAATATTCTACGGTTGAAGAGTCTAGTCGACGGAACACACAGAGTTTGCAGGCCTGGAGACAAAGTTTGACACAGACACAGGAGTCTAGTTCAATCAGAGTCCAAAGTTTATTGTATTAAGGACTAATATTTATATGCTTGAAACAGGAGGTAACATTTGTCATGGAAAACCACCAGAGTGGAAAATCACCAGACAGTCTTATTCCTCCTGCGAACAATCCGATATGATATCACAAAGTACGTATTCAACATTACAGTATCAAAACAATTGTCCCTTGACATCATTAGGAACCTTGAGATGGAGACAACAGATACTTATATCAGCATAAGGCAGCATGAGATATGATACAACTTTCAACGAGGTTAAACAACAGGAAAGTAAGGCACATCTTATGTGAATAGAAGCTAATACTAATAGGAATGAATATGAATGAATACATATGATATATGAATTTTGTATTGTACACAGATGCAATATTCGTAGAGGACAGGACGAAATCCAGATTCTCACAATGGCCACTTTCAGACCAACGGTCTTACAAGCAGTCCTGTGTGCCTTTAAAGAACAAGGTGTTAATACAAAATCTTTAATAAAAGGATAGTTGCATTCGCTATTAGAGACATTTGTTTTGGCATCTCGCAGCTACCATCATCATTTAAAATCATGTCTGTTGTAAGCTGTTCATTTCTCTCTAATTTTACTTCTTGGTTTAGGAATATACCAGTGATTATTATACTTATTAGGATTAGAATAATCGTTGTTCCACGCAGTCCACCTGGCTGCCTGAACGGGTGCCATGGCCTGTTAGGTTCTATCATTTAAGAATATCTGGGCCAAACACAATAAGTGTGCACGCAGTATAGGAATTGATATCTACGAATTCCATAGGAAATTTTTACTTAGGATAACAATTTTTCCCTTTTTAGAATAGAATTTGGCCCTCAATGCACCTCAGGGGAAGTTACGGAGTCAGCACTGTTGGCTCAATGGGCCTTCAATCTTCTTGCTTTGGGTGGCCCCCACCTCACGAAAGATAGTTCTTTCCTCAGCTTAGTCAGTGCTTTCTCCACCCTGAGGTGTAGTAAGGTGAATCCCCTGTTGAGATTCTATGTTAAATTGGAGCTTGCCTGCTCTCCTGCAGAACACAACTTCAGTCTGGAAGCGTGCATCCACTGTGGCTGGTAGTCCGTCAGAACTCCTGTCCGTGTTACGGCAATCACAGCCGCAGGTCCATGGTACTTTGGTTCTCCAACCTTTGTTGGCTTCAGACTCATCACAAAGACTTTTTTTCCTGGAACAAAGTTATGAGTAGGCTGCTGTTTATTTAGCCTTGTTGTGCAAGCACTGTTGAGCTTGTGCAGAGGCAGCAGCTTTTGCCAGAGGGGAACTGGAATCCCCTGGTTGGGCCTGGGTTCTCCTGAGGTTTTTTTTCTCGATGGGAGTTTTGGGTTCCTCACCACCGTTTGCATATTGTTTTGCACTATCTGCCTTGCCGGGGGGGCTGCTTTAGAATTCAGAAATTAGACATAATTAATATTGCATATAAGAATTTATAGTCCGTTTAATATTTGACCTGTGGTTCTTTCTCCTTTATCGCCAATGTGTGCTTTCACTGTGTGTGTGTGCGTCTATGTCAATGTGTGTGTGTGTATGTATGTTTGCATATTGTGTGTGTGGAGCATTTGTATGTCTGTCTTTGTTGTTTTCACCTTTGTCTTGTTTTTACAGGTATATGCCTTTAGTTTTTTTTACTTGTATTCAATGTGTCTCATGTACAGCTGCTTTGTAACAATGAAAATTGTAAAAAGCGCTATATAAATAAAGTTGAGTTGAGTTGAGGAAGTCACGTAGTCCTCCTGGATCACCTCCAGATCACCTTAAGAAGAAATACCAGACCGGCCTTTGACCCACGGGGTCGGGAAAGGTCTACCCATTAGTACCTTGAACGGTGACAATTTTGTCGTGGAAGATGGAGTCATTCTTATTTCTGCCAAGACTGCAGACAACAAATCAACCCACTTTCTTCCTGTTTCAAGTACAGCTTTTGTTAGTCGTGTTTTCAGTGTTCGATTACATCTTTCCACGACTGCTGCACTTTGCGGATGATAAGGAATATTAAAATGGCAATCAATAGACAACGCTTTTGATAAGAGCTGTGTTACTTTTGACGTGAACCCTGTAGCGTTGTCCGATTCTATGGTGACTGGTCTAATATCTCCTTCGTTAAGATTTTTTACCACTGTTTTGGCGTCCTCTTTTGCACTTGGAAATGCTTCAGAACACTTTGAAAATCGATCAATAATTAGCAAAAGATATTTTAGATTTCCTATCGGCGGCTTGTGCGTAAAATTAATTTGTAGATGTTGAAAAGGAGCTTCCGGATGTGTCAATGCATCGTGCTTAGCTGATTTGTGCGGATTTACCTGAGCACATGTTAAGCATGCATCCAAAACAAGTTTTGCTGTTGTATGAACATCGGCAATGCAATATAATTGATTAATTGCTTGAACTACTTTTGCACAACTGGTGTGAGATAACCCATGGTAATGTCTAATTAGGATAATTAACCATAATTTTGGTAGTGCTATTCTACCCTGTCCATCTCTAATAATCCCTTCCTTGTCAGGAGTGCAAACACCTTTGCTCCAATGCTCTAAGTCTCCCTGTGTTGGTTGACTTTGCAGGATTTTGATGTCAATGTCAGGTACATTCGTTATGTGCACTGTCGTTGCTACCTGTGTTTCATATTTTGGATGAAATGGTGATATAATCTGAGCTTGGGCTGCTGCCTTTGAGGCTTCATCAGCCCTTCTGTTGCCTATAGCCTGTTCATCCTCCCCCGAAGCATGACCCTTGACCTTTAATATGGCCACTTCGAGCGGAAGCTGAACTGCTTCAGTTAACTGTCCTATCAGATTTGCATGTGCTATTGGCTTTCCATCAGCAGTTTTGAAACATCTTGCTTCCCACATTTTGGCATAATGGTGAAGAACACTCCACGCATACCTAGAGTCTATGTAAATTGTTACTCTCCTTCCTGTCATCAGCTCACAGGCCCCTATTAATGCTATCAACTCTGCTGCTTGAGCCGAATTGTAATCTAGAGCAAAAGCTTCTTTTACCTCTCCTGTATCGGAAACCACCGCATAGCCACAGAGGTAGACACCGTCAGAGTGCTTTGAACAAGACCCATCAACATAAATGTGTTCTCCCTCCTCTAGGGGCGTATCCAACAGATCGAACCTAGAAGAGTAAGAGGTGGTCAGTTCAAAGATGCAGTCATGTTCAATATCAAAATCTGCCATGTCTACCATACCCAAAATACCCAGCAAAGCAGGATTAATGTTTGCTGTCGTTTGAATGCTAAGATTTTTCGTTGCCAGCAGAGTAGCCTCGTAACCTGAGCGTCGTTGCGCTGTCATGTGTTGTGTTTGCATGTTGTGTAAAATTACACCTACCTGATGGGATGCATATGTAACAGAGTCAAACCAGTGAAGTGCTGAGCAAGTATGTGAACCTCACTCCTCTGCCTCAAGGACTCTCTAGCGACAGATGCTACAGACTGCGGTCTTTAGCCTCCTCGCTAGAGCGCCTGACTCCCGTGCATAACCGACCCGGTTCGAAGCCCGCCTGGAGAAGGTGGGGTTTGTTCCGTCACATTGGTGCCGTCACCCGGATTGGGAGTGAGGTTTAGGGCGGTGAATGTAACATAGTCAAACCGGTGAAGTGCTGAGGAAGTATGTGAACCTCACTCCTCTGCCTCAAGGACCCTCTGGCGACAGACGCTAGAGACTGCGGTCTTTAGCCTCCTCGCTAGAGCGCCCGACTCCCATGCAGAACCGAGCCGGTTCGAAGCCCGTCTGGAGTAGGTGTGGTTCGTTCTGTCACATTGGTGCCATGACCCGGATTGGGAGTGAGCTTTAGGGGCGTGAATGTAACAGAGTCAAACCAGTGAAGTGCTGAGTAAGTATGTGAACCTCACTCCTCTGCCTCAAGGACCCTCTAGCGACAGACGCTAGAGACTGCGGTGTTTAGCCTCCTCGCTAGAGCGCCCGACTCCCATGCAGAACCGAGCCGGTTCGAAGCCCGCCTGGAGTAGGTGTGGTTCGTTCTGTCACATTGGTGCGGTGACCCGGATTGGGAGTGAGGTTTAGGGGGGTGAATGTAACAGAGTCAAACCAGTGAAGTGTGTGAAGTATGTGAACCTCACTCCTCTGCCTCAAAGACCCTCTAGCGACAGACGCTAGAGACTGCGGTCTTCAGCCTCCTCGCTAGAGCGCCCGACTCCCATGCAGAACCGAGCCGGTTCGAAGCCCGTCTGGAGTAGGTGTGGTTAGTTCCGTCACATTGGTGCGGTGACCCGGATTGGGAGTGAGGTTTAGGGGGGTGAATGTAACAGAGTCAAACCAGTGAAGTGCTGAGCAAGTATGTGAACCTCACTCCTCTGCCTCAAGGATCCTCTATCGACAGACGCTAGAGACTGCGGTCTTTAGCCTCCTCGCTAGAGCGCCCGACTCCCATGCAGAACCGAGCCGGTTCGAAGCCCGCCTGGAGCAGGTGTGGTTTGTTCCGTCACACATATAATGTTAAAGTGTGTGACAGCACAGTTTTCTCAGCCATCTGTACAATCAGAGCAGCTGCAGCCACAGCACGAAGACATGGTGGCATACCTGTGACTAAGTTATCGAACTTCTTAGACAGATATGCAACTGGCCTATATGTTGAGCCATGCAGTTGCAACAGGACCCCTAAAGCTGCACCCACTGCCTCCCTAACATGCAAGTGAAAAGGCTTGGTGTAGTCTGGCAGGCCCAATGCTGGTGGCTGCTTTCAAGACATTGAAATGTTCATCTGCTTCCGCAGTCCACTCCAATGGTGTGTTTGGTGGAGGTTTGTGATCGATCAGACCCCTCAGTCGCCTATCGTAAATCGCGCAGTCGGGTATCCACTGTCTACAATAGTTAATGAGTCCCAGAAAGCTTTGTAGCTGCTGCACTGTTCTTGGGGACTTAACCTTTCTGATCAGCTGGACCCTGTCTGTGGATATTGCTCTGAGACCCTGCATCAGCACATGTCCCAAATAGGTCACCTTAGTTTTGACCCATTGCAGTTTCTCTTTCGAAGCTTTGAAACCTGTTTCAGCAAGTATATTGCAAACAATTACAGATGCTTTTTTACAATCCTCCTCCGTCTCCCCCGACACGAGGATGTCATCTGCAAACTGAAGAACACAAACTGATGAAGGCAGATAGGTCATTTTGGCCAAAGTTCTGTGCACTGCTGCAGAAAAGACAGCGGGTGAGTCTGCGTAGCCCTTTACAAGGCTTTCCACGAATATTGCTGTCCTTTAAATGTAAAAGCTAACAAAGGCTGAGTATCTGGGTGTACAGGTACAGAGAAAAAAGCTGCACACAAATCTATTACTGTGAAATACTTCTGCGAATGTGGCACTGAATTCATAACAGTCAAAACATCAGAACATCAGGCACAATTGGTGCGAGTGGTATGATTAACTGATTGACTGCTCTTAAATCTTGAGTTAATCTCCAAGTTTTCCCATCAGCTTTCACTACAGGATTAACTGGTGTGTTGTATGGTTAATGTGTTTGTTCGAGGACACCCTGCTTGACAAAATTTTCAATCAAAGGCTTAATATCTTTAGACAAAGGGTATTGTTTAATGTAGACAGGCTTGTTTGTTTTAAGTTTAGCCCTGTAAGGTTCCATGTAAATGAAACCAGTATCATCCCTGAACTGAGACCATAACAAAGGGTTAATCATGGTGTCCACCCCTGTAGGCACGCTGCCACCGGAGTCAGATGCCCTTGAGCCTCTTGTAGGCAAAGGATCGACGGATGCCCGTAAACTAGACAGAAAAGAAAAAACAACCTTGTAATTAGTAAACTTAATATCCATGCCCAATTTATGCATCATATCACGACCTAAAAGATTTAATGGAGCACCTGTAATGTTAGGGTCATCATACATAAATCAGAACCGTAATCACTCTGCGGGCATCCCTATGCTTGGTTTGAATGCCACTCGGTTGGGTATGAAGCACCCGTGTTCTCATGTCTGCGCTGTGGTGTGTGTGTGTTACGAACGCTCTTATATGTAAGTTTGTTTGCAATGTATAGCTGCGTTTGTGTGTCTGTACTCTATTAGATCTCTATATAGATCTGGGAATCTATTGGCTGATCCGCTTGTCAATCTGTGGGTGTGGGGTTCTGATGTCAGAGATCGCTCCACTAATTGCCAGTCACAGAGCGGTTTGAGAGTGCTTTAAAAATGGATGGCGGCAGAGTTAAAACAGACTCTGGTTTGGACAGAGTGCACGCTCTTTGAGACCAGTCTGAGAGATTGTTCTGTGCTTTGGGCTTTACGGGTTTTTGCTGTTTGTAGCCGGATCAATACTCTCTTGATTTGTTGTTCGCGTTGGTGTTTGTTTGTGTGCTCGTGTATTTGACACTTACGCCATGGATATATGCGTGGAAGCTTCAGCCGTGGTACCGGTTCTAAATCAACAATCTTGGCAGGAGAGGTTGTGAGTCAGGTAAGCAGGTCGCGACCTACATTTACGCACGTAGATTCAGTATATATGTATTAGACACACTAGAAGTAGGAGTGGTGCTAGAATGTATGTTTGGTTTTGTTAGTGAGCTTAATTAAGTTATAGCGTCTTGTGCGCTGAAGATGTTTCTTTCTACATTTTCTGTTGCTAGTCAGTTAGCTCTTTAATATTAGTTAGCTTACTTTCGGGTATATTTTGTTCTTTTATTTAAGAGCCACTCTTTGACTCCCTCCTCTCCACCAGATTGTTTGTTGATTAAAAACTGTTCTTATCATTATCTTCTTTACTTTGTATATATTGTATATATTTACTTTATCATTCTTTCACTTTAACTTACAAGTTATAATTAAATTCTTGTAACTGAATTGCTGGCTGGTTGTCTGTCTTTTTTCTTTTCTCGTTGCCTTTCCGTTACTACCACTTACTCACACGTACAACTATATTAAATATGTGTTATGTTCTCATACAATCCTAGACCAATTAACATCTAATTAATTAAAGACGTAACAGTGTGTGAAACTTGTGCAACTGTCTGCACTCTCGTTTGTAATGGCCCCTCTTTCCGCAATGAAAGCATACTATTTCTGACTTCTTCCTTTGGCTAGGATGCGGCAATTGCGGATTTACAGAAGTTTGTTCAATGTTCCTTTTTCCTGGATAGCCTATAAACATGGCATTCTCTAAAGTCATATCATGCAAATTTGAAGTCGTTATTCTGATCAATTTCGCTTGTTTAGGATTCATGTTATTTAACAGAGTGCTAAAAAACAGAGGCTTTATGTCATTATTTAATGGCAATTTAGAATCTTCAATCCATGCTTTCTTAAAACGCACAAAGAATTGAGCAGCTGAGTCTCTCTTGCTGCCTGTTTCAAAAGATAAGTCCTGTTGACTACCTAGACATTTATCAAGAAACACTCTTATCTGTCTAAAAAAATATTTCAACATTTGTAGAAGTTTCCCAAACAACGCATGTGGGTTTGCCCCCGTATCGCTGTTTGTGATTTTATCATTTTCAATTGATAATTGTGGGGAAGGCAAACTTTTACAAATTGCTTCTTTATCAGACATTCTTAACGGTCTAACATTTAGCGTGTTTCCAGCTCTTACCCAAACCATTGAATTTTGAGGGTTTGTAGTCATGTCAGGTTTATTATCAATTAATTGTTTCCCCATTTTTTTTAGGAGGTTTCATATCGACTGTTTGTTCTCGACCTGTGGTGTTAAGTTTTGCGGAACAATGGCGAGCCCCCCCTTGATTATTTCTGTACATAAATGCGACTGCCGTTTCGCCCGGCAGTGGCCTTGAAACAGAACCCCCATCTTACACTTCAAAAATGGCTGTGATAAAACAGTACAGACAAAACAAAAACAGAGAAAACCCTCGTGTTCAATCGACCAACAGTTTCAACAATACTGCATGTATTATATTGTGATCAGAGGTGGTATTAAATTCACCGTCTTTTTTCTGATAACAATATTCCAATATATCATGCAGTAACATTGATATCTATAATATATTTTCACTTTTAACTGTAAGAATGTTTTTTTTTTTTTGAATAAACATCAAACAGATTATTTTTGTGAGTAACAAATACTGTACCTCACGGAATGCTTATTTATGCTTAAAAAATGCATTTCCACTAACTCACTACACGTGGTCCTTTCTATAAACTGCATGTGGACACTTCCTGTATGACTTAGTTAAAAACGGGGCAAATGCCCACTTACAGTTTATGAGAATAGGCCACACGTATTAAGTTGGTGGACACATTTTATAATAATCTATATGTATATATATATGATTAAAGAACCACATTATTCCCTCAGTAAACTCTATAAGACATGCTTATGTTAGCAGCAACTCACAGAATGCTTAATTATACTTAAAAAATGCATTTCCACGAACTCACTACACGTGGTCCATTCTATAAACTGCACAGGGTGGACACTTCCTGCATGACTTAGCGAAAATTGAAAAATTTCCACCTGCAATTTATAGTAATGGGCCACGTGTAGTGAGTTCGTGGACATAGCACTTATTAACAATGTTTAACTAAAAAATATTCAATTCTATGTTTCAAAAACCACATTATTCAATGCGCACACTTTATTATTCGCATATATGTTGGTATCAAATCATGAAATGCTCATTTTCACTATTAAGCTAATATCTTTTATGTTCAAGGCCTCAATTTCAAGCATCATCCATTGAAATGAATGGGTTGCAGAGTAATACATAAAAAATGAAATAAAATACTTTTTGGGCACCCACGCATTTGCCCTTTCAGAATGTCGCTTGTGGGACTGTGACGCAAGTGACTGTGATGTTTGGGGCTCTCGGCACCCCGAGGGCCTTTGTGGAAACTGTCTTTGTGTACATTAGATTTTAATGGAACACCTTGCTATGGTCTGCTCTATTCATTCACTGACGTATACACTGTTATTACAGTCCGTGCATGCGTCACGGCCTGCTCTATGCACGTTGCATTCGGTGACGCGTAATGCGCATGCCTGCGTCACATTCTGCTGTTATAACAGCGCGTGTATGCGTCATAGACTGCTCTATGCATGATGCATTGAGTGACGCATTCAACGCGTGCATGCGTCACGGTTTGCTGTCATAACAGCACATGTATGCGACACGGTCTGCTCTATGCAAGATGCATTCAGTGACGCATGCACGCATTCAGTGACGCATACACCCTCCCTATTTTGACCTTTTGACCCCTAAACAGAATCACAAAGTCGCCCGGCTTTTCCGCATGATGGGTGGATGCTGGACGGTTGCATGTGACCCGGTTTTGGATCGGTTGACCCTGTCGGGGTCACGTCCACGAAACCGCTATGGAATAGCCATTAAAATAAGCTATACGAGGAAATATCCAGAAAGGTCCGAGGGGTCCCATATTCTAGATTCTGGCCCGTCTGGTGCCCCCCAACAACGTAACAAGAGCACATCGCTCTAGATGAAAAGGGAATGTTTTTTGCACCCAATCACAAGATCACTCACACAGCCTTCTCTCTCATGTAACTCTCAACAGCATTATGCAGGTTTAGGGTTGGGTAGGTAGATTTTTTAGTAAAGGTCAAAGAACATTGGACATTTGGGGGATAAACGGGGGCTTCTTGACAAAAATAATCTAAAATGTCGAGACCCTTCGGCCTGTCGTTTCCCAACGAGAGAGCTTCCACCTACCATCTATGCCAATGCGTTTTCATTAAGTGATTCGTGAACCACTCTCCCTATATTGACCCTTTGACACCTAAACTTAGTCACAAAGTCGCCCGGCTTTTCCGCACGACAGGTGGATGATGGACGGTTGCATGTGACCCGGTTTTGGATCGGTTGACCCTGTTGGGGTCACTTCCACGAAACCGCTATGGAATAGCCATTCACATAAGCTATACGAGGAAATTTCCAGAAAGGTCCGAGGGGTCCCATATTATAGATTCTGACCTGTCTGGTGCCCCTCGACAACATACCAAGAGCGCATCGCTCTAAAGGAAAAGGGCATGTTTTTGCACCCAATCACAAGATTACTCACACAGCCTTCTCTCTCATATTACTCTATATAGCTGACAAGTCAATGCTATTGTGAGGGTACTGATAGTGGTAGTTTAAAAAATTGCTCATTGTATATTCAAAAACAGTCTAGCAGCAATGGAGATAAATTACAGACAGAGACACCTGGTGCATGTTCTAGGCTGCTAAATAAAGCTGATCTGAGGCTAGCAGTGCACAACACCCATTTAAAGCATGTGCTTGTCTACCTGGCTCTTCGTTGGTCGTTCACACTTTTTGGGCATTCTGGGCCCATCAAGTTTTGATTGCTGTGACAATATCCTTGGAACGACTCTGCCCTTTTCAAAATGTGCTGGACTCTTCTCACTTCCAACCCCAAACGTTGCCTCGACACGGATTCGCTGAGGCCACAGCACAGTACTAACCAACCAAACGATCAAGGCGAGCTAACAGACGGCTGGGCCTAAGATGAAGTTTGGTCTTTCGCCTCGATAGACACAATTCAGCAGCTGAGATAAATGTACCGCAAACTTAGTCGGCAGGATTCGAACCTACGCGGGTAGACCCCAATGGATTTCTAGTCCATTGCCTTAACCACTCGGCCACGACTACACAAAGCTTTGTGCCTTCTCCCATTCGGTTCCTTCCTCCTGCTGTTACTGCTGCTCAGCGAGGCGAAAAGCCAAAGCAGCAAAAGCAGGAGGTGTTTGGAAGCACTTACAGACAAGGGCCGTGCGTGGATTCCTGCACGGCTAGCTCAGTCGGTAGAGCATGAGACTCTTAATCTCAGGGTCGTGGGTTCGAGCCCCAAGTCCCGCGCAGCAGGCCTAGTGCTGTGATCTTCCTGAGACGAGTGCTACTTCCTCACGCTTCTGTTTCCTAAGGGGGTTCCCCGAAAACGAGCTTGACGCTCATTTCGATTGGCCACGTTTTTGCCCTTTAATTCGGAGTCAAACGCAGGAAGGTATCCAAGCAAAATCGTCGCCTACCGTCTCTGTGGCGCAATCGGCTAGCGCGTTCGGTCGTTAACCGAAAGGTTTGTGGTTCGAGCCCACCCAGGGACGAAGGCTTTGTGAACAGCAGCTGCCGATTTCAGAGCCCAGAATGCTGAGGCCCACCAGCGAAGCCTAATCTATTCAGCTGACAAGTCAATTCTATTATTAGGGAACTGATAGTGGCAGTTTAAAAGATTGTTCATTGTAAATTCAAAAACAGTGTAGCAGCAATGGAGATATTTACAGACAGAGACACCTGGTGCATGTTCTAGGCTGCTAAATAAAGCTGATGTGAGGCCATCAGTGCACAACACCCATTTAAAACCTGCTGCTTGTCCACTTGGCTCTTCGTTTGTCTTTCACACTTTTTGGGCATTCTAAGCCTATCGAGTATTGATTGCTGTGGCAATATCCTTGGAACGACTCTGCCCTTCTCTGCTGGACTCTTCTCCCTTTTAAAACCTCATGCAGCTGTTCACAGCCCTTCCTTCCCATGTCTTTAACGAAGGATAGTATTTAAACTGGTATGAATCTGTAAAATGTGAAAAAAAGACACATGCATCTAGAACATACAGCTGTAACCACAAGTGGAGATGAATGCAGAAACCAGCACCCCCTGGTGTCTGGAGAGGGTGTTGTTAAGGGAAAAGTTTGAACCACACGAGGAGCACAAACCAACAAAATTGCCCAAAAGAGAGGCACTTATTCTTCAAGAAAAAATAATGCTTCTCTTTGTAGTCATCTGGATAGCTCTTTGAACTGTGCATTGACAGAAGGAAATGATAGAACGTAAATTAAGTCATAAAGTCAGTAAGCAAAAAATGTACTCAACTTGATTGCACTTTCTAGTCAATTTGGAAAGACAGATGCATAAGTTGGAGCAAATATCATCTTGTTCACATTCCAGGAGGATTGCCGCTCCCAATGGGGTGCTGCACCTTGAGTGACATACTTAAATATCCTAAGATGAGTCATGTCTGGAGCTTAAAACACAATTAAAATTACCCCAAAGAGAAGCACTTATGAATATTTTACCAATTAATGCTACTATTTGAAGTAATCTTACTGTGCAATGAGATTAAATGAGAATTCCTCCCAAAAGTCAGTGTGAAGATCCAGAAGGTTGTTCACTGTTGCAGCATGAGTCACTTAAAACTACCCCAACAAATAGCACTTACTCAAAAGAGTCTTACTCTAAAACAATACGGCTTTGCAAAGACACAGAAGGAAAAGAAACCTTTGGTTCCACCACGGGAGTTAAACCCGGGCCGCTTGGATGAAACTAGGGCTCCTGACTGCTGGGTCACGACTGACTCCTCAGCAAGCGCAATATGGACTGCAACTGTTTCCAAGAGCTTAAGAATCGGAGTAGCGACCCAACATTTTCAAGGCAAGTCGGAAAGACTTTCCATTTCTCTGCACCTGTCTTAGCAGTGAACAACAAAAAGAAGAACTACGATTGGAGAAGTATAATCCTCGTTAGTAGGTTGGACAGTATCTCCACCTGTCACGCGGTTAGACCAAGCTGATGGGGAGTCTCCTCCGAGACCGAGCTGAGCTGTCCGAGTTTATGTCAGTGCGTGCTGAGTTCTTCTGCCATACCTCCTCCAAAATGATTCCTAGACGGGGAGTTATGCCTTTTCTTTGCCGCTCTCCAATTGCTTGGATTACCTACATTTAAACATTCAGGCTGAAGAAGTGCTTGGGGCGGATCTA
This sequence comes from Triplophysa tibetana, assembly GCA_008369825.1. NCBI lineage: Eukaryota > Metazoa > Chordata > Actinopteri > Cypriniformes > Nemacheilidae > Triplophysa > Triplophysa tibetana. Next base: position 20,358,862 of record CM017914.1, on the reverse strand, counting down.
TTTGAACAAATTGCAGTGCGTTGTTCGCTAGTCGAAATTCGGTCAGCCGATGGAAGGCATTCACCATCAAGACAGGGCCAAAGTGAGCGGTAAGCAGTTTCTTCAAGCCCCCCCCAAAAGTCGTCTCGACCCTGATTCGCCGAGGCCACAACTCAGAGCACTAACCAACCACACGATCAAGGCGAGCTAAAAACGGCTGCAAAGGGCTCGGCCCGAGATGAAGTTTGCTCTTCCGCCTATAGAGATACAAATCAGCAGCTGAGCTAAATGCACTGCGAACGTAGTCAGCAGGACTCGAACTTGTGCCGGGAGACCCCAATGGATAAGGCGATCCATTGCCTTAACCACTCAGCCGCGACTGCAGAAGGTGTTATGCCCGGACCACTTAAACCAGGGCGCCTGAATGCTGGACCCCGCCTGACACCTCAGCTAGCGCAATACGGACTGCAACTGTTTCCAAGAGCTTAAGAATCGAAGTAGCGACATCACTTTTTCAAGGCAAATCAGACCCAGCTAACATAAGGCCAGCGGCCTAGCGGCGGATCACCGGTGGCAAAGTTGGCGGTCCACTAATGGTAACCGACTGTGGTCCACCGGCTTTTTGCTCATCATTTTTCCTGCGGTCCACCAGGGGCAGCCGGCATAATAATGCCGGCAGTCTGCTGCTGAGCCGCTAGTTTATCAATATTGTAATTTCCTGGGGGACAGAAGAGACCTGTCCTTCTCACTTTTTGAAACGTCACTTCACTCTTCGATTTGATGCTTATTTATAAACCTCTTATTTATATATACGTTTAGCAAGAATTATATATATTGAACCAATTGCATTAATGATCAGCATGTTAAGAGCATTTCCTAATGAACCCTGTTTTAATTGGGAAGATCCCTTAGAATCAGTTCTGGCATAAATGGCATGGAATGGAGGCATTGGTATTAGCTTTGTCAGTACTTTGCTTGCAATGAATCCATTTCAATATTTACACTTTGCTTGTATGTTTGTCACGGGGTGACCAGTACGGGAACCTTTCTTTTGGGAATTGTTGCGATGGAGGGACACTTCCGGTGTAACAACGGGTCATTTCCGGACTCGCGACTGAGTCGGAAGTGCAGTAAGAATGAATCAAGCTAAACCATCGGCACGTGTGAAGGGAAAACCCAAGACGGAGATTGGGGCACGAGAAGAATAAAAGACGCTGACATTGGAGGAGAAGGAAAGGAAAGAGAGGGAGAGAAACAGCGGGAGAGGCAGTAAGAAACACACGGACTGAGGATTGAGGGCGGAAGACGAGAGACGGAAGACTGAAGACTGTAGACGGGTATGGAAGGAGGAAATGATTACATCTCCCTTTACTAAGGTGTCTGTCTGAGCCCGAATTCTGCCTTATTTTCTTGTAAAGTTTGGTTCCCCGGCAGAACCTCCGTGCATACTCATTACGACTCCGAGAACAGTACACCTGTCTGAAAGGACGACGCGATCACGCTCTGGGGGACGAAGAAACCCTGTTGCGGGATCAATTTCTTTTGGGGCTCCGCGATGGACCAATTCACCAGAGCCTACGGTTACCACACCACCAGGACCCAACATTGTCCTTCGAGGCTCTCTGACGAGAGGCCTTGGCCCAGGAGCCGCCCGCTTGTATGGCCGCCAGTGGGACCTATACCCCCCGCGCCTCCAACATCAGTCGACTGGAAGCAGGAGCTACGAGCGGAGCTCATGAAAGATGTCAAAGAGCAGATGGCTGAGCTCTCTAAAACCCTTTTGGATGAATTCCGCCAGGTACAGACCGGTGGAATGCCTCCGCCCCGGGAGCGGTCCTACTCTGATGGGAGTCGGGAGATGGGGCGCCGCCGGGCGGCCGGGTCAGGCTAAGTTTCAGTGGGACGATCAAGGGCGGCCAATCTGTAACCAATGCGGAGAGTCGGGACATATGAGTCGTCAGTGTGGCCCACGGCGTGGTTCACAAGGGGGTTTTTAGGTTTACCGGCCACTGTAGATCAAGTGGTTGGGACCCCTTCGGGACCCCCAGGGACCCCCCTGCCTGCTCCCAGAGACCAACTTGTAGGGCGTTGTCCTACAGTCGAAATCCAAGTCAACGGTAAGAGGCTCCAATGCTTGGTTGATACTGGCTCCCAAGTCACTTTGTTTTCGGAAAGCCTGTCTAAAGAACTCTTTGATGGATGCCGAGGACACGGGGCCGAAGTCCCCTGGCTCACTCTTCGAGGGGCGAGTCGTGCGGAAAAGGGTCGGGGGGCTGACACCTCGGTGGGACGCGCAGGAAATTCTTTTAGTTTCTCCTCATAAAATGGGAAAAATTGCAGTTCGGTCATAATCCTCTAGGGGGATATCCCACAGCCCGTTGCAGGTTTATTCGAATGGACCCGATGCCCACTTAATAAATTGCTCGTGCACGTACGTGTCGACCCGGTCCCCAATTATGAAACACAAGCCCCCCCGGCCCGCGGACCAACTATTTTTCCCCCAACCAACTATTTCGTAAAAACTCCACCACTGAGGATAAAGGGTCACGTAGGGCTATCGGCCATGCCCCCCCGGCCTTACATCGGCTACGTAGTAGCAGACTTTCATATCCAGGGGGTCGAGGTCCGACAAAAGGGCGTCATCATCGTCCGAGATCAGTGTCTGGGGACCCACCGAGCCCTTTTGGGCATGAACGTTATTTCAGAATGTTGGGAAGAGCTGTTCCAGAGTCTGCCCACCCTAGGACCCCCTTCCACCGAGAACCGAGAATGGGAACGTATAATTGCAGACTGTCGTAGGATCCATATTGCTAGAGCACAGTATGACCGGGAAGATGTCGGTCGGGTGGTCTGCAGGTATGCCCTTTCTGTTCCGGCGAGGAATGAGGCCATTGTATGGGCCCGGTTTCCAAACCGATCGGATAGACCGGACGACTGGGTCCTTGTGGAGCCGCACGGGAATTGTCGGGCGGTTGGGGTTGCCCGGGGGCTTGCTGTAGTTCGTCGAGGACGGGTGGCTGTGAAAGTGCGGAATACCAGCTCATTCCCTGTTAGCCTCCATCGTCATCAGCAACTAGTCCGGGTGACATCAGTGGAACCTCAGCAAGTGCGAGAAAGCAGAGATGTGTGTTTCAGCCGAGTGGATGCTGCGGTGGTAGAAGTGGCTATTACGCAAGAGGACCCGCGAATAGATCTGGGTGAAGGCGGGGTGCCGGACCATCTGACAAGAGAGTCCCTATGGGGAGAGGGGTTGGAGGAGGACCAGCGGTGTCAGCTTCAGGACCTTTTGAGCAAGTGGCGGCATGTGTTTTCCACCCATGAAGAGGATTACGGTTGTACTGGCATTGTGAGACATCAGATCCCCACGGGGGAAGCAGCCCCAAGTCAGGAACGTTATCGTCCAGTACCGCCAACAATTTATTCCGAGGTTCGTGCCCTGTTGAGGGGGATGCTGGAGGGGGGAATTGTCCGTGAGAGTAGTAGTCCCTGGGCGGCCCCTATTGTCTTAGTGCGGAAGAAGGGTGGAACTTGGAGGTTCTGCCTATACTATCGGAAGCTGAACCACGTGACAAAGAAAGATGCCTTCCCACTACCAGGAATCGAGAACTCTCTCACGAGCCTAACCCGAGCCGCCTGGTACTCCACGCTGGAGAGAAGACCGCTTTTACCTCCCCCTTCGGCCTCTTCGAATGGGACAGGATGCCGTTCGGACTCTGCAATGCTCCTGCAACCTTCCAGCGACTCATGCAGCGGTGCCTGGGGGGGCAACTGGTTGATTCCACACTGGTGTACTTGGATGACGTGATTGTCTTCTCCCCAGACTTTGCAACTCATTTACTCCACCTTGAACAAGTGTTCCAAGCTATGGAAAGGTACAGGCTAAAGTTGCGGCCTGAGAAGTGCCAACTGTTCCAGAGGGAAGTGAAATTTCTTGCGTCAGTGCTGCTGGAGTCTCCCCAGACCCAGAAAAGGTATCGGCTGTGCAAGGTTAGGACCCCCCTAAAACTGTTCGACAGGTGCGATCCTTTCTGGGCTTTTGTGGGGTACTACCGACGCTTTATTAAAAATATTATTATTGCTTGTGGGTACTGCACGCCCACGGGGCCGGGGGTCCCCCGCGGTGACTTGGAGTTCAGCATGTGAGGTAGCTTTCCGGAATCTCCAGCAAGAGTTGTTGCAAGCTCCAATTCTCGCCTATGCTGACTTCTCCCAGCCGTTTATCCTTTATACCAATGCGAGCAATTTAGGGCTGGGAGCAGTGTTAGCACAGCGCCAGCAGGGAGTGGAAAGAGTGATTGCATATGCAAGTCGAAGTCTCCATCCGGCGGAGCGGAATGATTCGAACTACAGCTCCTTCAAGATTGAACTCCTGGCGATGAAGTGGGCGATGAGTGAAAAGTTCAAGGATTATCTATGGGGGGCCAAGGTGCTGGTTGTGACGGATAACAATCCCCTGGTCCACTTACACACGGCTAAACTGGGGGCTGTCGAACAGCGTTGGGTGGCCCAGTTGGCAAATTATGACTATCAGCTGAAGTACCGACCTGGTCGAGAACATACGAATGCGGACGTACTTTCAAGGCTCCCGGTGATCGGCGCAAGGGGTCCGGGGGGCGACTCCTCCCACGGAGGTAGAGGAGGAACTCCTGGTGGGGATAGTAGAGGCTCCAGGATCCAGTACCATGAATGTCCCCAATAGTTGGGGATGGGACCCGAGGCGGTGGAGAGAGCTGCAGGGAAGAAATAAAGATCTTCTGGTGATCCGGTCCGACTTGGTGAAAGGCTCCTGGCCACAAGCCACAGAAAGACAGGCACAGACGGCGACGGTGAGGCTGCTTCGGGGACATTGGGAGAGGCTCTGTTTAAAAGAAGGAGTGATTTGCCGTTCTGTTCAGGATCCGGCAACCCGAGAGTTAGTGTACCAGGTGGTGGTGCCTGGAGATCAGGTCCAGCCATTGATGCACGCTTACCATACCCAGATGGGGCATCAAGGCCAAGAGAGGACGTTGTCCTTATTAAGGAGGCACTTCTTCTGGCCCAGGATGGAAGCGACGGTCGGAGCCTTTATTCAAGATTGCCCCCGTTGTTTGCTGTTCAAGACCCGGAAGGAGGTGAGAGCTCCATTGGTCCCGATGCGGCCACGGGCCCCCCTACATATTGTAGGAGTAGACTTCCTGACGTTAGGTCGACCCATGGATCACTTTAAGAATATTTTAGTGGCAACAGATCTGTTTACCAAGTATTCTTGGGCTGTCCCCACTTTCAACCAGACGGCGATTACCACCGCTACGGCCCTCTGGAAGACTGTGTTCCAGCCTTTTTGGTGCCCAGAGATCCTCCATTCCGACCAAGGTCCAAACTTTGAGTCGAGGGTTATCGCAGAATTATGCAAGCTCTACGGGTGCCGAAAGACCCATACTACCCCGTACCACCCTCAAGAGAATGGAGGGTGTGAGAGGTTTAATCAGACCTTGCTAAACCTACTGGGGACCCTTGATGCAGACCAGCAGAATTAATGGGTGGACCACCTCCCCTCTTTGGTGCAAGCATATAATAACAGCATACATCAACCACAGGCTTTGCACGGTCCTTTCTGATGTTTGGGAGGCACGTACGTTTACCCGTCGACCTACTCTGGGGGACTGCTGGGGTGACAGGGGCCCCGAGCACCACCAAATGGGTGAACCGGCACCACCAACAGCTCTATTTTGCCTATGGGAGGGTCACGGACCAAATAAACGGAGCGGCAGAGAAGAACAAACGATTGTATGATCGAACAGCCCGAGAAGCCCCTTTGCTGCCCGGAGAGCGGGTACTGGTTCGAGATAGTCGGCGTCAAGGGAAAGGCAAGTTGAGTAATCGGTGGGAGGCTAGGCCTTACGTCGTGGAACGGCAGGCAGACCAAGACTTACCTGTGTATACCATTCGCCCTGAAGGGAGGTTGGGCCCAGAACGGGTGTTGCACCGGAATCTGCTTCGGCCCTGCCCTAATTATTCGAGGCCTACGGGAGAGGGTCCAACAGCCCTTAGGTCAGTGGAACCACCGGTGATGGGTTGGGCAGTGGTCCCAGAGAGACTAAAAGTCGTAGCAGCAGGAGAGCCTCTACCATCTCCACCCCGACGCTCGCAGCGAGAAAACCGGGGGCAACCACCCGAGAGGTATGGCGAGTGGACCTCCGGTCAGGAGTTCTAGGGACTGGAACTCATTGGTGTGGGGGGATGTCACGGGCTGATTGCAGCCATTCAATGGCACACAAAACATTTCGAAATAACGGCCGGCCAGGAGTGCAATTCCCGGGGGGACAGAGGAGACCTGTCCCCCGTCACTTTTCGACACTTCACTCTTCGATTTGATGCTTATTTATAAACCACGAGGTCTTGTTTCTACTTTAGCAAGAATTAGATATATTTCACCAATTGCATTAATGATCAGCATGTTAAGAGCATTTCCTAACGAACCCTGTTTTAATTGGGAAGATAATTTAGGATCAGTTCTGGTATAAATGGCATGGAATGGAGGCATTGGTATAAGCTTTGTCAGTACTTTGCTCGTGATGAATCAATTTCAATTGTTACACTTTGCTTGTATGTTCAGTAGTTTTTACTTCAAGAAAATAGACGGCTTTAATTGAACAGCGCTGATTTACGGTAAGGGCTATGTGTATGGCTTTATTGCGACACTGGCCCTCCCTGACGGCATTCAGAAAGAATTTGAAGCGACAGCAGGCAAAGGGGCAGAAAAAACTCACGCTCGATTACTAGCAACCTCAAAGCAGTTGTGGTTGGAGCTAGCCGTAAGTTCGCCTTATGCCCCTCGGCCTTCTTGACTGTAGGGGGGTCAGGCCTCTCAGCAACAGTATACCTACGACTTTCGCAATGACCCGTGATTGCAGCCGTTCAATCAAAAGCAATCCGCGGTATCTGACAACAAAGTGGAAGGTGTATTTTTAAGCAACTTCTTCGAACAAGGAAGGGGCGTTTTAATCTCGAGCTGTTTTAAGTTGCTAGTAGTTCTCGGAAGGGCTCGATTACCAGGTACAGGTGTGTTACATTGCGCGTGAGATCTGTCTGCCCCTTTGCCTGCGGTCGATTTGCATTCTTCCTGTCTGCTGTCAGCGAGGGCCAGTGGCGCAATGGATAACGTGTCTGACTACGGATCAGAAGATTCCAGGTTCGACTCCTGGCTGGCTCGTTGCCCCTCTGCTCCTTTTTGTCCCACGAGGGCTTCTGCTGATGTACGCAAAAAATACCTCCAGAAAAATCGGCTCCATGGAAGCGTCTTTTTAAGCTTTGGAGACCGTCAAAGACCATTGTTCAATATGTCCCACGAAAAATACCTCAGACGGCGGTGCGTCCAAAACAGCTTTCCCTGACCGGGAATCGGACCTGGGCCGCGGCGGTGAGAGCGCCGAATCCTAGCCACTAGACCACTAGGGAACACACGCTCATGAATGTTCCTCCGCAGGAGCCGCGTGTGCCGCCAAGATGTGGTCCTCAAATGAGGCAGTCTGTCCAAAGGTACATGAACAAGTTACCTGCAAGTAAATGGATTCCTGGTGGATCTGAAACCAGTTCAAAAGAATTTCCCATAACGCTGCCACGTGTGAGGCACGAACTCACGGCCTTCAGATTATGAGACTGACGCGCTGCCAAACTGCGCCAACGAGGCGTGACACGGCACGGTTCATTAGACAGCAACGGTCAAAAGTGAAAAAGAGACTAGGCCTTTTGTTGATATAACAGGGAAGCTTTCCATTTGGTTTCTGCCAAACGTTTGTGTTGAAAGGGAACTACACATATAAACAGGCTGCGGGAAGTTCTAAGAATGGATATTCTTGCTTGTGACCATGATGTGATACAATATGAGAAAACATAGGAAATCGCTGTGCGCTAAGACTCTTTGGCAGCGTCCGTCGGACACCGTGGCGCAACTCTGGTCTGACCGTTTTCATTTCAGTGACAGCATAGCCTGAATTTTCAGTTTGCAATGTTTTATGAAAATAAAAGTATCAACAACCAAAAAAATAAACAACTTTTCATTAAATCTGATTCATCAATTTCATATGAGGTGTGAAAGCACAATTGGTGCATCGCATAAGGAGCAGGACTTAGTTGAAATGACTGTAGGGTTAACTTTTTTATGAAACAGGTTAAAGGGATGGAAACTCCTTGGGATAATAAAGCCATACACATAGCCCTTACCATGGGTAAGTCTGCCAAATAGTGCACCAATGACGAAATGGATGACTCTAGGGGCGCTCATGAGTTGAAAGACCCCGAAACGTACTATTCCGCCCACCTACCACCGATGACATACCCCCCTCGCCCATGGAACCACTATTGTGCCCACTTACCTCATATGACCACCCCCAACGCCCATGGAACCACTATTGTGCCCACTTACCTCATATGACCCCCCCTCCACGCCCATGGAACCACTCTTGTGCCCACTTACCTCATATGACCACCCCCCCCGCCCATGGAACCACTATTGTCCTCACTTACCTCATATGAACACCCCCCCGCCCATGGAACCACTTTTGTGGGCACTTACCACATATGACCCCCCCTCGCCCACGGAACCACTATTTTGCCCACTTACCACTTATGACCCCCCCTCGCCCTTGAAACCACTATTGTGCCCACTTACCTCTTATGAACACCCCTCGCCCACGGAACCACTGTTCTGCCCCATTACCTCATATGAACCTCTAAGCTCAAACCCCTTGCCCACGGACCACATATTGTGCCTCCTGACCACATATGCACCTCCAGCATCGCTTGTGGAACCAACTTTGTGCCTGAGTGCCCTTTCGGTCCGACGTTGATACACGAGTACTGGGTAGGTACTGACATGCGACTGACAAAATTTGGTGTGTTTACGACCATGATTTTGTGTTGAGGAAGCCTCGCGTCAGGCAGTTACGGTCGCACACGCCTGTACTTTACACATGTCAATGGGTGGCCCGTGTCGCCCCGCCGTGTCACTTATCGCATCCCTAAGGCATTCTGGGGGTTAACTGCGACAAGCCCTCGTGTAGTTTATGCCCATTCATGTTTTTTGTGGTGTACCTAATGGGAGCCCATTCATTTCAATGGCCATTCATTCCGATGGTGCGCGGGCGGTCCCCGCAGGGTTCTGTCGCCCCGAGCTTGATATATGAGTAGCGTCGCATTACTGTGTTACGTTCTACAAATGTTCACGTTGCACAATAGTGGTTTCATGGCCACGCTTTCCTTTTAATCTTTTGAGCGACTGTGTAAATTACAAACGGGCACGATAGTTGTTTTGTGGGCATGCTTTCCTTGTAATCTATAGAGCATCAGTGTAAATGGCAAATGGGCACAATAGTGGTTGGATGGCCACAGTGCAACCGTAGTGGCTAAACGGGCACAATGTGGTTTCATGGTCACATGACCACTGTAGTGGCAAATGGGCAGAATATTGGTTTGGTGGACATCTCAACCGAAAGGTCCAGCGACATAAAACTTGTTTTACGCTAATCCAGGCGAGGCCGGGATTTAACGCAACTCGTTCCGGAATTCCGATGACCGCAAAACCACTATACTGTTGAATGGGATAAACCTGAAGCGGGCCGTCCGTATCCCTGCTCCGCGCTGGGCTGCGACGTTGAGACGCACGTTCCTGTTAACGCCTCGACACGCTCCTTTTCGATCGTAAATTTGAGTAAGATCTGAGAAAGTTGAAGTATCGTCAAAATATCTAAAAGGGTAACTAATCCATTGTTACTTTTTCGTCAAAAATTTTGGACTCGTTTGGATCTTTTCCTAAGTTGGGATCCCGAAGTAGCTGGTCGAGACGTGAACAGGAACGCGCTTCTTAAGATCCTAGACTGCCGCGGAACAGAGATACGGAGGAAACACCTATGGCTTATCCCGTTCGACGGCATAGGTGGTTCGTGGTCATCGGAATTCCGGGTCGGAAAAGTGTCCGTCATACTGCATTTGGATTGGCGATAAAGTGCCGTAAAGTGCCTCTCGATTGTTTTGGATGAATTTTTTATGTGGGCTAAATAGTGGTTTCATGGTCACAGTGCAACCGTAGTGGCTAAGTGGGCAGAATAGTGGTTTCATAGGCACGCTTTCCTTGTCATCTGTAGAGCATCTGTGTAAATTGCCAATGGGCACAATAGTGGTTTCATGGTCACGCTTTCCTTGCCGTCTGTGTAAATGTCTGTTTATGCCGCGTCAAGCGGCATAAAACCTGCTTTGCGGCGCTCATGGCAGCCCCCGGGAGGGCACAAGCGACCCCTACCTTTCCCCGGCAGAGTTTGGCAAAATACTAAGTTAGCAGACCAAATAGTGGGTCTGCGGGCCCGGGGGGGGCATGGCCGTTGGCCCTACTTGACCCTTTATCCTCAGTGGTGAAGTTTTTACGAAATAGTTGGTTAGGGGGCAAAATAGTGGGTCCGCGGGCCGGGGGGGGCATGGGCGGTGACCCTTCCCCTCATTGGTTGAGTTTTACAAAATAGTGAGTAAGGAGGCAAAATAGTTGGTCCGCGGGCCGGGTGGGCATGTGTTTCATAATTGGGGACCGGGTCGACACGTACGTGCATGAGCAATTTATTACATTTACATTTAGCAGACGCTTTTATCCAAAGCGACTTACAGTGCACTTATTACAGGGACAATCCCCCCTTTACACTCCATGTAAAGGGGGGACAATCCCCCCTTTACATGGAGTAAAGTGTCTTGCTCAAGGACACACTGGTGGTGGCTGCTGGGATCGAACCAGCAACCTTATGATTACCAGTTCAATGGTTTAACCCACTAGACCACCATCTCCACATGGTAGTCATCGGACCCATTCGATTAAACCTGCAACAGGCTGTGGGATATCCCCCTAGAGGATTATGATACTATGATTATAATTATAGTAATTAATTAAAACTATAATTTTTGCCATTTTTGGGGTGAAACGAAAAGAATTCGACTCCCGGCTCCCCTGGGATGCTTGGACGTGGTCGCGTAGCCCCTCAAAAATTGTGGAGATCCGGTGCTCCCAGATCTGCAGAAGAATTCTCTGACAACATCCAACCTGTTTCTGATTCGATTTTAAGGGTAATCCAAAAAAAAGAAAGAAACTTAGTGTTGATGAGTCAGATGAGTCTGTCTCCGTTGAATGACCGCTCTTGAAACCTGACTGGTTGCTGTCCATCCCCTTCATTTAGCAATGCATGTCCGATGCATGTGAGGGGGAAGGCAGGCAAGGAAGAGCAGAGAAGTTTTTGAAGAGAGTACGATTGATTTTAGCATGTTAGTATTGAGTCTTTGCAGAGGACACATCTGAAGAGAAGGAAGAGAGGAGAGACTGATAGAGACTGAGGTCAGTGGATTCATTAGATTTGCTCCACTTTATCTCAGCAGACCTGAGCGTGGTGCAATGCTCGCGGAGAACATCAGATAACCAGGGGGCAGAATTACATTTACATTTACATTTAGTCATTTAGCAGATGCTTTTATCCAAAGCGACTTACAAGTGGGGTAGGTAATGGAAGCAATTAGGACAGCATAAGTACAACAAGAGTATAAGTGCAATCAAAAAGAAGACTGGTCTCATATAACCTAACACAGTATACAGAATCATTCATTCATACATTTTTTTTATTTTTTTAGAGTAGAGAAGAAGAGTTGAGAAGAAAAGAGTAGAGTAGAAACTTGAGTCAGAACAGATCTGTCAGATGTTGGCGGAAGAGATGGGTTTTCAGGCGTTTCTTAAAGGAAGCTACAGAATCTGCAGATCTTGTAGCAGCAGTCAGATCATTCCACATAGGTGGAACAGATCCGGAGAAGGTGCGCGAGAGATTTTCTACCTTTATGGGATGGCACCACAAGACGCCGTTCGTTTGCAGAGCGTAGGGATCTGGCGGGTACTATGGATATGTCTATATTAGTGAGTGAAGATAAGGTGGTGCCAAACCAGTGGTGGTCTTGTAGGCCAGGAGCAGAGTCTTGAATTTAATGCGAGCGACAATAGGGAGCCAATATAGCTTAATGAGTAACTCTTTAACTTCATTAAAGGTAACTCTTTAGATAGCTCAGCCCGAGGGCAAACTGCTCACATTAAACCTCTGCTGGCAGCATGGGATTTGAACCCACGCCTCCTAAGAGACTGGAGCCTTAATCCAGCGCCTTAGACCGCTCGGCCACGCCACCACAGAACTGCAGCTACAGAAGGCAGGTTTTCGCCACTGTATCTCTCCGATCGCTTTACAGCCACAACGCAGAGTGCTAACCTCTATAGGATCACGGCTAGCCAACAGCCCTCCGGCAAAGTTGTTCTATAAGGACTTTGTGACTACATCTGCAAGGAGGGGATTGGCAACTTTTGCTGAGGTCTCACGAAATTTCTGATGCATGTGCTCGATGAAATCCCTGCTCAAAGCCCATATGTCAACTCCAACGTAAGAACAAACTTTTGATTTTAATTTTAACAACAGAGGGTGGGGCCATTTACATAGGGGAAACTCATAGCCCGAACAGGGACTTGAAACCTGGACCCTCAGATAAAAAGACTGATGCACTACCTACTGAGCTATCCGTGCTCTTGAGTTGCAGCGATATGTTCTAGGTGTAGCCCCTCGGGTGGGGTTGTTGAGTACAGCAGGTGAGTGCAGGTGCTTCCCTCATAGAGCACACCTGAACTAGCTAATTTGGATCTGACTCACAACACTCCGAGCAGAGCAAAGACCCACTGGCAGTGGTGGGATTTAAACCCACGCCTCTGAAGAGACTGGAGCCTAAATCCAGTGCCTTTGACATCTCGGCCACGCTACCTCGAAATGGCACCTTCCGCTGTCGGTTTCCAGCATTGTGTTTTACATTAGGCCCGCTGCGACTTTTTTCAGACACTCAAGAGCTCACTTAGAGGGTTCTGTCGATATAGGGTTTAGTGAACTTTTCTGATGCAGGGGTGTTCAGTCCTATCTCTGGAGGCGATGGCACCTGTAGATTGCAGTTCATCAAGTACACCTGAACCGTACACCTGAACCGGGTAACGTGGGAGTTGGCAGGTAAGTGAAAGTCAGACATGTTTTAAAAACTGCCCTGACAACTCATCTTTGGTCTTTTATCTGGCCGTGCTTTCCTCAAAGGTCCCTCTCAAGAAAACGTTTGTAAAATTACATAAAAGGCTATAAAGTATGTACACATTGTTTTAGATTGAATTTGTACTACATTGTTATATACCAAGTTGCATCGACAACCCATCGAGCACGCCTGTACCCGTCAATTTGGCTCAGAGGGTCAGCAGGTACATAAAAGTGAGATGCGATTTAAAAGGTGCCTTCATAGCTCAATCCGAGTGCAAACTGCTCACATCAAACCTCAGCTGGCAGCGGTGGGATTTGAACCCACGCCTCCGAAGAGACTGGAGCCTTAATCCAGCGCCTTAGACCGCTCGGCCACGCTACCACAGAACCGCAGCTACGGAAGGCTGGTTTTCACCACTGTATCTCTCCGATCGCTTTACAGCCACAACGCAGAGTAATAACCTCTATACGATCACGGCTATAGCCAACAGCCCTCCGGCAAAGTTGCTCTATCAGGACTTTGTGACTACATCTGCAAGGAGGGGATTGGCAACTTTTGCTAAGGTCTCACGAAATTCCTGATGCATGTGCTCGATGAAATCCCTGCTCGAAGCCCATATGTCCGATCGCTTTACAGCTACAAGTCAAAAGGGAAATGCAGTACTTCAATTACATGAAAAGAGCACATGGTCCCCTGCCGTGACCCGGATTCGAACCGGGGTTGCTGCGGCCACAACGCAGTGTACTAACCTCTATACGATCACGGCTAGCCAACAGCCCTCCAGCAAAGTATTGACTACATCTGCAAGGAGGGGATTGGCAGCTTCTGCTGAGGTCTCACGAAATTCCTGACGCATGTGCTCAGCTCAAACCCCATATGTCGACTCTAACGTAAGAGCATACTTTTCATTTTAATTTTAACAAAAGATGACGTTTCCAAGGTCATTTCTTCTAACCACCCGACTACCTGCCCCCTAGATCCCATCCCCACTCATCTCCTCCAGGCCATCTCTCCATCGGTTGTTCCCTCTCTGACTCACATTATCAACTCGTCTCTCACCACTGGTACATTTCCTACACTCTTCAAAGAGTCCCGTATTACCCCACTACTAAAGAATCCTACTCAACTGTGGTGTAGTGTTATACATTTATGGTGCAATTACATATTCACTCCATTAGAGGGACACCTTGTCTTTTGTTATGGTGTGGTTACCCGGGAGTGAGCGAGAGTTATACTTGCACGAGCTTGTGAGCAGCACATGCGGTTGGAGTTCAATAATAAATACCTAGTTCTGAGTTACATCTACATGTGTGTGTAGTTTAACTAATACACGACACAAAAAGGAACACTACACAACAGAGTCTTACTCTAAAGCAGTGGTCACCAACCCTGCTCCTGGAGATCGACCGTCCTGAAGATTTCAGGTCTAACCCTAATCAAACACACCTGAACTATCTAATCAAGGTGTTCAGGTTTGCTTGATAATTACAGACAGGTGTGCTGAAGCAGGGTTGGAGCTACAGTCTACAGGACGGTTGATCTCCAGGAGCAGGGTTGGTGACCACGGCTTTGCAGATACACGGAAGGAAATGAAGCATTTGGCTTCCCTCGCCGGGAGTTAAATCGCACGCTTGGGTTAAACCAGGGGTACTGACTGCTGGGCCACGCCGGACACCTAAGCAAGCACATTATGGACTGCAACTGTATCCCAGAGCTAAAGAAACGGAGTAGCGTGGCAAGGCTTTGTGGAGAGCAGCTGCAGTTTTCTGACCACAAAGCTTACTCCTTACTCCTGAACTCGACCGCTGGGGGTGGAGCTCGGATTCATCAGAGTCGGATGCCAGTCTCCCTCCGATGCTGCGAGCGACATCTCATCTACGTCACACATCGTTTCCGAGTGCGTAGCTGAGGATCCGGGCGGTATGCCACCGCCGGTTGGGGAACGTTCAGAAGAGCGAATCGGGGTGCGATCGGCCCCTGAGCACTTGGCCGGCGGGTTTACGTTCGCAGAGTTCCCCATATCACTAACGCTTCTAATACAGGCGGACTTCGAGGCAGTAGCCCCGATGTCGCGGACTTTGGGGCCGTAGCCACCAATGTCAAAGCCCGTGTAGCAGACGAAATGGTGGCTGGTTCCCGTAGGACGACAGTCACCCGTGACCGCTACTTCTGAATGACAATCTGCCGCAGTGCGGGCAAGATGTGTCAACGAACGCTGCTTCAGTGTGCTGGACGCCCAGACACCTAACGCAGCCCTGAAAAGGACCATTTTAGAAAAAAATCTCTAACACCTCCGGAACCGCCGAGACGCCCAAGGGAAGGTCGCTGCAGGTAGGGACGATCCGCTGCTCAACGTCGTAGATCCGGCAGAAGAAGAAGAATTCATTGAATTCGTTCTGTTCGTAGTCATGAGCGAATGCTCTGAAGAACAAAAGGTAAATGAATGCTGCACGCCGGCTTCCTTTTATACCGGATATCCGGGGGCGGAGCCCGGCATGCAAATTTCATTGGCCTTTTCTAAAGTAGTCAGAGTTGATTGGTTCTCAAGGGCGAACCCCATCTGTCGTTCTCGACACAACGAGAGACCGACAGAAAGGGAACCAGTTGTTTTCCAACCTCTAGTTATAGTGAAACTTCTCAGAGGTGTTTCCTTTCGAAACCAATCACGTAAATTCCCACATTCTCTTATTTTTTGTTATCCAATTGTTCTTGTCTGCCACCATTATTTCTAGGCAACAAGGTTTGTATCTATTGGTGGAATTTTAACCTTTACTCAGTTTTTTTTTTTGGCGTTTTGTCTGTCTATTGGATAGACAGTGATTTTTTTTTAGAGAGGACAGGAAGCAAAGTGGATGAGACAGAGGGGTAGGGATGGGAATTGATAAGAATTTAAAAGATTCCGATCCATTATCGATATTGCTTATCGATCCGATTCCTTATCAATTCTCTTATCGATTCTCATTGGGTGAGGGAATAAGTATAAATTTGTTTGTTTGTATTAACTCGCTATAATATCTGATAAGAACACAGCACATACTCAGAGTATACACAAATTATGTGTAGCAACCTCAGAACAAACCTAAAAGTAGGCTACAAAGAAAAGTCCAGGGACCTATAGAATTTTTCAAATTCATCACTGGTCCAGACAAAAAAATAAAAATAAAACTGCCATTTAAGTGCCTTTAAGTGCCATTAAAACTAAAAACACAGACTAAACAGTCAAGGAAGAAACAAAATTATACTCAACTGACCTACACAATGAAATGATGTCACTATGCGCGGATGGCGGTTAAATCCGCGTGCGCTGTGGATGATCCGCGGGTCGGGTGGGTCGGGTAATACAAAAATACATTCTGATTAATTGCGGGTGGATGATATCATATACAATATTAACAAATTTTCTCAAAAAATATGAATACGTTTTAAAAGCATTTTTAATCAGGCGCTAATTTGCAGTAATTTAAAAGAAATGCGCGCGTGGCGTAGGGAGTGTCTATTTCTTTAAGCCGAAATGGAGTTAAAACAGATCCGAGAGAAATTTAAAAAGGGAGAATTACAAACAAAACAAAAAATAGGAAAGAAAGAAAAGTACCGTTTGGTAGCGTTTTAACGAAGTGGTTTAACAAGGATGAATCAAGTGCTGAGTATGTAATATGCAGCGACTGTGAGGCAACATGTTTATGAAAGCCATAAGACTACTACCTCTTATATGCTACATCGTGTGTGTGCTACATCGAAATATTAGATGAAAGCATTTACAAAGACAGTAAACCGTAAAAATCAGTAACATTTCCTGAGTATTTAAAGTGACGATCGGGTCCGGGTCGGGTGCGGATATCTATATCGGAGAAAATTATACGTGCGGGCGGGTGGATCATTTAATTGAAGCAGCGGATGCGGGTGACATTAGCTTATCCGCGCATCTCTAGCGCTCACATGAACTAAATAGAGAAGTTACCTTCGGCATTAATAGCAGATGACGTCTCGTTAGCTCCGCTACTTGACTCACTTGTTGTTGCTGTGTCGCTAAGTAGTAGTGTATCAAACATGCGACAGTCCTGCAAATGAGTTGCGTGCTGTGTGGCCAAATGTTTCTGCATATTGGAGGTAGTTCCTCTCTTTGCCGAAATTAAACTTTTACAGTTGTTGCAAATGACCGCATTGGCGTCTTTTCTAGTGAAATATAATCACGCTTTAGATCGCTTCTGCCTCGATGACATATTTGCTACGTAACCAAAACAACGAAGCGCGTGTGTGTGATTATGATGATGACACATTTGCAACGAGCGGAACCGATAAGCGGAATCGATAAGCAGGTACGCTAACGATTCCAAGGAAGAAGAACCGGTTCTCGATTCCCATCCCTACAGAGGGAGTTTGGGGTCGGGGAAAGGACCACGAGCAATGAATTGAACTCCGGTTGCGCGGGACGCACCAGCGCCATATGTAGGAGCACGAACCACTCGACCATCGGCTCCGACACCTTTACTTAGTTTTTTAAAAATAACTTCTTCAATGGATTTTGTATTGTTGAAATCTGTTGTGCTATACTTGATGAAAATGATTATAATATTTTTATGAAAAAAAATCATTGCATAAGTATGTTGATTCTATCATTATTTGTATATACTCCTCTGGGTTAGTGTGATTTCAAAATTATACACAATACCTATTTTTTACTTTCCGCTGACCAGTGCGATTACTATTCCTTCAATAGCTCAGTTGGTAGGCCGGAGGACTTTATGTGTCTTTGCATACATACTGAGGTGGGCTAAGTTAAACGAGACCTGTTCTATTGCAGTTATGCTTTTTTGTTGTGCATGTGTTGTTCCAATTGCTTCCATTGTTTATCTCATTTGTTTGGATAAAACCGTCTGACAAATGTAAATCTAAAATCGCAAATTCTTTGAAATCTTTTAGAGAGACATCACACGGGTATTGAAACTACCAAATATTGTCATCTGAGCTATAATTGTAGTGGAAACTTTTGTTAAAAAACATGTTTTTCATGGTAAGGTTGATCTTTGCGTCGAATTGCACTGTGTGCTCAAACTGTGCTCATACTGTGGTAACAGCGCACTCACTGTATGCTTAAACTTTGCTTATACTGTGGTCACAGCGCACTCACTGTGTGATCATACTGTGGTCACAGCGCACTCACTGTATGCTTAAACTTTGATTATACTGTGGTCACAGCGCACTCACTGTGTGCTCAAACTGTGCTCATGCTGGGATCACAGCGCACTCACTGTGTGCTCAAACTGTGCTCATACTGTGGTCACAGCTCACTCACTGTGGGTTCAAACTGTGCTCAAACTGTGGTCACAGCGCACTCACTGTGTGCTCAAACTGTGCTCATACTGTGGTCACAGCGCACTCACTTTGGGTTCAAACGGTGGTCACAGCGCACTCACTGTGTGATCATACTGTGGTCACAGCGCACTCACTGTATGCTTAAACTTTGATTATACTGTGGTCACAGCGCACTCACTGTGTGCTCAAACTGTGCTCATGCTGGGATCACAGCGCACTCACTGTGTGCTCAAACTGTGCTCATACTGTGGTCACAGCTCACTCACTGTGGGTTCAAACTGTGCTCAAACTGTGGTCACAGCGCACTCACTGTGTGATCATACTGTGGTAACAGCGCACTCACTGTGTGCTCAAACTGTGCTCATACTGTGGTCACAGCGCACTCACTGTGGGTTCAAACTGCTCAGATAGCAGGGGACTCCGAGCCGGATCCGTTTTCAAACCGGCAAATCCGCGTTACAGTCACATCCGTTTCACTGCTTTAGTGCAGATCCAGACTGAGCCCGGTTTCAGTGGGGAGAACGACAGTGGTTCAGCAGATGCGGTCCATATCTGTGTAACCGAACGTGCGAAGTTTTCTGAAGTGAAGTGGAGGCAGCCCGCAGCGGTAACATTATTCGTCATAAACTTCAGTAAGGTAAGCCACACAGCGTGTTGTCACACTGTTATATTAATTAATTAATTGTTCATTTATTACGTTGTATAACATTACTGCTTAACTTAAAATTGTTGTGAGTTTTCCTGCGTTAGTCCGGTATAACTCGGATGCTAACTCGTATGTTATCAGAGCATGCTAACATGAAGATGGCCCAGGTCTGTAAGAATATTATTGACAAATTTGAACAACTTCTATCAAATTTCACTGCTAAAGTTGAGATAATACTGCACTGTAATTGTAAACTGTAAATGATATAACAGTTCGCGAGCCATTTACTCAAGTAACGTTAAAGAGAATATTTAATGCGCTGTTGAATGTGTGTGCATGCTTGAGGGAGAATTTAATATGTGAATAATATGTTGATCATTCAAAGTAACGTTAATGAAAAGAGATTTATTTTCCGTGTTTTGATTGTAGCGTTGAGTATTACAACACCTGAGAGACAGCGCTTGAGGTTATGGCCAATCAGAAGTTTAACAACAGGGTCCAGACAGACCTAAGATGTAAGTATGACTCGTTTCTTATGATGGGATAAAAAGTCTTTGTAATGAGCCAAAACAGATTCAACTTCTGCAGTGTAAAGATGGCTTTTTTGATGTTGATCAGTGGCGGCTGCTGGTCTTTCGAAGAGGGGAAGCTCATTTCACAATGAATTAATGAATAAACTATCTAAAAAATATATATTAAACTCGACGGTGGAAATGTGGGTATACATTAAACTGAAACAAGGAATGTGGTGTATAATTGTGTGAAATGTATGATGAAAATCTGCAAGCAATTTTGGCAAGCAAATACCAAGAAATAGGTTGCAGCAGTTTGTATTTCGACTACACATGCAAAATCCGCAATGGGACTGAGATTGAATAGCTTTAGCATCAGCGACTTTTTATAGAACAAAATCGCTGTCAATCAAAAGGAGATGCAATCTTTCGACAGACCCTCCAATCATCACGCAGTAGCTTGTAGCCCAGGCCATCCCACTCCTCCATTCACCCCCAGAGACGCTGAGCGTCCGTGGGCGGGACAAAATCGCAGCATTTAACCAATGATCGTCTAATTTCGAAGCACTGAAAAAACTGTTGAAAGCATCCCCATTGAAGTCAATGGACGCTAGGCTTCAACAGGGAAATGCACTCTGACGCTACAGGAATGTTTGAGAAGGAAATAGAGTCAGCCGACCTGCTATAAGTAGCTGATTATGAACAAACTCGTCTTCGTGATGTACGTGTTCTAACATATTTTTATTCAATAAAATGTTAAAACCAAATTTCCTAGTTGACCAATAGTTTTTTGACATTATAAGGGAAGCCAAGCTTCCCTTGCAGTCTTAAAGAAATCCCCACTGATGTTGATAATATATTACTGTCTATACTACTTCATTATTCTTATTTGCTGAATTAATTGATTAAATATACGTATTTTACATAAAATACAGATGTCAATTTACATTTAATAAGGATATTAACATATTGACCTTATGAAGAAGACATGTTTCTAGATATCACTTCCAATCGCGAATTTTTGTCCTTTAATAGAAAAGTTAATTTCATTCCCCAATTACAGTCTTATGTTTGATTTAGTTTCATTATTCTTAAAATAAAAACTCAAATGTCTGTTCTCCTGATCACTACTTAAAGTTAATTGAATAAATGAATTGAGAAATTGTCTAGGAACATTATATAACATGAATATCTGTCTTCACTTCAGGTTCCACAAGAGAGCCTGCAAAGGGTGAGTTTCTTTGTTGTAGTTGTTTTATTATTCTCTTTTTGTTAGGGCTAATTGTGGCTTGTAGGTTTCTGGAGAAATGGATATTCAAACATTTTCACACTTTTGAGTAGTATGCCTCTTATGTGTGTACCCTAAACACTAAAACAAATACATACATAATATAGTGGTGTAATGTAACCATTTAATTTGTGCATTCACACGCCAGCAACTTCGATTTGTGTCGTTTCTTTCTTTGATGTTGTTAGAAGGTGATATTTCTGGTTGTCTTCGTGACAGTTATGAACATCACTGTAGTTTCATGTCATTTCATATAGACCTTGAATCAGTTTTCTATCATTTAAAATGTTATATACAAATAACACTAGTTCATAATAAGTTATGACAACTACGTATGGATGACATGAACTCCACTGACTTTACTGTTACGGTCTCTGTTGCTGGTTGTGTAATTGCAGGATCACTCTCTTGTACATGCCACTCTTCATTACAAAAGATTTTCATTAAACATAGGCAATATGAATATACTTGTATTCAATTATTAGTATTTTATCTAGCAAGTTTAGCCTCCAATCTAAGAATGTTTTGCTTTCACACTTTGGTTTAGAGGGATTTCTTCAAATTGGGTCTCCGATTTTTTATATTTTATGCATTTGAGTGTGTAATAACTTTACCTAATATTTACAGGGGACACAATAGTGCTTTCTCTACTGTATATTAAACAATTTAAAGCCGAAAACAGTTTGTTTTGGTGATTGTCAAGAAAATATAAAATACTGTAAGGATTTTTTTTTCTCACAATTGTTTTTTAGAGACGAGGAATCACCTTTACTGAGTTCTGGAGTCAGACGGAGGGTTTGCATTACACTTGGAAAACAACTACTTGAATTTTCAAAAGACTCGGAGCCAACAGAGTTTACACATTTTCCATCACCAATGAAGCAACAATGATGGTTGACGTAAGCACTTTGAGTGTTTTGGAGATGAGGAGGCCAACACCTGCATTAACATCCATTCTTCAAACTTGTAAGTCCATCAGGGTCATAGTATTGACAGGGACAGTACAGATGCCCAGACCTCTAGCTGCATTTTCTGTATATGATTTTAGCTGCGTATCAGTTTTGGGCCTTGTTGGTCAATCTTTGTTCCATAATTCTTTTAAATATACAGTACTGGTTCAAATTTGCAAACGCTTATGTTTTTTCACCTTTTATAGTAATAGTTAACTCATTAAAACCACTGAACTACACATTTGTAACTATGAATTATG
Source organism: Triplophysa tibetana (assembly GCA_008369825.1). Taxonomy (NCBI): domain Eukaryota; kingdom Metazoa; phylum Chordata; class Actinopteri; order Cypriniformes; family Nemacheilidae; genus Triplophysa; species Triplophysa tibetana. Next base: position 20,336,861 of record CM017914.1, on the reverse strand, counting down.
TTGTGACTAAAAGCATCTAAAATAAATCAACACTACCTTATATTTTAGCATCTATGTGTGTATGTGTATATGTATATAAATAACATTTTTATTATCTAATGAAAGAAATTGACGTTCGCACAATTATATTTTTATCTGGAAAATTTATTTCAAACATTTTTTGAGATATTTAAAATCATTTCAGTCATGTGTTTCCAAACTTTCGACTGGTACTGTATATTGAGGGTTCTGATTGTTAAAAGATTGTTCTGAGAACTGTTTTTCTTTTTGAAGTACCCAAGAGTTTTTCTATCTTCGTCCCATATTATTTTTAAATGTTGCTGGCATCAAAATTAAAATGAGAAGTTTAAAATCCTATATACTGTAGAGTTGTGGTCAAAAGTTTACACATCCCTTGCAGAGAAAATGTTGAAAATTAATGAAGAGTACGTTCGTTTTTTAATTCTTACTGCCCTGTTATTTCACATAACAGACATTATCATAAAGTTCTTAACACATAATTATCTACATTTATGAAAGTAGGCCAGTTCAAGACTAAACATACCTGCACGACTGGTTCCTAATACTGTACGACGTTACCTGAACCATCAGTGAAATTTTCTATGTCTTGTAATAGTTGTTGATCAAACTGTGGACAGTTTAATGGTGTAGCTCCTTCACAATCTTTGCTTTTCAGCATCTTCTGCATTATTGGCCCTTTTTCATCAGTGACTGAATGATGAGATTCATCTTTTTATTCTAAGGAGAATTGAGAGACTCAAACACAACTGTTGAAAATATACAAACATTCCATGATACTCAAGAAGTCAACACTACATTCAAAAGTCGTGTGTATGTAAACCTTTAGGTAGGGTGACCAGTTTCGATTGTTTTATTTTGTTGAAATAATTAAAAAATATATATATATTTTGTAACGCCTTCCAAAAGCTATAAAATGTTTCTGGAAGGACAAAATTCAATTGACAAAAAAAGTTTGACAAATTATCATTTTCAGAGATTTACGCCCACCTACCTTAAATATATTGTGTGGACTTCTTGAGCGTAAGGGAATGTTTGTATCTTTTGTAATAGTTGTGTATATGTCTCTCAATATTCCCCAGTGTGAAAAGATTAATCTAAACATCATACAATCATAAGTGGACAGGGATCAAATATGTAGAAGACACTGAAAAACAAAGGTTGTGGAGGATCTGGAGGAAATGTAGTGGAGTAAAAGTGAAAGTTGACATACATTTAAAAAGCGAAGTAAAGTACAGTGTGACGGGTGAAGCAACGACACGTACACCGAAGAACAATATATCACCCCGGAGGGTATTTTTATTTAGGTAAGTATGAGTTGCCACTGTGCGGGTTGTGTCAAGATGCTTGCTTCTGTGGTATCTTGAAGTGTATGTCCTCTCGTCTTCTACGAAGTGGTAAGTATCCGGTTCCGTCCGTCTTTAGATTTACTTCCGGGTTGTCCGGGAATATCCTTCTTCCGTCTTCCTTCCTTCTTCTACACGTCAGAACCTGGGGGAATAAACAGTGACACGCCAAAACAATAACACATTTTCTATACAATGTGTTGATTATGTCAAATAATTTGGAAACAAAAAAAGTCCCCGGGGGGGGGAGTCCTCCACTGATGCCATTCTCCCCAGAAGGATGGTGGTGGGGGCCCTCACCTGGGACATCGAGAGTCGAGTGGCGAGGGCCGGTCCTGGGGTACAAGTGCCTGAGGAGTGTCCAGCGGACAGACTGTTCGTTCCGGCCTCAGCACGTTCCGAAGTCCTCCAGTGGTGTCATTCATCCAAGTTGGTCGGCCATCCAGGGGTTCAGGGAACCGTGGCGTCAGTACGCCAGCGGTTTTGGTGGCCGTCAGTTTCCACCGATGTCAGACAGTTCGTGTTGGCTTGCCCGGTGTGTGCTCAGAACAAGACGTCCCGCCGTCCACCTGCTGGTCTTCTTCGTCCCCTTCCCATTCCCTCCCGACCCTGGTCACACATCGCTCTGGACTTTGTTACGGGTCTTCCCCCCTCCAGAGGAAACACTGTCATCCTCACGGTGGTGGACCGATTCTCCAAGGCGGCCCATTTCGTTCCTCTTCCCAAGCTCCCTTCCTCCCAGGAGTTATCTCAACTGATGGTGGACCACGTCTTCCGCATTCATGGCTTGCCGGTCGACGTCGTGTCCGATAGGGGTCCTCAGTTCTCGTCCCGCTTTTGGAAGGAATTCTGTAGACAAATCGGGGCCTCAGCGAGTTTGTCTTCAGGCTTTCACCCTCAGACCAATGGACAATGTGAGCGAGCCAACCAGGATCTCGGACGGAGACTCCGCTGTCTGACATCCAACAACCCTAGCTCCTGGAGCCAACAGCTTTCTTGGGTGGAGTACGCACACAACTCTCTCCCCGCCTCCTCCTCAGGTATGTCACCATTTGAGTGTTCGCTTGGTTACCCACCCCCTTTGTTTCCCCCCCAGGAACTCGATGCGGCGGTTCCCTCGGCTCTGGCTTTCGTCCAACGTTGCCGCCGCACATGGACGAGAGCCAGAAAGGTTCTGGCCCGAACCTCCCTGAGGACCAAGGCCGCAGCTGACCGTCACCGGTCCTCTCCTCCTACCTATGTGTGCGGTCAACGGGTATGGCTTTCCACCAAGGACCTTCCTCTCCGGGCTACTTCTCGCAAGCTGGCTCCCAGGTTCATTGGGCCGTTCCGTATCGCCAAGGTGGTCAATCCGGTGGCCGTACGACTCAAGCTTCCCCCTTCTCTTGGTCGAGTTCACCCTGTTTTCCACGTATCCAGGGTTAAACCAGTGGTCACATCTCCCCTCAACCCCGCTAGTTCTCGGCCCACCCCCCCTCCCCCGCGTCTCATGGACGGAGCTCCGGCTTACACAGTCAGGAAGCTTCTTGACCTCCGTCGCCGCGGCAGGGGATTCCAATATCTAGTGGACTGGGAGGGCTATGGCGCAGAAGAAAGGTCTTGGGTTCCTTCTCGTGACGTGCTGGATCGATCCTTGGTCGTGGACTTTCACCGGCGACGAGGTGAGCCCCCTCCCTAAGCGCGTAGGGGCGCTGGTGGGGGGGGTACTGTCATGATCCCGCTCTTGTCTTGGTGTTGTCTGGCTTGGGAGTTGTCTTGTTTGTTTTTGTCGAGCACGTGCTATCCTGGGTTAGCAGCTAGCACGTGCTCGTTGTCTACGTCATTTACCACGCTCCCGTGTTTACCCCGTTAGGGCTTTCCCCTCACCGGTGTCTTATTTGCTATCATCACACTCACCTGACTTCTATTACCTCCACTTAGTATTATCCTTATAACCCCTCTGTTTTCCTTTGTTCCTTGTCTGACCGTTGCGTGTTAGTGTTACAGCTCAGACTGCCAAACGTTCTAGCGTGTTCTAGACGCTCCTAGCTTTAGCCTTAGCCTTAGCTTTTGCCTTAGCCTTGCCACGTCTAGCATTAGCTTATTTTGGATAGCTACCCCTGCTTCTCTGTGTTTTCTTGCTGCCCTGCCCTGTAACCTTTTCCGCTGCACCTACAACAGATCCCGTTGGCGTTCCGGACTGCGATTCCCCACTGCACTAAGCTCCACCACTGCTCCTGGGATCCACCTGTTTCCAGACGTTAACATGTTTCTTTGTGCCTTGCTCTTCCCTCAGAGCAGCCTACTCATAACTTTGTTCCAGGACAAAAAGTCTTTGTGAGGAGTCTGAAGCCAACAAAGGTTGGAGAACCAAAGTCCCACGGACCAGCGACTGTGATTGCCGTCACACGGACAGGAGTTCTGACGGACTACCAGCCACAGTGGATGCACGCTTCCAGACTGAAGTTGTGTTCTGCAGGAGAGCAGGCAAGCTCCAATTTAGAATAGAATCTCAAAGGGGATTCACCTTACTACACCTCAGGGTGGAGAAAGCACTGACTAAGCTGAGGAAAGAACTACCTTTCGTGAGGTAGGGGCCACCCAAAGCAAGAAGATAGAAGGCCCATTGAGCCAGCAGTGGTGACTCCGTAGCTTCCCCTGAAGTGCATTGAGGGCCAAATTCTATTCTAAAAAGGAAAAAGGGAAAAGGGAAAAAAATGTATCCTAAGTGCAAATTTCCTATGGAATTCTTAGATATCATTTCCTATACTGCGTGCACACTTACAGAAGCCCTTATGGTGTTTGGCCCAGATATTCTTAAATTCTTAAATGATAGAACCTAACAGGCCATGGCACCCAATCAGGCAGCCAGGTGGACTGCGTGGAACAACGATTATTCTAATCCTAATAAGTATAATAATCACTGGTATAATCCTAAACAAAGAAGTAAAATTAGAGAGAAATGAACGGTTTACAACAGACATGATTTTAAATGATGATGGTAGCTGCGAGATGCCAAAACAAATGTCTCTAATAGTACAACTGACTCTGAATATTCAAGAAGGAAAACCACACAAAAATACGCGAATGCAACTATCCTTTTATTAAAGATTTTGTATTAACACTTTGTTCTTTAAAGGGACACAGGACTGCTTGTAAGACCGTTGGTCTGAAAGTGGCCATTGTGAGAATCTGGATTTCGTCCTGTCCTCTACAAATATTCCATCTGTGTTTAATACAAAGTTCATATATCATATGTATTCATTCATATTCATTCCTATTAGTATTAGCTTCTATTCACATAAGATGTGCCTTACTTTCTTGTTGTTTAACCTCGTTTAAAGTTGTATCATATCTTATGCTGTCATATGCTGATATAAGTATCTGTTGGTCTCCATCTCAAGGTTCCTAATGATGTCAAGGGACAATTGTTTAGATGCATGTATATTGAGTACGTATATTGAATACGTACTTTGTGATCATATCTGATTGTTCAGGAGGAATAAGACTAAACAGAAAGTCTGGTGATTTTCCACTCTGGTGGTTTTATGTGACACCTCCTGTTTCAAGCTCATAAATATTAGTCCTTAACACAATAAACTTTGGACTTTGATTGAACAAGCACCTGGTGTCTGTGTCAAACTTTGTCTCCAGGATCCTGAAACTTTGTGTGTTCCGTCGACTAGACTCTTCAACCGTAGAATATTGTTTAGACAAGGGGACATAAGAAGTTTACATTCTTAAAACTTGACACTTTGTCATCATTGTTTTTGCCCCTTTCGTTTTTTCAGTTACACGTTGTAACGTGCAGGGTTAGAGATATTCTCTAAACTTTAAGGAAAATACTCCGCGCCATTCTGTTGCTTGAGATAGGGCTTCGACCTGTCGACTGCCTTCTGCATCAACTTGGCACTTTGTCATCATTGTTTTTGCCCCTTTCGTTGTTTCAGTTACACGTGCTACACATGTTTGGGTGCTGGCGCCGTGGCTTAGCTGGTCAAAGTGCCTGTCTAGTAAAAAAGAGATCCTGGGTTCGAATCCCAGCGGTGCCTAGTGTTTGGCCTCTGTGTTTTATTACTCCCTTGTCTTTGTAGACTGATTTTTTCTTGAATCCAGGAAATAGTTTTGGCATGCTCCGCATTCCTGACGAACAGGTAAAGGGTTAGCGCTCAAGGCTCTTTGGCGCAATTGAAAGCGCATTGGACTTCTAGATTAAGTAATGAGGCCATTCAAAGGTTGTGGGTTCGAGTCCTGCCAGAGTCGTGGTTAATTTAGGTTTACAGGAAACTCTTCAAAATCATCTTGAATAGGGAAGGATATGTTGTTACATGAAAAGTGAACACACATTAAATTAGCCTTAAACAATCCCTCTGCATTTTTCCTCCATTTTACTGCGAGTTTTTGCCCCTTTGTTACTTTTCAGCAGCATGACCTGCAGACATGGGCGTAGGCGCCGTGGCTTAGCTGGCCAAAGCACCTGTCTCGTAAACAGGAGATCCTGGGTTCAAATCCCAGCATTGGCTCGGCTCTTCTTATTGCACATCTTTTCGTACTTGAAAGAAGGGTTTTGTTCTTATACATGTTCAAGAAACACCCAAGAAGTGAACTTGCTCATCACATCCTGCTTACCTGCACAGTGTTGCAATACTGAAGTGATGATGGATGTCAAGAAGTCCTCACAAAATACTGACTTGTGTGGCAAGTTTCACTTAAAAAACATTTTGTCAAGTTCACAAACTGTTATTGTTGTATCAAAAACGAAGACCGTGACAGTTTTTAAATGAACTGATCAATTCATGCCTGACTCTGCCCCAGTGCGGCCCTCGGTTCCCATACCCCTCCACGTCAAAGGTGACCTCTTCCACGATTACCATCTCTTCTTAATTGTTTGTTTTCTCCTTTGTTACTTGTCAGTCACAATTATCCCAAAACCACAAAGCGCCTGTCTTGTAAACAGGAGATCCTGGGTTCAAATCCCAACGGTGCATTTGAATTTTGTGTGAATCCTTTGTGATCTTGAGACTAGGGAAACCTAGGCGTTGCCTCTCGACATGTAGTTTAACTCATTACACAGTTTACACTGCACTGTTTCTGAAATCTTTTAAACATGCTGGATGGGTATTAATGCTAGCAAAAGTTGGATGTGTGTGCAACGTGCCCTGCGAAGATAGTTGTAACGTGCAGGGTTAGAGATATTCTCTAAACTTTGAGGAAAATACTCCGCGCCATTCTGTTGCTTGAGATAGGGCTTCAACCTGTCGACTGCTTTCTGCATCAACTTGACACTTTGTCATCATTGTTTTGGCCCCTTTCATTTTTTCAGTTACATGTGCTAGAATGAGTTTGGGTGCTGGCGCCGTGGCTTAGCTGTTCAAAGTGCCTGTCTAGTAAACAGGAGATACTGGGTTCGAATCCCAGCGGTGCCTAGCGTGTGGGCTCTTTGTTTACTACTCCTTTGTCTTTGTAGACTGATTTAGATAGCTCTTTTGGATGTTTAAGATTTTTTCTATGTAGAGGTGAGGTTAAAAACTGTTTGCTCACTTGAATTTGGATTGTGCAAGGAGTTGGCGCGTCTGACTCCAGATCAGAAGGATGCGTGTTCAAATTACGTCGGGGTCAAGGGTTCTTTCTGCGTGGAAGGCTTGTTAACAATACCGTGAGGCTGATCTCGCACACCCATTGCTGCTAGGAAGTCGTTTTAGAACCGAAGGGAGCTTTTTGTACCCACATGACTGCCCACTTTAGCTCTTTTGGATTGTGCAAGGAGTTAAAATGTAGAAGCTGCCAAGAAAGGCTGATAAACGAGATACGTGGCTATTTGTTTGACCTCCTACACAGCTGACTCGACAGAGCCTCACTGTGAAACAGCAGCTTTTTCATTTGAAAATAACCAATTGAGAAAATGGTTATTCCCATACAGGGAGTTGAACCCGGGCCACCTGAGTGAAAACCAGGAATCCTAACCGCTAGACCATATGGGACGCATAAGCTATCGTCTTCCGACCTGGACGTTAAGTGCACTTCAACTGTTTCCCAGCACAGAGTAATTAAAGTGACGATCAGGTCCGGGTCGGGTGCGGATATCTATATCAGAGAAAATTATACGTGCGGGCGGGTGGTGGGTGGATAACTTATTTGAAGCAGCGGATGCGGGTGACATTTAAGCTTATCCCCGCATCTCTAGTGCCCGTTGTCTCTCCTCGCTATGGCTGCTGGACACACCTGATAAGAATCTCCCATTTGGTGTGCACATTGCTTTTACCCAGAGCAACGTGATGCAGGACATTTCACGTTCAGAGACAATCAAGTTGTCACTTAAGATTCCAGAAGTTTTCTTGCTGTTTTACTTGCATTTTCAATAAACCAGTGTGGACATGTGAGGTGGTTCGTCTCCTTGACCTTTTCTTGTGGTTTCTTTAAAAGGGTTATTGTTGGGCAATTGTCAAAATAAGTCCTTAGCCCTGGGCATGAAAGATCTCTCTCCCCAAATTAAATTTTTTAAGTATGTGTGTGTGTGCATTCACATTAACGTTAACGTTTCAGAAATGGGCAATTTGATATATTTATTTTCCGCTTTGCCTTGGTTGTATTGACCTTTGGCGCATTGTGTACCGTTGGCCTGTTATCAGTGTGAAAGTAGCAAACGGTACTTTAACTTGAGGTTTACTGAAACCTAGTTGTTAACCTACCATTGTCTTACATTATCATTACAAAGACCCTCCATCTTCAATGTGGTTCATCGTTCCACAAGTTCAACACTATTCCTGCACGTAAACATAGATGAAATTCACTTGTGCTTCCCTGACAGCTTAAACGTTTTAAGACAAGGCTCAAAGAGTGGGGCGGTTACAATCCCTGTTTTACCCCATCGAAAAAGTGTGGTGTTCCACTGAGAGGTCTCACTGAGATTTGACCTGGGATTGCTGGATTCAGAGTGCTAACCATCACACCATGAAACCCAATGTGAAGCTGTTTTCGACCTGCCAGATCCCCAAGAATAGGACGCTCGGTCTTGTGAATGTATGAGCTCTGATATACCGAGAGCAAATCATTGGACAGAGCCACGCTTACCGAAACCCGGTATCGAACCAGGGACCTTTTCGATCTTCCTTTTCGAGTTCCAAATGGATAGGTATTTCCACTGCTTGTGTGCCCCGTTTCATTGAGCCAAAGCAAAGCGCTTCTTTTGCAGACAATGCTCGGGAATTAGCTCAAATGGTAGAGTGCTCACTTAGCATTCGAGAGGTAGCAGGAATGACGGACGAATTCTCCACATTAGTGGGGTTGCTCATCCGATTCTTAAGCTCTTGGGAACAGTTGCAGTCCGAATTGCGCTTGCTGAGGTGTCATTCATGGTCAAGCAGTCAGGACCCCTGGTTTCACCCAACCGGCCGGGGTTTAACTCCCGGCGTCAGAAGCCAAAGGCATATTTTCCTTCCGTGTCTTTGCAACCCCGTATTGTTTTAGAGTAAGACTGTTGAGTATGCTTCACTGGTGGGTCAGAAAACTGCAGCTGCTCGCCACAAAGCTTTCGTCCCTGGGTGGGCTTGAACCACCAACCTTTCGGTTAACAGCCGAACGCGCTAACCGATTGCGCCACAGAGACGGTAGTCATGAATTTTGCTTGGACACGTCGCTACGTTTGACTCGGATTTAAAGGGCAAAACTAAATGAGCGTCAAGCTAGTTTTCAAAGAACCCCCTTTGGAATCATAAGGGTGAGGAAGTTGCACTTGTCTCAACAAGATCCCAGCACTAGGTCTGCTGGCCGGGGCCCCTTTTAAAAGGTCCACTGACTGGGGCAGCACTGGCGCCCAACGTGGGGCTCGAACCCACGACACTGAGATCAAGGGTTTCATGCTCTACTGACTGAGCTGTCCGGGCTTGGATGCCACGTACGGCCCTTGTCTGTCATTACTTCCAAACGGTCAGGCGAAGTTGTAGGGTGCCAGCAGTGGGGAAGTCCCTGTTCGGGCGACGGTTGCTGTCTTTAGGGCCCACTTCCTGGTTTTGCTGCCTTGGGTTTTCGCCTCGCTGAGAGGCAGTATCAGCAGCAGCGTAGAAACGAATACGAGAAGACAAAAAAACGTGTGTAGTCGTGGCCGAGTGGTTAAGGCGATGGACTAGAAATCCATTGGGTTCTCCTCGTGCAAGTTCGAATCCTGCCGACTACGTTTGCGGTGCATTTAGCTCAGCTGCTGATTTGTATCTCTAGAGGCAAAAGAGCAAACTTCATCTCGGCCGAGCCCTAATCAGCCATCTGTTAGCTCGACTTGATTGTGTGGTTGGTTAGTACTCTGAGTTGTGGCCGATGCGAATCCGGGTCGTGGCAACTTTTTGGGGGTGGGCTTGACGAAACTGCTTTCCATCGCTTTGGCCCTGTGTTGGTGGCCAACGCAATCCAACAGGTGACCGAATTTCGATTTGCGAACAACGCACTGCAATTTGTTGAAAAAGAGCCGTGCCAAGCACTTCTTCAGCTGTTCTTTAGAATGTTTAAACCCAGCTCATCCAAGCTATTGGACAGCGGCAAAGAAAAGGTTTAACTCCCCGTCGGGAACTCATTTTTGAGGAGGCATGGCAGAAGAACTTGGCAGGCACCGACACAAGCCCAGACCGCTCAGCTCGGTCTGGGAGGAGCCTCCCCATCAGTTCGGTCTAACCGCGAGACATGCGGGGATACAGTCCAACCTACTAACGAGGATTATACTTCTCAAATCGTAGTTCTTCTTTCTGTTGTTCACTGCTAGTACACGTGCAGAGAAATGGAAAGTCTTTCCGACTTAAATTTGAAAATGTTGCGTCGCTCGTCCGATTCTTAAGCTCTTGGAAACAGTTGCAGTCCGTATTGCGCCTGCTGAGGTGTCATGCATGGTCGAGCAGTCAAGACCCCTGGTTTCACCAAAGCAGCCCGGGTTTAACTCCCGGCGTGAGAAGCCAAAGGCATCTTTTCCATCCGTGTCTTTGCAACGCCATATTGTTTTAGAGTAAGACTCTGTGGAGTATGCTTCATTGGCGGGCCTCAGAAATTTGGGGTCAGAAAACTGCAGCTGCTCGCCACAAAGCTTACGTCCCTGGGTGGGCTTGAACCACCAACCTTTCGGTTAACAGAAGGGTGAGTAAGTTGCACTTGTCTCAACAAGATCCCAGCACTAGGTCTGCTGGCCGGGGCCCTTTTAAAAAGGTCCCCTGACTGGAGCAGCACTGGCGCCCAACGTTGGGCTCGAACACACGACCCTGAGATTAAGAGTCTCATGCTCTATCAACTGAGCTACCTGGGCTCGGATAATACGTACGGCCCTTATCTGTCACTACATCCAAACGGTCAGGCGAAGTTATAGGGTGCCAGCACTGGGGAAGTCCCTTTTCGGGCGACGGTTGTTGTCTTTAGCGCCCACCTCCTGGTTTTGCTGCTTTGGCTTTTCGCCTCGCTGAGAGGCAGTATCAGCAGCAGCGTAGAAATGAATGCGAGAAGACACAAAAAACGTCTGTAGTCGTGGCCGAGTGGTTAAGGCGATGGACTAGAAATCCATTGGGGTCACCTCGCGCAAGTTCAAATCCTGCCGACTATGTTTGTGGTGCATTTAGCTCAGCTGCTGATTTGTATCTCTAGAGGCGAAAGAGCAAACTTCATCTCGGCCGAGCCCTATGCAGCCATCTGTTAGCTCGCCTTGATCGTGTGGTTGGTTAGTACTCTGAGTTGTGGCCGAGGCGAATCCGGGTCGTGGCAACTTTTGGGGGTGGGCGCTTGAGGAAACTGCTTTCCGTCGCTTTGGCCCTGTGTTGGTGGCCAACGCAATCCAACAGGTGACCAAATTTCGATTTGCGAACAACGCACTGCAATTTGTTCAAAAATAGCCGTGCCAAGCACTTCTTCAGCTGTTCTTTAGAATGTTTAAACCCAGCTCATCCAAGCTATTGGACAGCGGCAAAGAAAAGGTTTAACTCCCCGTCGGGAAATCATTTTGGAGGAGGCATGGCAGAAGAACTTGGCAGGCACCGACACAAGCCCGGACAGCTCAGCTCGGTCTGGGAGGAGCCACCCCATCAGTCCGGTCTAACCGCGTGACATGCGGGGATACTGTCCAACCTACTAACGAGGATTATACGTCTCAAATCTTAGTTCTTCTTTCTGTTGTTCACTGCTAGTACACGTGCAGAGAAATGGAAAGTCTTTCCGACATAAATTTCAAAATGTTGGGTCGCTCGTCCGATTCTTAAGCTCTTGGAAACAGTTGCAGTCCGTATTGCGCTTGCTGAGGTGTCATGCATGGTCCAGCAGTCAAGCCCCCTGGTTTCACCCAACAGCCCGGGTTTAACTCCCGGCGTGAAAAGCCAAAGGCATCTTTTCCTTCCGTATCTTTGCAACGCCTTATTTTTTTAGAGTAAGACTGTTGAGTATGCTTCACTGGTGGGCCTGAGCAATTTGGAGTCAGAAAACTGCAGCTGCTCGCCACAAACCTTTCGTCCCTGGGTGGGCTTGAACCACCAACCTTTCGGTTAACAGCCGAACACGCTAACCGATTGCGCCACAAAGACGGTAGTCGAGGATATTGCTTGGAGCCTGTAAAAAATGGTCTCAATCAGGCGACAACAATCTGGCCATTGGGCAAGTGGAGCAGTGGTTGTTAGCGAGTGCCTCTTCACACTCTCCACCCCTGGACTGAACTCCTGCCTCTTTTTGGAGGACCTGAACCTCCCTGTGTCCACCTCGCTCTGATGTCTGGCAGCGAACACCACCCGCTGCTTGTCGTAATCCAGCAGGTTCTGCCAAAGAGCAACAACATTGCTCGCCTAAGCAGAGAGAGCATATAATACATAGCAAATGAGAAAACAAAACATTGTCAAGTATAGACATGTATGACAAGTCAAAAAGGGAAAGTAGAGAAAGTTAAATGTTCCTGACCTGCTGGTTGGTGATGACTAGAGAGGGCTGATTCCTAAGTTCCACACGATACTCTGCCAGGCCGTCGACTCTCTCCATACTTGATTTATCCACAGCCTAAAAAAACAGTGATTCACAACAATTTGTGGACCATGGAGTGAGACATTGCACAGACACTAATATACAGTTATACTGTATATAACCGAACGCCTCATTGAGTTCTAAACTGCCCACAGAACAGACCACAAGTATTTGAGCGAAAATCTTAGAGTTTCTATTGACCCATTTGATGCATTTTGTCAGATTAATCGTTTTTCAGACATGTGAGTGATATCTATAAGACACAGGTGATTGAACAAATACAAATATATAATTATGCAGCAAATGTCACGCATTATAAAAGAGTTGTTCCCAGTTCTTGATTTTGATTAGTCAATAGCTGTGTTTTATTCTAAATTCAGCCTTTTATATAGATCAATATACATTCAATATGCTTTTACATACCGCAGACAGATCAGCAGATTTTGAGGCACCTGACTGTGGATTGGAATCAACACTCAACTCAACTCAACTTTATTTATATAGCGCTTTTTACAATTTTCATTGTTACAAAGCAGCTGTACATGAGACACATTGAATACAAGTAAAAAACTAAAGGCATATACCTGTAAAAACAAGAAAAAGGTGAAAACAACAAAGACAGACATACAAATGCTCCACACACACAATATGCAAACATACATACACACAAACACATTGACATAGACGCACACACACACAGTGAAAGCACACATTGGCGATAAAGGAGAAAGAACCACAGGTCAAATATTAAACGGACTATAAATTCTTATATGCAATATTAATTATGTCTAATTTCTGAATTCTAAAGCAGCCCCCCCGGCCAGGCAGATAGTGCAAAACAATATGCAAACGGTGGTGAGGAACCCAAACCTCCCATCGAGAAAAAAAACCTCAGGAGAACCCAGGCCCAACCAGGGGATTCCAGTTCCCCTCTGGCAAAAGCTGCTGCCTCTGCACAAGCTCAACAGTGCTTGCACAACAAGGCTAAATAAAAATAAAAAATGATAGATTTAAGATTATCATTCACAATCTAATAACATTTGAAATGTTGTAGGAAAATCAAAGTTGTGGCGTCCTTTATCCAGCTCTATCCTCTTAGCTCTTGTCAGGTCACCGCTTCCCATTCTCAGCTCTGCCATCGGGTCTGGGCATGAACTGCCTCCTGCGGTAACCTTGGAACAAAGAGACAAGACTGGCTGAGAGTAGAGTACTGTTCTGCACTCTTTGATGCAACAAGTACATCATTTTTATTGGATGTGTTTCTGGTTCCGGTTGATCTAAATAATGCAGCCTAAATCCTCTGAGGATTAATATTATGGAGGAGTATTGTATGCAAGATTAAAAAGATGAGTCTTTAGTCTAGATTTAAACTGACAGAGTGTGTCTGCCTCCCGGACCGTGCAGGGAAGAATATTCCAAAGTTTAGGCGCTAGATACGAAAAGGATCTACCACCTGCACTTGATTTTGAAATTCTAGGTATTACCAACTGACAGGACGCCTGAGAGCGTAACGTACGTTGAGGTCTGTAATACAATAGAAGTTCATTCAAATACTGCGGCGCTAGACCATGTAGGGCTTTATAGGTAATAAGCAAGATCTTAAAGTTAATGCGATGCTTTATAGGTAACCAGTGCAAGGTTGACAGAACCGGGGTTATATGCTCATACTTTTTTGTACGTGTAAGAACTCGCGCTGCCGCGTTTTGAACAAGTTGCAGTTTTTGTAATAGGCCTGCAGGGCATCCACCTAGAAGTGCATTACAATAATCTAGTCTTGATGTCATGAATGCATGAATTAATTTCTCTGCATCTGACAGTGACAGCATATGACGTAGTTTAGATATATTCTTAAGATGGAAAAATGCAATTTTACAGGTGTTGGCGACATGGCTTTCAAATGACAGAGTACTATCGAATACAACGCCAAGATTCTTAGCTGATGACGAGGATTTTATGGAGCATCCATCAATCGTTAAGCGGTATTCTTGGTTGTTACGATAGGGGTTTTCGGTCCAGTAAGTAACACTTCTGTTTTGTCCGAGTTTAGTAGTAAAAAATTGTTACTCATCCACATTTTTAAGTCAACTATGCAATCCTTTATTCGATGAAACTGCTGGGTTTCATGAGGCTTCGAGGAAATATAAAGTTGAGTATCATCAGCATAACAGTGAAAGCTAATTCCGTGTCGCTTTATTATATCTCCTAGAGGTAGCATGTATAATGCGAAGAGCAGAGGCCCCAAAACTGAGCCCTGTGGTACACCGTACTGGACTTGTGATTTGCGGGACACCTCATTGTTTATTGCTACAAATTGAAAACGGTCAGATAAATAAGACTTAATCCATTTCAATGCTATTCCGTTAATGCCGACGTAATTTTCGAGTCTATGTAGAAGTATGCTGTGGTCAATGGTGTCAAATGCAGCGCTAAGGTCTAGCAGCACCAATAACGAAATACAGCCACGGTCAGACGCTAAAAACAGATCATTTGTAACTCTGATCAAAGCAGTCTCTGTACTGTGACATGCTCGAATTCATCATTAATGTCATTCCTTTGGAGGAAGGAGCATAATTGAGTTGAAACTTCTTTTTCCAGAACTTTAGATATAAATGGTAAATTCGATATAGGCCTGTAATTCCCTAGTTCCCTAGTCGAGTTTTTTTTTTTTAAAAGAAGCCTTATAACAGCCACCTTAAATGCTTTAGGCACATGTCCTAATGTCAGAGATGAGTTAATAATACTAAGAAGAGGATCTATAATTTCTGGGAGCATTTCTTTTAGTAGTTTTGTAGGTATAGGGTCTAGCATGCATGTTGTTGATTTAGATGATCTAATGATTTTAGACAGTTCATCGTGATCTACTGTAGAAAATAATTGCAATTTCTCCTTAGGGGTGCTGTAGTTAGTTTGTTCAGCGGTAGTTAGTTTGTTATAATTTTTTCTCTTATATCTTGGATTTTACTAGTGAAGTAGTTCATAAATTCATCACTGTTATGCTGATAATCAGAATCTGACGTCGCTGACGACTTATTTTTTGTTAATTTAGCCACTGTGTTAAATAAAAACCTAGGGTTGTGATGGTTTTCCTCTATTAGTGATGAAAAGTAGGCGGATCTAGACGTTTTTATGGCATTCCTGTATTTTCGAGTACTATCCTTCCATGCTATACGAAAGACCTCTTAATTAGTTTTCTTAAAGTTGCGCTCCATTTTCCGGGACGCTTTCTTTAGTCTGAGTGTGTTCATTATACCACGGTGTCGGGCTGCTATTTTTAATTTTCTTTAAACGCAGAGGAGCAACTATGTCTAATATTTCCGAGAAGGTAGAGTTAAAATTTTCCATAGTAGCGTCAAAATCGTCAACGTTTTTACTCATGCTAGATATTTTAGACAATTCAGGCAGATTATCGAGAAACGCATCTTTGGTAGTTGAAGTAATCGTTCTACCATATTTGTAACAAGGAGTTTGATTTGCAGCCGTAGGCCATTGAAGCAAGCATAATATCAGATAATGATCCAAAATGTCTTCACTCTGCTGAACGATTTTAACATCCTCCACATTTATACCATAAGAAAGTATTAAATCTAAAGTATGATTACGAAGGTGAGTGGGTCCTGACACATGTTGACTAACGCCCATGGAGTTAAGAGTGTCTTTGAAAGCCATGCCAGAGGCATCTGTATCATTGTCTACATGGATATTAAAGTCACCGACGACAAGGACTCTATCTGCGGCCAATACTAGTTCTGATAAGTACCCACCAAAATCTTTAATAAAATCTGTGTGGTGCCCTGGAGGCCTATATACAATAGCTAGAATAAATTTTAACCACAGATGCCGCCTTCCTGAGTGAGCTTAATGACTTTTATGCATGCTTTGAGAGGGACAATAAGGAACCCGCCACCAGGCTCACACCTTCTACTGACCACCCAATCATCACACTAAACTCCACAGATGTTTTCACTGCACTAAGCCGGATAAACGCGCCCAAAGCTGCTGGCCCAGATGGCATCCCTGGTCGCGTTCTCCGGGCATGTGCGGAGCAGCTCGCTGGGGTCTTCACGGACATCTTCAACCTGTCCCTCGCCCAAGCCGTGGTTCCAGCATGTTTTAAATCCACCTCCATTGTGCCCATTCCAAAAAATTCCAGCCCAACATGCCTGAATGACTACCGCCCTGTAGCACTCACACCCATTGTTATGAAGTGCTTCGAGAAGCTGGTCCTGTCACACCTAAAAGACTCTCTACCATCCACACTGGACCCATACCAATTTGCCTACCGTAGCAATAGAAGCACAGATGCTGTGTCTATGGCGCTGCACTCCGTGCTCACACATCTGGACAATAAGGACACTTATGCACGCATGCTGTTTGTAGACTTCAGCTCTGCATTCAATACCGTCATCCCTTCCGAGCTAATCATCAAACTTGGAAACCTAGGCATTAACAATTCAACCTGCAACTGGATTATGGATTTCTTGACGAACCGGCCTCAGCTTGTTAGGTTAGGCAACATCTGCTCCACCACAATCACCCTCAACACTGGTGTACCACAGGGCTGCGTACTGAGCCCCTTTCTCTACTCCCTTTTCACACTCGACTGCAGGCCTGTGAATGGATCGAACTCCTTCATCAAGTTCGCAGACGATACAACAGTGATTGGTCTCATCAGCAACAACCATGAGACTACTTACAGGGAGGAGGTCCAGCACCTGGCCACATGGTGCTCAAACAACAACCTGCTCCTTAACACCTCCAAGACAAAGGAGATCATCGTGGACTTCAGGAGGGCAAAAGGAGGCACACACGACCCCATCCACATTAATGGGACGGCTGTTGAACGTGTTTCCAGTTTTAAGTTCCTGGGGACCCATATTTCGGAGGACCTGTCCTCGACCACCAACACCTCATGCCTGGTCAAGAAGGCTCATCAGCGTCTCTTCTTTCTGAGGACACTGAAGAAGAACCAACTGTCTTCAACTATCCTGGTGAACTTCTATCGCTGCACGATAGAGAGCATCCTGACCAACTGTGTCACAGTCTGGTACGGGAACTGTTCTGTTGCTGAGCGCAAGGCACTGCAGCGGGTGGTGAAAACAGACCAGCGCATCACAGGGACTACACTCTCTTCCATTGAGGTTATACCAGAAGAAACGCTGTCTGCGTCGAGCTCGCAGCATTCTCAAGGACTCCTCTCACCCCGCTCACAGACTGTTTACTCTCCTGTCTTCCGGTAGGCGCTTCAGGTCCCTCCAGATAAGAACCAGCAGACTAGGAAACAGCTTTTTTCCCAGAGCTGTTTCATTATTGAACTCTGCCCCCCACTGATTCCACTACCCCTCATAACTTTAACTTTAATGCTGCTATTACATTGTTTACTGTAGCGATTTTAGCTGCATGTTGAATTAAGGATGAGTTTACTCAACAAATAAGATTCTCCACCAGATCTATCAAGATCAAACATATATGAAATGAGTTATTTAAAACGTCAATTTCAGTCAAGGAATTAGTTTAGCTCAAAGGGAAATATGTATAATAATCGTCATTACACATATTACATATTTTACAATTCTGATTAGCAGTATAGTGATAAAAACCCTATATGTATTCATCCAGCAAATGCATCAATGATTTAATACACTAACGTTATCTCATTACTATAAGTAACGTGACTTTAACAAACAGAATTAAGAGCAGAGGTAGCATAGATCGAAACGCAGTTTAAGTGACCAAGTTTGTAAGCCTGAACACAGAGAACTCATCACAAATGTCTTTATGGGTTTTTATTAAACTCTACTCTACATGGTAAACAAAATGACGACAAACAAATACATAAAACACAAGCGCGCTACGAAGCGCAGAGAGAGAGAGAGAGAGAGAGAGAGAGAGAGAGATGGCCGCGAGGCAGGTAAAACATGTCTGAAAACCAATAGAATCATCTTTAACAAAGAGGTACGCTCTTAACGCAGCTACTCTGTATTTAGAAACGGATACTTGCAATCTCGATGTTGGACCAATATCCGTATTCGTGTGGATGGAAATCTTGAATGGTTTCAGAATGCAGTCCTGTTGAAACGCTGAGTTTAGGTCCTGAGTCCGGAGTTCCATGGCTTAATCGGGGACCCCAGAGGGGGGCCCCAAGCGGGGGTGTCCGTTAGATTGTCCTCTTTCGTTTCCCTTCCAATTCCTAAATCAAGAGACGCCCCGAAGTGGATCGGTGATGGTGTTTTAAATGCATACCTGCCCTGCCCCCAGATGGTCTGTGGGCCAATGCCACGAAGGAGATCCGTGGGCCAAAGAGAGGTCCTTTCTCATGGCGCCTCATTTGCATGGCTCTGACAGTATGGTCAGTTAGCATTTAATACCTAACCAAACCCGGATAAAATCCGACACCCACCGCTGATTTCAAGGACCTCCACATAGCCCTGATAGTCCGTGTTCTTATAATACGGGAAGCCCCCAGACCATAGCTTTGATCGTTCAAACACGGATGTCTCAAACGATTCAGCGGATCTCCATCGAGTCCGCGGCCGAACGGGGTAACCAAACCCGGATAAAATCCGACACCCACCGCTGATTTCAAGGACCTCCACATAGCCTTGATAGTCCGTGTTCTTATAATACGTGAAGCCCCCGGAACATAGCTTTTGATCGTTCGGACGGATGTCTGAACCGAGTCAGCGGACCTCAGAGAAGCCCGTGGCCGAGCGGGTGCTCCAAACTCGGAAAAAATCCGAAAAAGCCCACGGATTTTTCAAAAGCTCCAGAGAAGCCCGCGCATATGGTTCTTCGGGACCGCGGTCCTCATCAGCATCTAGTCCGCTCAGGCGCCACCCTGACGGCTAGTTTAAGCCAAACCCAGCTGATTTGCAGGACCTGCGGAGAGCCCTGATAGTCCGTGTTCTTATAATACGTAAAGCCACCGGATCATGGCATTTCTGACGTTCGGACGGAAGTCCCAACCGACTTAGCGGACCTCAGCTGAGCCAGTGGCCGCGAGGGTGCTCCAAACTCGGATAAAATCCGAAATCTGCAGCTGATTTTTCAAAAGCTCCGGAGCTTTTTGCTTTTTCCACTTTTCGGTCTATCCCCGAGACCCCCAGGCTCGAAACACGGCTCGTTGCAAAGGACGGGCCGAGACCTTTCGAACGAGACTGGCCTCGAGGCTCTGCGACCCGGCATCCCGGAGCTAGGCCTCCCGGTAGCCCGGAGGTTTGAAAATCCTATCTCCCGAACCCCGAGACCCCCGGGCTCGAGACGCCGCTTGTTGCAAAGGACTGGCCGAGACCTTTCGAACGAGACCGGCCTCGATGCTCTACGACCTTCCTGGAATAGGTTATTGAGGGTGACAGACGCGCAAGCCAAGCCGAGAACGAAGCGCCATTTTCGGATTGAATCACCCACGTTCCGTGGTCTATATCTTCCGTTCTATAAGACTTAGAGAAACGAGGCACCCCTTGTTCGAATGGTCTGGCTCAGACCTTTCGAACGAGACCGGCCTCGACCCTCTGCGTGCCCGGGGGCCGGAGCTAACCGAGGTCTTAATCCTTCCAGGACCTTGCTCGCGGAGATATCAAATTTGTCCGCCAGTCGCACTTTTTCCACGCATAGAATGACCCGCGTTCACCGGTCAGTCGAACGAGTCCGGCCACGAGTCCAGTGCCCGACTTTTTAAACGCCACGGAGCGTTGTCTTTTTTTCCACTTTTTTCCTAAGGTTGTGTAACCGGGTGGTAAATAGCCTTAAAGTTTCCTTGCATGACTTGTTATTTACAAGAGTTGGCGACAGGGGACAGTGTCTAGCTGCGTGTGGTGAAATGCGCATGCGTCACACGTGCGTTCGAGACGTGTTAAGTGCAGTGCGAGAGGGATACGCACTCGTATGGGAATTTGCAAGCATTTTAGAGCATCCCGTGGTAAATAAAGTGTTTATTTCGCAATATCCTTAACATTAAACATTTCTGAATTTGTACTGTGCAGTTCATTTGTTAAAAACATATAATGTAAGGTGGGTTATGTCGTGGTATAATGTCCGTGTATATATGACGTCATACCATGTGCTGTAAATCTGTTCCGTTTGTGTTTAGCAACAATATACATTTCATTTTACGAATATTTTATTTAAAATATTTATTTTGTGTTTGTTTAAAAGACAGAGTATACAAGGATATATGTAGGCTGGTTTTGAACCGTGCAACTGAGGTCTTTGAAAGGTTGGCACTGCCTTTATGTGGTGATTGAGGAGGTCATCATTATGTGAGTGTTTTTACTTTATTTTCATCATAATGTGTATAAGTTAACATGTATATATAAAAATGTACTTATGTTGTTGCTTTCTTTGTACAGTATCCCCACTGCCGTATTTTTGACGTTTTCTTTTTGACATTTAAAAATGTACTATCGTACAGCTGGGCTTGTCGTATTTTTGTGTTTTTGAAACTTGTATAAGACAGGTTGTGTTTTTCTTTGATTGGTAAAACCACATTTTGTGGGTCAAGAAACTTTTTTTTGTATTGTTTTTGTCCAAAGCTGTGTGTTCTAAATACACGTTTCTGAAATATCCTTTCATATACGATGTAATACTTGAATAAACCACAAAAGCAAATTAAACTTGTTAAATGTGTTCCGAGTGGTAAATCTAAATCCCTGGGCACATATTTTGGTACCAGGAGTGGGGTGGTTCATTCAGTCTGATTAGGTTTCGACAAGCGATAGGGGTTAAACCAAATACGGCAGTGGTGAATATTTTTGCAGAGACTGACTACGTCCAGAACTCAGAGAATCGTAGTTGCAGACAAGGCGGTCAGCGTGGGACTGAACCTGTGGTCAGTGGGTCGGACGGGACAGAAGAGACCACAGAGAAGACTGTTTCTATTGGAACCTGTCCTGTTGAGTCTACAGATCAGACACCTAATGTGTTAAAGGATATCTTACAGGTGATCCCACGACAGGAAAGGAGGATAGGCGAGCAAGAGCAGACCATTTCACAGCTCACTAATGCAGTAAAAGAATTGACTGTGCAACGGTCAGCGTCTGTTCCACAGACGGCTGTACCCTGGTCCAAGTCTCCTCCCAGGTTTACAGAGGAGGGGGAACCCATCTGTTTCAGATGCAATGGGGTTGGGCATATTGCTAGGCATTGCACAGTGAGACGCGGTGGGAAAACGAAAACTGATGTTCCAATTACAGACGGTCAAGAAAAATCCAAACCTTCTGTTGCATTGAGTAGGGCTGCCCAAGGATCAGTTGCAGGCCCAGGGGGAACTAGAAGGAGACAGGTTTTTCGAACGTGCTGTTGGGACCTGCCCAATGGTTGATTTGAAAATAAAGGGGGTGTCTGTGTCCTCCTTGTTAGATACCGGTAGCCAGGTCAGCACCATTGCTGAGAGATTTTTCCGAGAGCATTCCTTTGTGGACAAGAGCAATGTGCTGTCTACATCAAATTGGTTGAAACTCACAGCGGCCAATGGGTTAGACATTCCTTATGTAGGCTACGTGGAACTAGACGTGGAAGTGATGGGGATGAATCTGCCTGAGTGCGAGTTTTTGATTGTTAAAGAAGCCCCTAGTCCATCGCCTGTGCCAGTTTTGATTGGAATGAACATCATTAGCAAGTGCAGGAATCTCGTTTGGGCTGAGTTTGACACCACGTTGAGGGGAAACCTTGATTCTAACTGGAGGGAGACTTTCCAGCAAGCCCAGTCCATTGAGTTTGTTGAACGAGTGTCGGTTGCTAGAATCGTAGGTCAGACTCCTGCTCATGTGCCGGCTTGGTCAGCAGCGACCGTCCTGGTTAAGGGGAGAGATTGGGACAAAAGGGGTGGTTCCACATGGTTGGTAGAACCAACAAACGCCCCCTTACCAGAAGGATTAGTACCTACCCTGGTCCCAGCAGAGTCATCAGTATGTCCAGTAAGAGTGCTTAATCTGTAAGACCTTTGGCTTCAGCCTAGGGCTCGTCATGGCTTGATGTCCCCAGTAGACAGTTGTGATGCAGGTTCGTTCAGCCAAGTAAGATTCCAACAAATCTCTGCAGACACCGAGCAGATTACAGTGGGTGCAAATGCGGTTCCTGAACTTTCAACTAAATCGGTTCTAGAGCAGGCCAACATGGGAGGCACAACTGAAGAGCAGATTCAGTTGAAGACCATACTAGACAAATATTCAAGTGTATTTGCTTGAGATAATGACATTGATATTGACTATTACATGAGATACACCTGACCAATGACATACCGGTAAATCAGCCATACAGACGTATTCCACCAAACCAGTATCAGGAAGTTAGGGAGCATATTTCTAAGTTGTTAAAGAAGGGTGTCATTCAGGAGAGTGTGAGTGCTTATGCTTCGCCTGTGGTATTGGTGTGCAAGACTGATGGTTCATTGAGATTGTGCGTAGATTACCGAAAGTTAAACGCCAATACGAGTCGTGATGCATTTCCGCTTTCTAGAATTGACGAGAGTTTTGATGCTCTCACAGGTGCCAGGTATTTCTCAACGGTGGATTTGGCATCAGGCTATCATCAGATTGCCATGTGTGACAGGGACAGAGCCAAGACAGCGTTCACAACGCCTTTCGGTTTATTTGAGTATCGAAGGATGCCATTCTGGGTTTGCATTGGGCCTTCAACTTTTCAGCGGCTCATGCAGGCTGTTATGAGCGATCTGATTTTCCAGGTATTGATCGTGTATTTGGATGACATCTTGTTGTTTTCACAGACATTTGAGGAACACCTGGAGAGATTAGAGATGATGCTGAAACGGTTGTCGGAGACCGGCTTAAAGGTCAACTTAGGAAAGTGCAGTTTTCTTCAAGACTCTGTGCGTTTCCTTGGTCACCAGTTGTCTGCGGAGGGAATTTCCCCTGACCCGGACAAAGTCACTGCGGTCAGTAATTGGAGGACCCCAGAAACCCTTAAGGAGCTGAGGTCATTTTTGGGGTTTTGCAGCTATTATCGGAAATTCGTTGAGGGCTTTTCGAGAATAGCTGGGCCATTACATGACCTGGTGAATTATGGTTTGAGGGAAGGGAGGTGTGCCAAGAGGGGTTGCCACTTTAGTCGTCTGTGGACTGAAGAGTGTGCTAATGCATTTGACCAGTTGAAGTGTAAGTAAAACAAGGACACCTGTGCTGGGTTTCACGGATTTTACTTGTCCTTTCATTCTCGAAACTGATGCGAGTCAAACTGGCTTAGGGGCGATCCTATATCAGAAGCAGGGTGAGGGGAAAAGAGTGATCGCGTAGGCAAGAAGGAGGTTGCGCAATGCAGAGCGAAATGATCGGAATTACAGTAGCATGAAGCTTGAACTACTGGCCCTTAAGTGGGCTGTGGTCGAAAAGTTTCGTGGCTACTTACTTGGGTCCTTGTTTGAAGTGATCACAGATAATAATCCGCTATGTCACTTACAGACGGCCAAGTTGGGTGCAATCGAGCAGAGGTGGATGGCTCAGCTGTCAGTCTTTAATTTCGAACTGAAGTATAGGCCAGGGAAGAGTAATGAGTCCGATCCTGATGCTGATTGGGATGAGTGTATAGCGATTTGCAGCATGATGCGTGACAGTACTGTGTAGTGACTGGATCAGTGTGAAAAAAGCCATTCAACCCCTGACTCCCTTTTGTCCCGGTTTCTAGATACCATCAGAATGCTAAAGCAACTCACAGAATGCTTAATTATGCTTAATTATGCTTAAAAATGCATTTCCACGAACTCAATACACGTAGTCCATTCACACAAACTGCAGGTGGACACTTCCTGTATGACTTAATGAAAAACGGGGCAAATATCCACCTGCAGTTTATGAGAATAGCATACACGTATTAAGTTGGTGGACACACTTTATAGTAATCTATATGAATTATTGACCCTGTTAGTCAGTTGGTACACCTTAATAGACATACAGATGTTAACAGCAACTCACAGAATGCATATTAATGCTTAAAAAAGCATAAATATGGATTTCCACCAACTCACTACACGGTGTCTATTCACACAAACAGCAGGTGGACACTTCCTTTATGACTTAGTGAAAAACGGGGCAAATGTCCACCAACAATTTATGAGAATAGGCCACACGCATTAAGTTGGTGGACACACTTTATAATAAACTATATGTAATATAGACCCTGTTAGTCTGTTAGTACACTTAAATAGACATACATATGTTAGCAGCAACTCACAGAATGCTTAATTATGCTTAATTATGCTTAAAAATGCATTTCCACGAACTCAATACACGTAGTCCATTCACACAAACTGCAGGTGGACACTTCCTGTATGACTTAATGAAAAACGGGGCAAATATCCACCTGCAGTTTATGAGAATAGTATACACGTATTAAGTTGGTGGACACACTTTATAATAATCTATATGTAATATAGACCCTGTTAGTCTGTTTGTACACTTAAATAGACATACATATGTTAGCAGCAACTCACAGAATGCTTAATTATGCTTAATTATTCTTAAAAATGCATTTCCACGAACTCACTACACGTGTCCATTATATAAACTGCAGGTGGACACTTCCTGGTTGCCATATTTGTAGTCCTTTGTAGTTTTTCTTGATAACTACTTTTTTTGTCCAATGTATTCATATATTCGATTAAAGAACCACCTTATTCCCTCAGTACACTTTATTTGACATACATATGTTAGCAGCAACTCACAGAATGCTTAATTATGCTTAAAAAATGCATTTCCACGAACTCACTACAGGTGGTCCATTCTATAAATTGCAGGTGGACACTTCCTGCATGACTTAGCGAAAAATTTCCACCTGCAATTTATAGTAATGGGCCACGTGTAGTGAGTTGGTGGACATAGCACTTATTAACAATATTTAACTAAAAAATATTCAATTCTATGTTTCAAAAACCACATTATTCAATGAGCACACTTTATTATTCGCATATATGTTGGTATCAAATCATGAAATGCTCATTTTCAAGCTAGCATCTTTTATGTTCAAGGCCTCAATTTCAAGCATCATCCATTGAAATGAATGGGTTGCATAGTAATACATAAAAAATGAAATAAAATACTTTTTGGGCACCCACGCATTTGCCCTTTCAGTATGTTGCTTGTGGGACTGTGACGCAAGTGACTGTGATGTTTGGGGTCTCTCGGGACCCCGAGGGCCTTTGTGGAAACTGTCTTTGTGTACATTACATTTTCATGGAACACCTTCCTATGGTCTGCTCTATGCATTCACTGACGCATACACGCACTGTTATTACAGTGTGTGTGCATGCGTCACGGCCTGCTCTATGCACGATGCATTCGGTGACGCAAACAGCACATGCATGCGTCGCAGTCTGCTGTTATAACAGCACGTGGATGCTTCATGGCCCTCTCTATGCATGAGGCATTCAGTGTGCATGCGTCACAACCTGCTCTATGCAAGATGCATTCAGTGACGCATGCACGCATTCAATGACGCATGCGCCCTCCCTATTCTGACCTTTTGACCCCTAAACAAAGTGTGGCGGGTGGATGATGGACGGTTGCATGTGACCCGGTTTTGGATCGGTTGACCCTGTCAGGGTTACTTCCACGAAACCGCTTTGGAATAGCCATTAAAATAAGCTATACGTGGAAATTTCTAGAAAGGTCCGAGGGGTCCCATATTCTAGATTCTGGCCCGTCTGGTGCCCCCCGACAACATACCAAGAGCACATCGCTCTAGATGAATAGGGAATGTTTTTTGCACCCATTCACAAGATTACTCACACAGCCGTCTCTCTCATATAACTCTCAACAATATTATGAAGGTTTAGGGTTGGGAAGGTAGATTTTTAGGAGAGGTCTAAGAACTTTGGACATTTGGGGGCTAAATAGGGGGCTTCTAGACAAAAATTATCTAAAATGTCCAGACCCTTCGACCTATCGTTTCCCAACGGGAGGGCTTCCACCTACAATTTATGTCACTGCATTTTCGTGGACAACTCTACCTATTTTGACCTTTTGACCCCTAAACATCTGCACGATCGGTGAATGATGGACGGTTGCTCATGTCTATATGATACATGCATGATGCATGCACGTGTGGTTATTTAAGCGTTTAAATGCGTCACGGTCTCTTATATGCTGTATCCATTCAGTGACGCATACAGCGCGTGCATGTTTTACGGTCTTCTCTATACATCGTGCATGCAGTGACGCATGCTGGACGCGCATGCGTGTCATTCTGCTCTATGCATTCAGCGCGCGCACGCACACGGACTGCTCTATGCATGACGCATGCAGTGACGCATACAGCCCGTCACGGTATGTTATACGCATGACGCATGCAGTGACGCATGGAAGGCGTGCACGCGTGGCGGAAGGCCTTCCACTTGTCACCTATCCAATACGTTGTTGACAAGGGGTTTGTGAACAGGCCACCCTAATTAGACTTTTGAGGACAAACTGAGCGTTCTACAAGTTGATGCTAGCATATGTGTGTCTAATGAAGTGCACTGACTGAATAATGTGGTAATAATGTGGTTGAGGCATTTAAATGAATATACAGGCTCATTTTTGCTAATAAGTGGGTTGTCCACCAGCTGAATACATGTGGCCCATACAAATAAACTGCTCGTGGAAGATTCCCGCAAGGCCGCCGGAGAGTCCGACTGGCCCGAAACCTCACGGGCACTTGCGTCCCGGTCCCCCGAGAGACATACCCAAAGGGCAAAAGTCCTGGTCATCCAGAAGTATTTTTTAACCTTTTTAATGTAAATTAAAAGGCCCAATGATTTCAATGGCAGAGACTTAGAAACGAGGCCTGTTTTAGCTATGTACTCATCCACTTTTAAACCCTTTAAGAAGAAGCCAGGGACTCTAAACTGCTGGGCCAGATTTGGGGGTCCGTGACAGTGGTCACTGCAAAGGCTTGATGTCCTCTGACCTTAGGAACCTTGTTTTCTAGACCTTTGTTTACACCCTGACCTTCAACATATAAGATACCCGATTGTTGTCAAAACTGAGCATTTAACGAGCTGTTTCCTAACCTGTGTGTGTCTAAAAGAGTGTTCTCACTGAAAAGTATTGTTTCTGACACCTAGAAATGAATATATACACTTTAAATATTGTTGAAAAGCATTATTTCCACCAACCCACTACACGTGGTCCACTCACATAAATCACACGTGGAAAGGCAATGCAAACACACTAGAAAATGGATTCATTTTCTAGTTAGAACAGACTGGAAAATGGATTGCTTTTTAACAACGTGTTAAATGTATATATTTATTTGAGAGTGTCAGGAGGGTCCGACGGGCCCGAAACCTCACGGGCACTTGCGTCCCCGTCCCCCATGAGACATACCCAAAGGGCAAAAGTCCTGGTCATCCAGAAGTATTTTTAACCTTTTTAATGTAAATTAAAAGGCCCAATGATTTCAATGGCAGAGACTTAGAAACGAGGCCTGTTTTAGCTATGTACTCATCCACTTTTAAACCCTTTAAGAAGAAGCCAGGGACTCTAAACTGCTGGGCCAGATTTGGGGGTCCGTGACAGTGGTCACTGCAAAGGCTTGATGTCCTCTGACCTTAGGAACCTTGTTTTCTAGACCTTTGTTTACACCCTGACCTTCAACATATAAGATACCCGATTGTTGTCAAAACTGAGCATTTAACGAGCTGTTTCCTAACCTGTGTGTGTCTAAAAGAGTGTTCTCACTGAAAAGTGTTGTTTCTGACACCTAGAAATGAATATATACACTTTAAATATTGTTGAAAAGCATTATTTCCACCAACCCACTACACGTGGTCCACTCACATAAATCACACGTGGAAAGGCAATGCAAACACACTAGAAAATGGATTCATTTTCTAGTTAGAACAGACTGGAAAATGGATTGCTTTTTAACAACGTGTTAAATGTATATATTTATTTGAGAGTGTCAGGAGGGTCCGACGGGCCCGAAACCTCACGGGCACTTGCGTCCCCGTCCCCCATGAGACATACCCAAAGGGCAAAAGTCCTGGTCATCCAGAAGTATTTTTAACCTTTTTAATGTAAATTAAAAGGCCCAATGATTTCAATGGCAGAGACTTAGAAACGAGGTCCACTCACATAAATCACACGTGGAAAGGCAATGCAAACACACTAGAAAATTGATCCAATTTCTAAACAAATTGTAGCCCTGAATCCCCCCTTTCCATCAAGGCCAAACACATTAATTTAGCACAAAGGGAAAAGTAATATTAATCATTACAATATACCCAAATCAAGCAGTATTCTCAGTGCAGTTTTTGGGTGAGAACAGGTTAACATGTTGCACATGGGATTCAGTCTTAGCCTCGACTCACCGAAGAGGGCAGATTGGCTTTTGACCTATTTGATACCTGTTGTCTCAGGCTGCGAACAACACAACCCTTTGAGCTTTGCCTCATATTAAACTGCACAACATGACCTTTTCGGTGATATAAGGCTCAATCTGATTGGACTTTTTAAAAGAACATTAATTGTTCATTGTTGAGGTCATTTAAAGCTTTGTTGTGAACTGGTTTTCACAAAAATCTCTGCAAATCAGCCAAATCTGAAGCTATTTATATTTGTTTCATGTCAAATTAAAGGTGAGTATGTTTAGTTTACAGAAATACGAATGATGTTACTGTGTCTTGTTCATAACTGGACACAGAAGGGTTATAGTTGAGCCTGTTTAATGGTATGAGGCCAGTGTATCATTCTAGTAAAGCTGCCTGTACGAATTTCTTTATTGTTCATTAAAACAAAGTCCAATCTGAGAGAGCCTTATATCATCGGAAAGCTCGTGTTTTGCAGTTTCACGTGAGACAAAGCTCGTTATTGTACGTTGTTCGCGGCCCGAGACAACGGGGGTCAAAAATTGCCCTTGTTCTCAGTGCAGTTTTTGGGTGAGACCAGGTTAACATCTTGCACATGGGATTCAGTCTTAGCCTCGACTCACCGAAGACGGGCCCGAAACCTCACGGGCACTTGCGTCCCCGTCCCCCGAGAGACATACCCAAACGGCAAAAGTCCTGGTCATCCAGAAGTATTTTTTAACCTTTTTAATGTAAATTAAAAGGCCCAATGATTTCAATGGCAGAGACTTAGAAACGAGGCCTGTTTTAGCTATGTACTCATCCACTTTTAAACCCTTTAAGAAGAAGCCACGGACTCTAAACTGCTGGGCCTGATTTGGGGGTCCGTGACAGTGGTCACTGCAAAGGCTTGATGTCCTCTGACCTTAGGAACATTGTTTTCTGGACCTTTGTTTACACCCTGACCTTCAACATATAAGATACCCGATTGTTGTCAAAACTGAGCATTTAACGAGTTGTTTCCTAACCTGGTAGTGTCTAAAAGAGTGTTCTCACTGAAAAGTGTTGTTTCTGACACCTAGAAATGAATATATACACTTTAAATATTGTTGAAAAGCATTATTTCCACCAACCCACTACACGTGGTCCACTCACAGAAATCACACGTGGAAAGGCAATGCAAACACACAAGAAAATGGATTCATTTTCTAGTTAGAACAGACTGGAAAATGGATTGCTTTTTAACAATGTATTAAATGTATATATTTATTTGAGAGTGTCAGGAGGGTCCGACGGGCCCGAAACCTCACGGGCACTTGCGTCCCCGTCCCCCGAGAGACATACCCAAAGGGCAAAAGTCCTGGTCATCCAGAAGTATTTTTTAACCTTTTTAATGTAAATTAAAAGGCCCAATGATTTCAATGGCAGAGACTTAGAAACGAGGCCTGTTTTAGCTATGTACTCATCCACTTTTAAACCCTTTAAGAAGAAACCAGGGACTCTAAACTGCTGGGCCAGATTTGGGGGTCCGTGACAGTGGTCACTGCAAAGGCTTGATGTCTTCTGACCTTAGGAACCTTGTTTTCTGGACCTTTGTTTACACCCTGACCTTAAACATATAAGATACCAGATTGTTGTCAAAACTGAGCATTTAACGAGCTGTTTCCTAACCTGTGTGTGTCTTAAAGAGTGTTCTCACTGAAAAGTGTCTAGGAAATGTAGTGGAGTAAAAGTGAAAGTTGGCATAAATTTAAATATCGAAGTAAAGTACAGATACGTGAAATTTCTACTTCAGTACAGTAACGAAGTATTTGTACTCCATTACATTACAACACTGCTAGCAACCATTTAGCAATACCTATATCTCTGCATCAGAACATCGTAGAGACATGGGGGTTGGTTCGTTTCACTCAGGGCTAAGAGTGTCATATTTTGGCAAAGCAGATGCTAAGTCACGCCCATAGCAACCAAACAGGTTAGCCTAGCAACCATTTAGCAATACCTATATCTCAACATCAGCACATCGTAAAGACATGGGGGTTGGTTCGTTTCATTCATAGCTTAGAGTGTCATCAACTGGCAGATGCTAAGCCACGCCCATAGCAACCAAGCAGATTAGCCTAGCAACCGTTTAGCCAGTCGTATATCTCTGCATCAGAACATTTTACAGACATGACGATTTGTTAGATTCGTTCGTGGCTTTATGTTTTCTTCACCTCAGTGAATGCCCACTGGACCCCTCAGACATCTGATTGGGCACCCCGAGTGCCACCTCACATTTTATTGGGCAGTTTAATGATGATTGACATCTCATTTCACCACTTGCTGAAAAAGCGTCCGGTGCCGCGCGCAACTTTTGAATTAATCAAGGACAAAAGTGATGCGAGTAACAGAAGACTAATGAAATTTCGCATATAAGGTTAGTTTTCAGACTAGGGATCCGGATTTTGTTTGCAGAAATCATTTTGAAAGTGAAGTCGCTGTACAAGTAAACATGAATGTTGGCGCTAGACGGGTGTATCAAATAAGAGAGATCGGTTCCCGATTTAGCCTAAACATTATGTTTAACGTTACATCTGTGCTAGTTATATACACATAAAGAGTGCAGTGCCAATTTACTTAATGAAGGCTAACGTCAGCTACAGTCACCACCAGTGTTTTAATGTTAAGCTAACTTTGAAATTCTTAAGCTATTTATCTGGTCGTGATACTCAAAAGATTACCTCAATAGCAAATAGGCTGTTTACATATCATAAAGGGCTAATTAAATACAGCTAAGTTACTCCATAGTACGGCCAGCCATGTAACGAATAGTTGTGTGTTACGAGATAGAGCCTCTGACAATTCATGGTATGTGAAATTTTTTTTTTAAGCCAAATCACATTACAAACACCAGGCTTAGTAAATTATTATTTATCTTTTGATGCCAGGTTAGGGTTGCACCTAGAGATGCGCGGATAAGCTAAAATGTCACCCGCATCTGCTGCTTCAAATTTATTATCCACCCGCCCGCACGTATAATTTTCTCTGATATAGATATCAGCACCCGATCCGATTGTCACTTTAATTACTCAGTAAATTTTCTATCACTGTCTTTGTCTGTAATTGCTTAAATCTAATCTTTCGATTTAGCACACACATGATGTACCATATAAGAGGTACCAGTCTGGCGTTCATATACATACAGTGCCTCACAGTCGTTGCATATTACATACCCAGCACTTGATTCATCCTTGTTAACCACTTCGCTGAAACACACGGTACTTTTCTTTCCAACCTTTTGTTTTGTTTTAATTCTCCCTTTTTATATTTCTCTCGGATCTGTTTTGCCTTCATTTCTGGTTTAAGAAATAGACCGTCCTCTACCGCCGCCACTTGCGCATTTCTTTTAAATTACTGCAAATTAGCGCCTGCTTTAAAATGTATTTAAAACATATTCGTATTTTTTTTGAGAAATTTTGTTGATTTTGTATGTGTTATCATCCACCCGCGACCCACCCGCAATTAATCAGATTGTATATTTTTATTACCCGACCCACCCGACCCGCGGATCATCAAAAGTGCCCGCGGATTTAACCGCCATCCGCGCATCACTATTACACACTGACTTTCTATCATGGTCTATGGACCCCCTGAAGTTGCCTTGGCCACGCCCAGGACACCCCATGTGAAAAACTCTATCTCCGGCACTGCCGCAGTTTGCCATGAAACACAACTCACATTTTTCTCAGAAAATATACATTTCTAGTGTTGAAGATTTTCTGCATTAATCACCATTTTAAGCGCCGTCGCCTTTTGTTTTGCCTGTAGAATGACACCTAATGTCAATGATTGCTAATATCATCACAATTGTAAAAGTGACTGATGTTCTACAGTTCAATAAACAAGAAACATCTTGGTTACGTATGTAACGTCTTGGTTACGTATGTAACCTCAGTTCCCTGATGGAGGAAACGAGACGTTGTGTCGAGAACGACAGATAGGGTTCGCCCTTTAGAACCAATCAACTCTGACTACTATAGAATAGGCCAATGAAATTTGCCGAAAGAAAATTGCATGCCGGTCTCCTCCCCCGGATGCACGGTATAAAAGGAAGTGGGCGTGCAGCATTCATTTCCCTTTTGTTCTGAAGAGCCTGATAGCCTCTCACGACTGCACCAGAATACAATTAGTGTTTGTGGCAAAAGGGACACAACGTCTCGTTCCCTCCATCAGGGAACTAAGGTTAAAGACGTAACCAAGACGTTCCCTTTCTGTCGGTCTCTCGACGTTGTGTCGAGAACGACAGATGGGGTTGCCTATGGAAAACGCCACGACGCTGTATCGCGTCACAATCTCTACGAAGCGACGGTAACAAGCCTGGGCGTGTCAGCTCGATGCTTTCGCGAAACTGTAACCTTCCAGTGAGGTGGTCGGGGGGTTCCAGAGCTTTCTTGGAGAAAGATGGGTACAGCCCTGACCGGTAACCTTTCACGGACGGGACCTTAGCTCTCTACTGGCGAGGGGCCGTCCGGCTCGGGTTTACACCAGGTAAGCGCCACTTCCTTAATCAGGGATGTGCTGCAGAGGCCACCTCCTACCCGTCGGGAGGAATATGGTGGATATAGGTATGGTCTCGTCCTTGGAGGAGAACGCATGGAACGTGTGGACTGAGTAGTTAACCGTGAGGTGGAGGTCCACCTGGTGAAGCTCATGGGCTACCAGGAGTGGGAACCATTCTCATGAGGATACATCAGACGGAACAGCCCACGGAGGGGGTGTTACAGACGTCCGGTAGAACGAGGTCCGGTTAGAGCTATCTGTGATAGCTCACATGGTATCCCGGCCTAAGGAGGAAGGCTGTTCTGCCCAGCCAGCCCCCAGGGGGTGCTTGTTTGGTGATGGATGGAAAGACTGTTCTTAACTAGTGTCTGGGGAAAATAACGTGAGAGTTTCCAGGGCCGAATTTAAGGCAATCCGGGGACACGGAGGAGGTTCGGTGGTCCCCTACCCTCTTGAAGGAAGTGAGCTGGAACCTCCGAGGGGCTCTTGGGGAGCCCTGAGGCTCCACAGGACTACTTAGGGTCCCAAGAGGGTATGGAGCGGAGATGAGGCGGATTCCACCCTCTCGCGCCCCTTAGGAACCTGGTGATCAGGTCGTGTTGCGATAGAAACTTTCCACCGACTGAGTCGTGATGAGTGGCAATAGCGACTACATACACATTCAGTGTGGAGGGGAGATGTTAGTCTCCAGTCTCGTAACAAGGAAAACACATTCCTGATCGAGCACCTCAGTGGGTCTTTCACATTGAGAGAGACACCAGGACGAGAAGAGGCGCCGTCTAGAGGCGTGTAACAGCCTAGTAGATGGCGCCCTAGCCTGGGTGATGATCTCTGCCATAGAGGGGAAGTAGCCATCTCAGGATCTTCTCGTGAGTAAGTGGGCGCCAGGCCCTGAATAGGGCCCGGCTTTGGTGACGAGGCAGGAGTCGTCCTGTACCGACCGATCAGAGCCGTGGCTGTGAAGGTTCGGGCCCGATGTTGTTCTCCCTGGGGTCTTCCCGTCAGTGTCCCTTCTCGCGAGAAGGTTGCTGACGGGGTGGAGGTTTCCCCCTCGACCTCTGCTTTCGGGGTGCCGCCTGTGGGGACACAGGAACCGGAGCCGATGTCGAAGGGGTCCTGGGTTGCAGGGAAGCAGACGTCACGAGGGACCTCGGAGGCCTCTAGGCGGCCGAGTCGCGGCGTGAAAAAAATGTGGCTAATTGCCACTGTCTGCTTCACCATCAAAAAATGCTGAGCGCAGTCCTCGACGGCGTTACCAACAACCCACCCTGCGAGATGGGTGAATCAAGAAAGCGGACTTCCTTGATGTCACTCTTCTGCACAAGGTATAGCCGGGGGTGTCTCTCCTGGACCACTACCGTGGACATCGTCCGACCCAGGGCCCGCGCCGCCCCCTTGGTCGCCCGTAGAGCGCTGTCAGTGGCGGCACGGAGATCCTGCATTATACCCGTCTCGGCCTGACCCTCGTGGAGGTCTCTCAATGCCTGGCCTGACGGACCTGCAGGATGGCCATGGCGCAGAGAGAGGAGGCAGCCTTTGGCTGTCCCACCACGAGGGAAGTAAGGGAGGCGGAGCTGGTTTCACCGGAGCGGTCCGTGAGTGGAGCGCTCCAAGTTTTACACAGCTCCTCATGCACCTCCGGGAAAAAATGGCACCCGGGGTGGGCGCGGTTTGTACCGCGCTCCGACCTCAGAAACCACGTATCCCCGGGTTAGCATGGATGACATCATCTCTGCTTCCTCCTAACTCGACAGCTGGGGGTGGAGCTCGGATTCGTCAGAATCGGATGTCAGTCTCCCTCCGATGCTGGGCGCAACGTCTCATTTACGTCACACATCGTTTCCGAGTGTGTGCGTGAGGATTCGGACGGTATGCCACCGCCCGTTGGGGAACGTTCAGAAGAGCGAATCGGGGTGCGATCGGCCCGTGAGCACTTGGCTGGCGGGTTTACGTTCGCAGAGTTCCCCATATCACTAACGCTGCTAACGTGGGTGGTCATCGGGGCCGTAGCCACAGATGTCACAGCCCGGGTAGCAGACGAAATGGTGGCTGGTGGCTGGTCGCAGTGCGGGCAGATGTGTCAACGAACGCTGCTTCAGCGTGCTGGACGCCCAGACACCTAATGCAGCGATCGTGTCCATCCCCCTCCTCGATGAGAGTGCCGCACCCAAGAGAACAGCGGGACATGCCGCGCTGGAGAATGCTCAGTCAGTCCTGAAAAGGACTTTTTAGAAAAAATCTCAACCCGCAGTCTAAGCAGGGATGCCCAGACTTCCCTCTCCTTAGACACTTCCTCCAGCTCTTCAATTCAATTCAAGTTTATTTATATAGCGCTTTTCACAATGTGCATCGTTCCAAAGCAGCTTTACAGGGGCAAACAGGAAAACAGAAAAGGTAAAACACAGTACAGTGCACGGTGTTCATAGAACAAGCAAGATCATTCTAATAAATAATATCTAATTAAAAATAAATAAATGCAGTCACCCGGAGAGCAAGCCAACACTGCCCTGCTGTGGCGAGGAACCCAAACTCCAATGATTGATTAATGGAGAAAAAACCTCGGGAGAAACCAGGCTCAGCCGGGAGGGCCAGATCCCCTCTGACGTGTCATAGCTGCACTCAGTGACCCCGACCAAAAGCCACAGAGCAAACATCCACGAGGAAGAGGGAGAGCTCACCATCTGCAAGCCAGAAAGTCCCACTCACCGAAAACAGTGCAGGTCAACCCGGTCCCACTACACGATTGACACCAGAAAACAGAGGAACAACCAG
Source organism: Triplophysa tibetana (assembly GCA_008369825.1). Lineage (NCBI taxonomy): Eukaryota > Metazoa > Chordata > Actinopteri > Cypriniformes > Nemacheilidae > Triplophysa > Triplophysa tibetana. The sequence continues at coordinate 20,300,966 of CM017914.1, read as the reverse complement.
GGAAAATAGTAAGGGCATGTTGTAGCTTTATTCCTCTGTTGTCCGACATCGACCACAAAACAAGGCCAAACTGGACCCACACAGCCCCAGCAGATGAATCCCCACAACCAACGAGCCCCCCCACTCCCAACAAACACCCACCAAACAACCTCGAATCAGGGCCACTGAATGCAGCTATAACTTCAAGCTGCTGACATGTGATGTTAGTTTAGCAATAAATACCAAGTGTTGTAACTTCAGCATTAATGTGACAGGTAGTCCGTCTTTGCTCTTGGTTGGGGATGGAGTGGTCTGAGCAGGGATGGTCCTATGGCCGTATTTCTCTTGGGTGCAGGTGGAATTGCCTTAGAAGGAGCTGGGATGGTCAATCAATCTGCAGCTGTAGCGAGCGTAATCTTTAGATGGGGATGGGCATACGTCAATCATCTGGACCTGGCGGAATTTCTTCCCACCTCGGGATGGGCATCCCGATGCGAAGACAGAAGGAGAATAATTAGCGTAGCTGCTGTTCATTAACTATGCATCAAGTGAAAGCTTGGCTGAAAAAAATGTGTCTTTAATCTAGATTTAAATTGGGAGAGTGTGTCTGACCCTCGAATAGTATCAGGAAGGCTATTCCAGAGTTTAGGTGCTACGTATGGAAAGCTCGACCCCCTTTAGTGGATTTAGTTATCCTAGGTGTCACCTAAAAGTCCTAAGAGAGATCTTAGAGAGCGTGATGGGTTGTAATGTGATAAAAGTTCTGTTAAGTAAGTAGGGGCTAAACGATTTAAAGCTTTGAAAGTAATTAAGAGAATTTTAAAATCAATATGATACTTAATGGGTAGCCAGTGAAGCGATGATAAAACTGGGGTTATGTGATCGTATTTTCTTGACCTAGTAAGAACTCTGGCAGCTGCATTCTGAACTAACTGTAGTTTGTTTATCGATGATACAGGACAACCACTAAGCAGAGAATTACAATAGTCAAGTCGTGAGGTCACAAATGCATGAATAAGCTTTTCTGCGTCAGCAACACATAAAATATTTCGTAATTTGGCAACATATCTAAGGTGGAAGAAGGCTGTTTTTGTGATATTTGAGATGTGATTTTTAAATGACAGGTTGCCGTATAATATAACGCCTAGGTCTTTAACTGTATTTGTTGGAGTAACAGTGCAGCCTTCAATTTGCAGGCTGTAATCTGAGATATTCTGTTTACGTGTTTTTGGTGCTATAAGTAATATTTCCGTTTTGTTAGAGTATAAAAGAAGGAAATTACTAGTCATCCAATGTTTTATGTCCTCGATGCATTCTGCCAGTTTGGATAGTTTGATAGTTTGGATAGTTTGAAGTCAAGACCTCATCTGGTCTTGATGAGATATATAGCTGAGTATCATCTGCTTAACAGTGGAAGCTAATTCCATGTTTTCTAATAATGTTGCCGAGGGGCAGCATGAATATGGAGAAAAGCAAGGGTCCTAAAACCGATCCCTGAGGTAATCCATAATTTATTTGCGTGAGACTTGACGATTTCCCATTTAAATGGACATATTGATATCTGTCTGTTAAGTAAGATCTGAACCATTGTAGTGCCTGTCCCTGAATACCGGTATAATTGTGTAAACGATCTAATAGTATTTCATGGTCTACAGTTTTGAAAGCAGAACTACGGTCAAGCAGGACTAAGAGTGAGATGTTACCTTTGTCTGATGCAATAAGAAGGTCATTTGTAATTCTAATTAGCGCAGTTTCAGTGCTATGATACCTTAAAGGGTACTGGGACATGTCCTAGATTAATTGACGAGTTGATAATGTTATAAATGGGCTCAATTGCAACAGGTAGTAGCTCTTTTAATAAAGTAGTTGGAATGGGGTCTAATAAGCATGTTGTTGTGTTTGGATGTTGCAATAAGTTTAATTAAATCTTCCTGACTTACAGGAGAAAAACACTGTAGCTTTTCTTTTTGGGTGACTGTTGAAACTAATTCTTCCGACACACTTTGAGGTTTGGTTTTTGCTATGTTGTCTCGTATCATTTCGATTTTCTCAGTAAAAAACTTCATGAATTCATTGCTACCAAGGTACCCAGGTCAGGTGAAGTCTGATTGTTTGTTAGTTTAGCAATTGTACTAAATAAAAACCTTGGATTGTTTTTGGTATTTTCTATGTGGTTACGGAGGTGCTCGGCTTTTGCTGCTTTAAGTGCCTTTTTGTAGCAGTTTGCACTCTCTTTCCATGCAATTTTAAATACCTCTAATTGGGTTTGTTTCCATTTGCGCTCAAGTTTACGCGTTTATGTATTAGAGAAAATAGTACCCATGTTGCTGTTCATTTCGTCGAGCGATTCTATATTTGTTGGCAAGGTTATTAAAGGAGTCAGATCTTGCATGTTTCTTATGAAGTAGTTGTATTGAAGTAGCTGTTTCAAATTAATTATCCACCTGCCCGCACGTATAATTTCCTCTGATATAGATATCCGCACCAGACCCGGACCCAATCGTCATTTAAATTACTCAGTAATTTTTTTAGCACTTTCTTTGTCTAAGTAGTTGAGGTGATTGTTCTACCCTGTCGATAACGAGTTATGCAACTGATTTCTGCAGTGCGCAGTGTAAATGTTATAAGATGGTGATCGGAAACATCGTCGCTTTTAGGTATAATATCGATATTGGTAAGATCGGCTCCGTGAGATATAATCAAATCTAGTGTATGATTACATCGATGAGTAGGGGTGGGACCGAGGTTTGGGTCTGCCGGTGCTTAGTGGATCGGGCAGCAGTCGAATTTTGGGATGTTTTATTCTATTGTGGAATGTTTTTTTCTATTTGGAATGTTTTATTCTATTGTGGAATGTATTATTCTATTGTGCAATGTTTTATTCTATTCGGAATGTTTTAGAATGTTTTATTCTATTCTTGAATGTTCTAGAATGTTTTATTCTATTCCGGAATGTTTTATTCTATTCTTGATTGTTCTTGGATGTTTTATTCTATTCTTGATTGTTCTTGAATGTTTTATTCTATTTGAAATGTTTAATTCAATTTTGGAATGTTCTAGAATGTTTTATTCTATTGTTGAATGTTTTATTCTATTTGGAATTTTTTATTCTATTTGGAATGTTTTTTTTATTGTGGAAGTATTCAGCAGATACTGGCGGCTATATCTGAGCTCAATGCTGGAAAGGTGAGTTTTCATGAATCTGAATCTGGGAGAACCTGAGACCTGATTAAAAAGAAACCATTGAGATGAAATATTGTTGTGACAGGGGAGGGAACGACAGATCTTACAGGAGACCATCCATAACTTCCAGTCATCATTCGGCAGCAGTGCCAGTAACCCTCGACCCTCTGGATATCCCCACTGTGAGTAAACACAACATCTTCATCATGATGTACGGATAGGCAGTGTGGCCACAGTTACTTTGAAAAATTAATCTGATTACTGATTATACCTCTAAAAAGTAACTTAGTTACTGTACAGATTACTGGATTTTAAAAGTAACTAAGCTAGATTACTCGTTACTTTATCCGTTACATTCAGCAGCTGCCGCCAACACCCCCGCTGCCTCAACATGGTTTTGCGAACACTCACTTTATTGGAAGTGAATTTTTAACAGTGATGTCAACAACGTATCTCCTCACAAGTTGAACTTAAAGACTATATCCTTAAAAATAATATATAAAGACTGATTTTCTTGCTTTCACTTAACGGTCAAATTAGTCTTTCTTGACCTGACATATTTAACTGTTAACACTTTAATAATGGCAAAACTTACTATTTATAATCTACATTATTTATAAATGTAACTATTCATTTCTTTTTAACATCTTTTATGGACATTGAACCTGTTGTTTGCAGCGTTAGAGCAGCAAGGAGTGGTTTTACACAACAACCCAACAAACATTTGGATGTTTAATGACCGTTGAAAAGACGTCATTTCGACACGTCCCGTCACGGTTGAAAAATAGTTCCAAAATGAAAGTTGAACCGACGTCTTTGACGTCATCTGAACGTGATTTCCACGTCTTTTCTGCTCATCCCTGGACGTCCAAATGTGTCCTCTTCCGGACGTCTTTTATTAGATGTAGCTGCTTAATGTAAGCGTATATATAAGCATGCGTTTAATACAATCAAACTCGCGTTGTGTATCATCGTGCAAGGCAAGCAATTATGTCTTAAGGTTTACCTAACTTAAATTGACATAAGTTCTAAAAAGGTCCAAAATCGGTCCGGTCTGACCTGAACGTCTATAAAACGTTTCAATCACGTGTACATCACAAAATTTAAAACACTTTATTAGGCAAAATGAAGTGCTTTAATTTAACACAGTATATTTTATAGTGAACATCACATCTTTGAATTGTCTTCCATTTGTTTGACAGCTACGTTTCAAACAAGAAAATAAAAATAGTAGAATCTCGTTAGAAATGGAGTTTAACATTGATGTTAAGCAGCCATTAATCAAACATGAAAATGACAAAAGTACAGTATTATAGAAACACATGTTAAACTACTTTAGTCCATTTTTTTTCAAAATGTTTACTCTCATTTTCTTGTTCCCCGACCACCAGCTCTTCCAGGAGTGTGATTCATGTGTTCCACCATTGATGCATGGAAAATTGATGCATACCAAATTATTTGCTAACAGTCTTGTATGACTGTTTAAACAGCCATAAAACAATTATCCATCAACCCCAGTGTGCTTCAGGTGTTCCGCCATTGCAGGATTAAAGTCTGAATCTGTTGCATTTGGGCTACACCTGTTCACAGCATCTGAGTGAGAGAAGAGAATATGAATATTAATATTAAAAAAGTAGAAAAAGATCAAAGGCAAAATTTGAGGTAAATTACATGAATTTATTTAGAAAGTCAGATTATCCTCCAACTAAATTTAAAATACATACAAGATTGTTATTAACATGTTTTACACTTTGTTCTGCTCTACAATAACCAAATGTCAATAAAAGTTACTAATGACACTAGAATAAACTTATTTAAGGGTAGCAAAAGCACCTGATGGGTACTGTATTCCAGGCTGTTCGTTTTGAAAGATGAACTTCAGCAAATAGCTGGCATTCTGGTTCATGGCAAGTCTTCATTTTCTATGAAGAGTCTAGATTGTGACAAAGAATATATGTTAGATTAGTGCTGCCCTTCAGAAAGACCCTGTAAACTTTGTGAAAGTGTCATTTCTGGGAAAACCTGATGTTCTTACAGAGAAGTCCACTAAATAGAAAAAATTGAAATTACATAAATGAAAAATAGACAAGGAACAAGAGATTTTTGAATGTCAGAAGGCCAAAATTACCTTGAATTACATAGTATAGCTTTGGCCACCACTCCTCATAATGAAGGCATGTAATGTGATTCTGTGAAGTAAATATGATTACTTCACTTCAGAAAAATTACAGTTTGTTTTCAGATTTGTTGCCATCACTATGGTTCTTTTGTTAACTACCCAAATATATGAATATACACAGAGAAAGAGAAAAACAAACAAACAAACAAACACAAACTAACTAACATGGCACAAGCACACATTCTTTGTCACAATGCAATCCCTTAATAGAAGATGTAGACTTGCCATGTTCCAGAATGCCAGCTATTCACTGAAGTCATCTTTAAAACCGCAAAGCATGGAAAATATTCCTTTGGAATCCTGAATGAAAAATCTGTTCATTAATATGTACACATACCTGGACACATGACTACTTCTAAACTGAATGTGACACCTGCTGTAACATTTTGTGTTCAATACAAACTATTAGGCCGGATGTCCTAAAGTCCTAAAGGAAGAAGGTTTGGAACCCCTGATCTATTTACACATTGTTCCTGTAGTTGAATGAAATTGCTCAACTTAATGTTAATTGTAACTGTTTAAGGCAGTGACACAAAACACAGCCAACGTTAACTCTTTACCCGCCAGCCTTTACAAAAAAAGTTGTCTGGCAGCATCAGCGTTTTTTAACATTTTCTCTAAACATTGATTGCTCACAATACATTTACTGTAATGAATAATAACTTATCTTTGGCAGTGAACGGTTGATTTTTATATGACAAGATAACTCGTCAGGGGCAGGGAAAGAGTTAGCAGTTTGGGGCTCGATGATTTTGCCTAACTTTAAAACTACCTTTTAGCTTGCTAGCCAATTTCAGCCAAACATAAACTACACGGCAGTTGACAATGTGCGGATCATTTCTATCAGTTCCTTCATATCCAACAAGTAAGACTCGACCACATTAATAAAACTATACAAAATGTACTTACCCAACAGACTCCGTCACTTTTCGAAATAAACCAAACCGCCATTCCCGAGTCTTCTTCTTCTTTAGAGTTTATTGAGGCGGATGGCAAAACAACTAACTGCAGGCGAATTACCGCCACCAACTGGACTGGAGTGTGGATCACGGATTTTGACAGGAAAGTTTTGGTAATCATCCACATTAACACACAGAAAACATCTCGAATAACGACTGCAATGCAGTGGATTTGTAATCACTTAACCACACAGGGCGCTTTGCAAATAGAATTTGTCATTTAACTATTTTAGATGAATACAAAGGTTTGTGTATTTTAAAAAATCCTGCTTTTTACAATGATTGTTGCGTGACGTGTGAAGTACATCTATTCACAACATTTTTAAAACTAATTGGGCGCTCAAATGAATCATTGCATATTTCATAAGAATTTTACAGAGGGTCATGATGGACTAAAAATGCATGTGTAGAGGACGTCACAAGAGGACGCCCTTTCAACCGATTCAATATTTATATAATTACAAGTAGCTAAAGTCAAAGTAACAATTATACATGCAACTCCAGAGATGTTGACATGTACACATGTATCTGAATGCATTTTTAGGAAATGTTATATGTCACATATTTTTACCGATTTATGCCGTCCTACCGTGACTATTTTCGACCAATGTTTGTTGGGAAGTGTTAAACGCACGAAACGAGAGCGAGTCAAGCGTGTTTAAGGGAAGCATTTCCTCCAAAACATACTGCCCGATAGAGATGCACGGATAAGATAAAATGTCATCCGCATCCGCTGTTTCAAATTAATTATCCACCCGCCCGCACGTATAATTTTCTCTGATATAGATATCCGCACCAGACCCGGACCCAATCGTCATTTAAATGACTCAGTAATTTTTTTAGCACTTTCTTTGTCTATAAATACTTAAATCTAATATAAGAATTAGGACACACATGATGTACCTGTCTCACAGTCGTTGCATATTACATACCCAGTACTCGATTCATCCTTGCTTCGCTAAATCGCTCCCACACTGTACTTTTCTTTTCTACCTTTTTTTATTTTTAAATCTCCCTTTTTACATTTCTCTCGGATCTGTTTTGCCTCCATTTCTGCTTTAAGAAATAGACCGTCATCTACCGCATTTCTTTTAAATTACTGCAAATTAGTGCCTGATGAAAAATGCACTTAAAACACATTCGTATTTTTAGAGAAATGTTGTTAATATTGTATATGATATCATCCATCCGCGACCCACCCGCAATTAATCTGATTGTATTTTTTATTACCCGACCCACCCGTACCGTTGATCATCCGCAGCGCCAGCGGATTTAACCGCCATCCGCGCATCACTACTGCCCGACCAACTTCTTCAACTCTCCCACACTTACTGCTATTGCATCAAAGTCCAGCATTTGTTGTTCTGGTGGTGGGGGACCTGCTGGTCTTTGCATCGCCACACCTGGTGGGACTTGCTCTGTAAATTGGACTGTGCAGTGCTTTGACTCCAATTGTTTCTTCAAATTTGACGTAGTGTTTATTAACAAGATAGCACTTTGTCGCCAGCACAGAGAGTACAACGAACCTTAATATTGTCATCTAGCGGACACAAACTTGTGACTGTATTTCCAGCTAGAAACGCGCATCTCTCTCCTCCCTCCATTGTTGTTTACATTTGCGTCGCTGCGTGATAGGGGCTAAATTACACGTGCGTGACTACACTCCCTGAGACGCAAGAAGAAAGCAAAAAACATATATTTAATAATCAAAAAGACAAAAATAGTAGTGCACAGTGATTTGGATAAATAACTTTAATCTGATTAATGGTTTGGAAAAGTAAAGAGTTAGAATACTCGTTCCTGAAAAATGTGGTCAAGTTAGACTAAGGCGTTAATAAGTAACGCGTTACTGGCATCACTGCTGACAGGTGATGTTCATTAACATGTGTTTTTAAATGTGTTCTGAGCTACAGAAGCCTTCGCCTCATAGCGTCATGGTGTTCAAAGCTTTAGAAATGGTCCAGATGAACACACATGATCCTTTTTAATAAACTCTTGTGATCAGCGCCATCGGCTTGGAGCTCCAGCAGAAGATGAAGCGTTTCCTCAACAGCTCAGCTTGTGTTCGCGCAGGAGTTAGTCAGAGACTCTCATGTATGAAGGCATTACAATGCCAAAAAGAAACGAGCGCACTGCTGATGCTTGCTGCGCGTGGCACATAACTTCCGCGAGAGGACAACGAATCTACACGCTAGGAAACGGGATCCCGCGAGCTCGTTTGAAACATTCGTGCGCGCATCGCATCCAATGTGCGCGCAATACAAGCCCTCGCGTATGGCAAGCCGATGGTGTCACAATTACGCCATAGATTAAACGCGTTTGTATACGAACGCCGTTTTTTACGGCGTTTTAAACAGTATTTGCGCCGCAAATACGGCGTGGCGATTCTAAACGCCGTAAATACCGCGCGTAAATGCGTCCATAACGCCGTATTTTACGGCGTTTTAAAGCCGCCTAAAAACACCGCTTTTTGCGATGCAGTCTTGCCATATGACGGCGTACAAAACGCCGTTTTGGTTGCACAGAGCGCGCGTCATTTACGGCGTTTCGTCTGTTGTATAATGAGCCCCTCCCACTGATTTCCAAAGCCAGTAAATTTGAACCGTTGTCAACCAATCCCTGATGAACTGAGCCAGACCAGACCAATTTACCACTGATCAATTCACAGGATTTTATTATGTGAGCAGTGTTTGCTAACATTAAACAAATTATTGCTTGATTATTGCTTTGGTAATTTAAGGTTACACAACGTGGTCAACAATTGTATAAAGGCTAACCAATCCCATTGTATGCATCTTGCTTATTACATAGGCTATAGCACGTATTGTCTACGTAAAAAGCAAAAAAGCAATCGGTTGAAATATTGCATTATATTATCATTGTACTATAAATCATTCCTGGTGCAAGCGAAGTTAGAAAGAGTAAAAGTTAAACTGCCTTCCATTCAATAGGTCCTTAGGTGCCACGACTTACGACTGTAAATAGTAGTCTGCTTAGTAACACCTTCGACTCGTGATCTTTATCGTGGTTGTTCTGCGGTTCGAGGCCCTCTCGGAATAATAGATATCTTTTACGTTGTTGGTCTTGATCTATTTATCTGTATCGCTCTGTAGTTTTTAGATTTAGATTTCAGTACTTAATGTGTGGTCAGTATGAAGAGAGAGTCTGGAATGAGAGATCTTTTTTATAAAACAGATCTGCAATTGATTTTTGCCGCTGAACTCACACATCCGTCGACTTTCATGATATAAACAGGACGAACGAACAGTAATAGATCTTGCATTTACGGATTTAGCAGACACCTTTATCCAAAGCGACTTACAGGGCCTTTTAGTCTATGGATGTCTTTTATCAGTAGCCCAGGTGATCTTGGTTTCCATATTACAAAAATTGATTGACTATAATGATGCGCAAGAATGTTGCGCAATGTTTTAATGTAACAAGACATGGACTTATTTATTCAATATAGCTAACACAGCCCAGGTCAATGCCAAATGCCTTGCCGTTTACCTCCGTGAAGAGCCTGACACTATATCGTGTCTGCAAAAAAAAGCATACAATGAACGGCCACATTTAATTTTGAAATAGAAAAATATTATGCATTATGTTCTAATTTTCAGCAGATGGATATAGGATTCAGGCCCGGTGACCCACCCATGCAGCCAAGCCTATGCGAGAACGATGCAAAATGAGTCGGGATGCGCCCTTTTAGCTACAGGAAAACAATTAAAAATTGTCGGTTCGCACAAAGATGGTTGTTAAGCCTACGGATTCCTTTGCTCTGAATAGTAAGTCTTATTAAACGTAATAACATACACTGTAAAAAATATATAAAAAAAACTTAATTAAAAAGCATATCATACATATTAACGCACATATATATTCTAGGCTTAATAAAAATCAATGCTCTATCTTTGAGGGGTATTATTGAATAGGGTTTTTTTTAATAAGGCAGACGTTTTAAATAGAAATATATATATATATTATTATTATTAATGCGTAACAGCAGGTGCAATTAGAACGAAGTGTTTTCTTGAAAAAAAAATTTTAAGAAGAAATTGTCAAATGGCTATAAATTAAAGCTAATTGTTTAGCCTGCATTTCAAACTTACAGAGCCTCAATACAATGAGGACGGAACACAGTGGATCTAAAAGAAACAAAAATAAGGCCATCTATTTTTGTAGTTACAGTAACAAAACAAATGCTATTATAAGGTGTGGCATTTACATTATTATAGTACTATAACAAGATATCCACAACAATCTTACTCGAAATTATTAGTTTCTTATTTGAAAGTGTCTCAGTAAAGGGGTAGGCCACAGAATCGCATTTTAAGTTTACACAGAGCAAACCGAAGACCCCGTTTAATTAAGCAGGCTTCACACAGCATACTCAAGTGAGTCATCATGTTTATTTTGTTTCATATGCTTTGTCAAGTAAAATCAATCATCTAAATGCTTTGGTGAACGTTTTAAAGGTTGTTAAGCAATCAAGCTTATACATTTTTTGTAATAATTATATTGATTTATAAATTGTATATGTTAAATCTGCATGTAGTCGGTTGACGCTGCATTCTCATATAATTTAACATATATGGGATGATATCTCAATTTCAGTTTGGGTGAAGTAGACTTATGCATAGCTTGAGAGGAGGTAGAGTTTAATTTGTTCACTTGTAAAGAAAGTATTTGTACCGGTACACAAAAATGTACACTCACAGCCCCTAAAATCCTTATTTTATAAGTAAACACTGTTTTCCTTTAGGAATAAATTACTGTCCTTACTCTTATTCTCTTACCATTTTATTTTATCTTTGTTATAGTTAATACATTAATATTAGAAATGATATCTTTTATTATATCTTAGATTAGCTTTATTTCGGTAAATTCCGTTAACATAGCTTTATTAAAACGAACTTGCTTGTTCTACAAACAATATGCACTGTGATTTACCTTATGTGTTTTTCTGTTTTTTTTTAAATAAATTTTCTTCTGTAAAGCTGCTTTTGAACATTACACATAGTGAAAAGCGCTATAAAAGTAAAATCGAATTGAATTATTCATGAGGGAAGATGTTTAAATGGTTCACTATTACCCCAGATAATAGAAGGCCAGGGGCCCAGTGGTAAAGTTGGCGGGCCACCGGCGTCAACCGACTGTGGTCCACAGGGTTTTGCTAATCGTTTTTCCAGCGGTCCACCAGCGGCAGCCGTCATATTTCTGCTAGTGGACCGCTATGAGCCGCTGGTTTATCCACGGTAGGCCCACCGTTCATAATTGTTCAATAAGGCAAACCAATGTGTCCTTAAATACAATAATGGATCAATCATGTTTAATAGCAACAGCACATTTATTATTTTAACACATCAAATACATAAATGACCTTTATCAAATGCTTTTAGATCAGATAACATTTATTTGCATACTTATATAGTTATCCATCTTTCCAGTGAGAGTATAGTAAACATAAAAAAACTAGTTGTACTACAATTATACACTTCATTGTAGTAAAACCACAGTAAATGTAAAAATAACCATAGTCTTACTTGCATAGTAGTAATTCATATTATATACTTTTTACAAAAACTATAGCTTACCACTCTAGCATTCATATAATATTACTATAGTATAACCTTTATATCAAATCCTTATCGTTTAAACATTTTTTAAACTATTATTTGCTAGATCCTTTCATTGTGATTTTCCTGGCGTTAGGGCGCAGTGTGGCTCTGCCGCATGACATCATCACAGGCCGCTCCTTCTTTCGGCTCTTAGCTTAAAGTTAATTTTGGACAAGTTTATCGCGAAAATAGTTGCAAAAGTCAATGCGGGGTGACTTGAAACTGCAGTGACAGGTTTGAGTGGTTGTAGATGCCTATTTGTGGTTGCAATTCAGATCTGAATCTAGGGTGTAAATATGTGCAAAACATTTGTATATGCCAATGTATTTTGTAAATGCCAGTCTACACATTTGTGGCTATTTTTCTGCAACTTCAAATTAGAAGACAGATTAGTGAGGTTTGTCCACGAGTGCAAAATTTTAACATTCAATTTCAGTTTTTTATTTTACACGTTTTTCACATATGGGCTTTGAGTGTACATTTTAGTGTTGGGGTACTAATAATTACTTTACAAGTGAACAAATTAAAATTTACCTCCTCTCAAGTTTTGCTTCTGATTTACCATAATAATAACGTCGTATTTCACGGTGCTTTACTGCGCCCTGAAAAGCGCCGTGTTTTGCGCCGCTGTCTTGCTATATGACGGCGTAAATAACGCGTGCTCTGTGAAACCAAATGCCGTTATTGATAACGGCAAAATACGGCGTCCAAATTCCAAACGCCGTAAAAAACGCGCGAAAAGCTGTCCATAATGCCGTATTTTACGGCGTTTTAAAGCGGCCAAAAAGCGCCGCTTTTTGCGCCGCAGTCTTGCCATATGACGGCGTAAAAAACGCTGTTTTAGTTGCACAGAGCGCGCGTCATCTACGGCGTTTCGTCTGCTATACTGAGCCCCTCCCACTGATTTCAACAGCCAGTAAATTTCTTAATCTTAGTGAGGATGACTGGCAACCATATCTAGGTAAATTCTATAGGCATTTTTATCTGTTTATTGAATTTAATTTGTTTGATTGACATCGAGTGTTAAGGCCGGGTCAAATATTTCCCCCTGCAGTTCACCAAGCATTCAGTTGAGACCTTATTATGTTTGCGAGACACATACATTTGGCATTGACTTGGGCTGTGTTAGCTATATTGAATAAATAAGTCGATGCTTGTTACATTACAATAATTGCGCAACATTCTTGCGCATCATTATTGTCAATCAATTTTTGTAATATGGAAACCAAGATCACCTGGGCTACTGATAAAAGACATCCATAGACTAAAAGGCTCCTGTAAGTCGCTTTGGATAAAGGTGTCTGCTAAATCCGTAAATTCAAGATCTATTACTGTTCGTTCGTCCTGTTTATATCATGAAAGTCCACTGATGTGTGAGTTCAGCGGCAAAAATCAATTGCAGATCTGTTTTATAAAAAGATTCTCTCATGCTACATGACATCCAACAATGTCACAAAGAGAAGGTAGTTTACCTTTTACTCGGTCTGACACCGCTTGTACCAGGCATGATTTATAGTACAATGATAATATAATGCAATATTTCAACCGATGGCTTTTTTTGCATTTTACGTGGACAATACGTGCTATAGCTTATTATGTAATAAGCAAGATACATACAATGGGATTGGTTGGCATTTATATAATTGTTGATGACGTTGTGTAACCTTAGATTACCTAAGAAAATAAATATTTTCTTCAGAAAGCTAGCAATAATTTGTTTAATGTTAGCAAACACTGCACACATAATGCAATCCTGTGAAATGATCAGTGGTAAATTTATGGGATCAGAATTGTTTCATTATTCTGTATAAATAAACTACGATTCGCAAATAAATATAGACAATTTCACAAACATTTTTTAAATCCACATATGCACAAAAAGCGAACCATAAATACATGTTAGACGTTCCACAAAAATAAATGGAATTCACAAATAAATACAATGAGATTTGCAAATAAAAATTATTTACAAATGTATTTTAATGATATTTAGTTTTAGATCGCCTTCTTCACATTTGTGGATCGCTTTCTGTGCATTTGTGAATCGCTGCACGCATTTGTGAATCACTGCACGCATTTGTGGATCAGTGCACGCATTTGTGAATCACTTCACGCATTTGTGGATCAGTGAACGCATTTGTGGATCATAGCACGCATTTGTGGATCAGTGCACGCATTTGTGGATCAGTACACGCATTTGTGGATCAGTTCACGCATTTGTGGATCAGTTCACGCATTTGTGGATTAGTGATGGGAAGTCCGGTTCTTTTCCGCGAACCGGTTCTTTCGGACAGTTCGTTTCAATGAACCGGTTAAAAAAAACGGTTCATCGGTTCATTTACGCCAGAACGTAATGACGTTCGGTCGGGATGAAAATACACTTGGCTGATCATTTAACGAAGACACTTTAAGTCATTAATTATCATCACCTAAAACATCATCATGATCTGATAAGTTTATCACATTTTAGTTAAGCAAATAATGCACACAGATAAAGACAAAGGCAGTAATATGCAAGCGAACGATATGTGAATAATCTGTTATTTATTTGTTATTAAATAAACTTACGTTTTGTCAGATTGCCCGCTCGTCGTCGTCACCCGTGTTTATTGTGTTCATACATTGATTTTTCTAAATTCCAAGAAATGTTTTAACTTCAGAGTGAGAGAAGCCTGCTAGTTTTCACACGCACGCATGCGCAGCCGCAGTTTATCAACTCACTAGCGCTGATCAACAGGTTCACAACAATCAACCGGTTCACAAATCGGACGTGTCCGAGAGACACGGCTCTCGGTTGATGACCGGAAAGCCAATGCAATGCAACCGACTCAAGGTTCTCTGCATGAACGATTCAATCCGCTTGTTTCGTTCCAGTGCATGATAACGTTTAGATTTGTATCATCTTGTTTACAAATGAAATAAGATATGTTCATGAAAATACCATGGATTCAACATGAAACAAATGAATGTGTAGTTTAGTTTTACAAACTGAAAGCCTAGGAATTGTTTTCAATCTTTAAAGTAATTATAAAACAAAAACGCACAACATTACTGCATTTTAAGCCACGTTAACATATAAATAAAATACAAATAGTTCTGACAATTATACAGTGTGTTCCCTGTTGAGGTTTTTATGCTGCAAATGTAGTTTCTTATATGTTTAGTATGTGTTTTGTATGTAATTCTATTTTGGTAAAAAGCTAATCTATGTAACTGAGCCAAACACATCTTATGTTTTACTTTATTACAGACTGTTCCACAAATTTGTCAAATAGTTTTATTTTTCATAAAAACACAAACACGCACGCACGTGCATCAGCTGAACTCATCAGTTGAAACGGTCTGGTTCACATCTCGAACGTGTCCTAAAGACAGTGAACCAGCTCTTGGTTCAATGAATGTACTGGTGATCCAAAAACTATTGCAACCGATTCTTGAATCATTAACGAGAACCGCTCTAGGGGCGCACGCGTGTGTAACTGAGGAAATATGTGGATAAGAGCTTTCTGGAGGCGCGAACCGCTTTGAACGATTCAATTCTATTTGGTGAACCGGTTCGACCGGCTCACTATGAAGAACCGGTTCAAAAGAACGATTCGTTCGCGAACCGGCCTTCACTATTGTGGATCAGTGCACGCATTTGTGGATCAGTGCACGCATTTGTGGATCAGTGCACGCATTTGTGGATCAGTGCACGCATTTGTGGATCAGTGCACGCATTTGTGGATCAGAGCACGCATTTGTGGATCAGAGCACGCATTTGTGGATCAGAGCACGCATTTGTGGATCAGAGCACGCATTTGTGAATCGCTGCACGCATTTGTGGATCAGTGCACGCATTTGTGAATCGCTGCACGCATTTGTGGATCAGTGCACGCATTTGTGGATCAGTGCACGCATTTGTGGATCATTGCACGCATTTGTGGATTGCTCTCTGTGCATTTGTGGATTTTTAAACATTTCTAACGTCAAATCGGCGCACAATCCACAAATAGGTGGACTCCGCCCACTATCTACGCAGCCAATTGGTTAACTTCCGCTTTTGTTGTCCAATAGGCCACGTTCTAACTTCAGCCAATCACGTTTCGCTATGCACTAAGATTCAAGGAGATAACATGGCGACTAGTGGCGGTCTAAAATGTGTGTTATACTAAGAAATGATAATGGCCTCTTCTTTATACTATGTAATGATTGCTTGTGTTCAGATACGTTGTCCGTATTGTTACATATATGCTGTATATAAACGTTTATGACTTGATAACAGCGTGCACGGACTGGAGTGGAAAATCCCGGTGACGGAGTCGGGACTGATTTGGTCTACTGCCAGCCGTTTAATTGTGTTTATGTACCAAAGGGCTAAATTCCGATTTTTTGCAACCGTCGGTGTACTACCAGTATAACGATGGCAGAATTAACGTGAGGGGAATCATCGGCATTGTGAATTTCTATGTCATTCATAATTCAAAATAAAAACGTAATTTCTGCAGTCATCTCGGTTTATCCCATTCCTGAATGATCTCTGCTGCTATCGCTACACTGTTCTGTTTACTGTCTAACTCTTTGCCATGACAAAACTATATGATACCTGTTATACATTAACAATAGTAGGCGTAGTCTTTAGTCGTAGGCTATATTGCAAGATGATCATGTGCGACAAGTCTGTCCACAATTCCCCACATAGAAATACTGTAGTAGTATAATACATTTACATTTAGGCATTTGGCGGACGCTTTTATCCAAAGTGACTTACATTGCTTTATCCTATACATTTTAAATAGGTATTTGCAATCCCCTGGGATCGAACCCACTGCGTTGTTAACGCAATGCTCATACCACTGAGCTACAGGAAGGCTTTTTAAACATCATATTATATTGTTATACATTTACTAAACAGTTCACATAAAGTGACAAGACGCAGGTAACAAAATAATAAAAATTGAATATGTAATATAATACACATTTGAAAAAAAACAATACATGTCAAAAGAGAACCGGAGTTATTAGGTGTTATAAAAAATTGTGTAAGGTAATGGGATAGTTACATGATTTATTAAATCAGTAACATATGTATAATAAATAAATATGAGTGTAAGTGAGTCGTTTAGTATCGCACATATATATTGCAAAGTGGGGAGAACTTTTAACTGTTCAACTGTTCATGGGGTAGATGGCCTGAGGAAAGAAACTTGTCCTATGTTTGGCTGTTTTGGTGCTCAGTGCTCTGTAGCGCTGACCAGACGGCAGTAGTTCAAAGAGATAGTGTGCTGGGTGTGAGGGGTCCAGCGAATCTTGCGCGCTATTTTACTCGCTCACTCTGGATGAGTAAAGTTCTTGCAGTGATAACAGTAGTCTACCAGTGATTCGCTCAGCAGTCTGAAATATCCGCTGTAGTATTCGGAGTTTGTATGTTTGTATTGCAGCAAGTTTTAAATGACTTCATCGATCAACACAAAATTACAATGCTAGAGCACTTCAATTAACTTGAACGTTTAGCAATCTTTAAAGTCTCTTGATGTACGCGACCCGGAAGATTCTTTTTTTAACAGACTGACTCGAGCCTACCTGAGCATGCTTGTTTTTTCTAAACAAAAACAAGTAAAACAAAATAATTGCCTTTTTATTGCAGGTCACTGGCATTGTAAACCAAAAGCAACCGATCCCGTCATCCCGGGACACACCTTCCGCATATTTTCGGGGATCTCTGTATGAAAAGGGCTTTACTGAAATGCCCAGTGATATCCAGTGCCTTTTGTGCATTTGTATGGAGAACTCAGTCACTTGTACAATTGGCTTCAATTAATTTTTATTTGGCAATTTCAAATTTTGCTTCATACTTTTTTCATCGAAGAAAAAGTTGTGTTGCCTCCCTTGCATTCTTAATGCCCCCGTTGTTTTTTATTTGCCATTAAATAATGGAAATAAACAGTATTTTAAAACTGTCCTATATGTCATTTAAAAGGCAGCAATATATACATAATTATAACCCAACAATAATTATTTATTTAGCACAAGGTAAAATGGAGCCGTTTATCGTATAACACACTACTGAGAGCACTGCCACGTCCATTTTTATTAACTACAGTAAATTGATTATCTGCAGTTGTAGCCTATACCAATATTTACTATAGTAAGGTTCGAAAACAAAAATTGTATAGTGTCACATCTTTAACTTTTGGGGTTGAATTTAAGAATATATTGTGTGCACAAGATCATAGTAAAAGAATCGACATCCTTCATGGCAGAGTGTTAGACAGTAAACAGAACATTTTAGCCATTGCAGCAGAGATCATTCAGGAATGGGATAAACCGAGATGACTGATGAAATTACGTTTAATATTGAATTATGAATGACATAGTAATTCAAAATGCTGATGAATTCCCCCACATTAATTCTGCCACCGTTATACTTGTAGTACAACGACAGTTGCAAAAAATCGGAATTTAGCCCTTTAGTACATAAACAGAATAAAACGGCTGGCAGGATTCCGTCACCGGGATTCTCCAAACCAGTCCGTGCACGCTGTTATCAAGTCATAAACGTTTATATACAGCATATATGTAACAATACGGACAACGTATCTGAACACAAGCAATCATTACATAGTATAAAGAAGAGGCCATTATCATTTCTTAGTATAACACACATTTTAGACCGCCACTAGTCGCCATGTTATCTCCTTGAATCTTAGTGCATAGCGAAACGTGATTGGCTAAAGTTAGAACGTGGCCTATTGGACAACAAAAGCGGAAGTTAACCGATTGGCTGCGTAGATAGTGGGCGGAGTCCACCTATTTGTGGATTGTGCGCCGATTTGACGTTAGAAATGTTTAAAAATCCACAAATGCACAGAGAGCAATCCACAAATGCGTGCACTGATCCACAAATGCGTGCTCTGATCCACAAATGCGTGCAATGATCCGAAAATGCTTGCTATGATCCACAAATGCGTGCAGCGATTCACAAATGCGTGCACTGATCCACAAATGCGTGCAGCGATTCACAAATGCGTGCACTGATCCACAAATGCGTGCACTGATCCACAAATGCGTGCAGCGATTCACAAATGCACAGAAAGCGATCCACAAATGTGAAGAAGGCGATCCACAAATGTGAAGAAGGCGATCTACAAATAAATATCATTAAAATACATTTGTAAATAATTTTTATTTGCAAATCTCATTGTATTTATTTGTGAATTCCATTTATTTTTGTGGAACGTCTAACATGTATTTATGGTTCGCTTTTTGTGCATATGTGGATTTAAAAAATGTTTGTGAAATTGTCTATATTTATTTGCGAATCGTAGTTTATTTATACAGAATAATGAAACAATTCTGATCCCATATAAATTGGTCTGGTCTGGCTCAGTTCATCAGGGATTGCTTGACAACGGTTCAAATTTACTGGCTTTGGAAATCAGTGGGAGGGGCTCATTATACAACAGACGAAACGCCGTAAATGACGCGCGCTCTGTGCAACCAAAACGGCGTTTTTTACGCCGTCATATTGCAGACAGCGGCTCAAAAAGCGGCGCTTTTCGCCCGCCTTAAAACGCCGTCAAATACGGCGTTATGGAGGGCTTTTCACGCGTTTTTTACGCCGTTTGGAATCGCAACGCCGTATTTTGCGGCGCAAAAAATGTTTAAAACGCCGTCAAAAACGGCGTTCCGATACAAACGCGTTTAATATATGGCGTTTAATATATAATATATAATTGTGACCCTCTTGGCTTGCCATACTCGCGCGCGAAGGACGCGCATATGTAGTCTCGCGCGGGGCGGGACTTTGCTGTTTGGTTGTAACCTTAAACATCATTGGTTACTTCCTGTTTTCCGGAAGTCACTTGCGATTGGAGTTCCTTGATCATCAATCTAGACCTACAGTTATGGCTTCATCAACGGACCAGGTGCATGTGAGTTACCACTTAATGTGTTTCCTTAATATTTAGCATAGTTGTTAAAGTGTTTTTTAATTAATGTTTTATAAAAATATAAGCCTGATTTTTTTTGTTTCCTTTAGTTATGTGTTTTACGGTTATAGCGTTGCAAATGTGTCGGAATGTATCTATTTTAATTTTATATTTATAACACTGCGTTGTGTTTTATCATCTTGTCATCAAATAACTAGTTATAGCAAGATGTAGGTATTGCAGCAAATGGGAACACAGTCATAGTTGGTGTAATTTACCACAATACCCTTGCTCTCCAATGTGAACAACCTCTATATTTAAGTTACCCAAACAACAATGATTTTTTACGGCTACACAAACCTTTAAACAAAATACCAACCAACAGCACATTCAAAACCAAATCCTATGTTGTTGTCCTGGGTATTACTATAATGTCAATTTCGAAAATATGGTATGTTTAAATGGGGTTTACTGTACCTAAGAAGTGATAGAAGTGATACAGCAACGGAAGTGGTGCAAAATCTCACCATATAATAACAAGAAATGACATTAGCTAACGCCTACACCTACCCTAAACCTAACCTTACAATAATACAAATATATTAATTAACTGTTTTCAGCGCGACAACAAATTATACGGTATTGAAGTCTGCATGCCCAGTGAAGGTAGCTGTATCCCTTCTAGTCAAAACCCATCCTCAGACACTGTGCTCATTAGGTTATTAATGGGTTTAAAAAAGACGATTAAGTTCATGATGTGATTTGTTGATATCTAATGTGGTTGGGTTAAAGCATATTGTATTTCTCTGTATTCTGCAGCAGACTCTGAAAAGGCATCTTTTGGAGGAGCTTCTCTCTAAGTTTGAGAGAGCACTTCTCAGATCACCGCTTGACCCTGAGTACATAGAATTTGTCTGTCGCCAGCAGCTCTACCTCATGCAAGCACTTAGTAGACATGTGGAAATACCCATTGACATCAAGGTTTGCAATTGAAAGAGAAGCGTTAGCAGATAAGCTGCAGACGAACCTTCCTGTGCATTACATTGCAAAAATGATGGGTGTTTCCACGAGAACCATCTTTAGAAGGATGAAAGATTTTGGCCTATCCGTCTCAGACTTATATAGTAGCATCACAGATGAGGAGTTGGATAACTCTGTTCGAGCAATTAAGGATGAAATGACTGCATCTGGCTACAGAATGGTCAGAGGGAGGTTGTTGTCTTTGGTGTACGTGTGCAATGGCACAGAATAACTGCCTCAATGCACCGAGTTGATTCAGTTGGAATCCTGGCCAGATTGGGATGTGTGGTGAGAAGAACCTTCTCTTGTCCACATAGACACAAATCACAAATTGATACGGTAAGTGCTTAAGTTTATTCTAAGCATCTATATAAATGTCCTCTTAATTTATACTGCTTTTATTTCCAGTGACTGAGGGGGACATGGTTACATGTGGTTTGCCACTGCACGGGCAATCAGCCATCCTTCCTGTCTCCTTCTAGTCTTACACATTTTACAAAATTAATTGCTATTTGTTGCTAGTCAGTAGAAAATCTTAATTGAACAATACAAAGAAAGCAAAAGGAAGTGTAGCAGAAAAGAACATCACAAGAAAATTACAAATCATGTTTCAGTCTCTGTCTTTTGAATAGGTACAACATCATAATATTCGGTAGCGTGGATGGTTACTCCAGGAAGGTATGTTTACACTCGGTTTCTGTAAAAAAAAAAAAAAGGTTTTACCAGGTTTATATTTGATTTGCAATGTTATCTGGTCTGAAGATAAAATTCCAGTCACTATGATTCATGTTTATTGAAAAGTAGGCTGTAATACAATTGATTCTAGTGTGTTATATTTCCTCCTACCTCTATTTGCTTACTGTTGCAATATTGTTCCTTTTCCTTTGTTTTTTAAGGTTCTGTACTTGAATGCAGCAAACAATAACCGTGCATTAACAGCATACAACTTCTCAGTAGGAGTCCAAAAATTTGGTTTACCATCAAGGTGAGTAATACTAGAGAAAAAGCTTTTCAATTTTAATGTCCTCAAATGCATATCAAGATTTTTTTTTAAATCAGGGTCAGGGGAGACCAAGGAGTGGAGAATGTACAGATTGCCAGGTTCATGTTCACTTCAAGAGGCACTGACCGGGGAAGTTTCATTTCCGGTAAAAGCGTCCATAATCAGAGTTCAAGTAAAATTTTCAGAATCTTTCAAAATGAAAGGACTTTGTAATATCAGTAACTACACATTATAATATCTGTAGGTAGCTTTCCAGTTCCCTTTAGTTGACAAAATATTATACATTAATTATTATACTTCACCTCAAAATTCTTGTTCACAGAATTGATAGGATTTAAAATGTAAAATTTACGGCATTTCTAATAGGATTGAGCGTCTTTGGCGTGATGTCAGAATCATGGTGACCAGCAAATACTTAGACATGCTACACTCCCTGGAATCTGAAGGACTGCTTGACATATCAGTGGTTAAGGACCTTTTCAGTGTGCACTACACTTTTCTCCCAAGACTTCAGGCAGACTTGGACACATTTGCAGAAGCCTGGAATCATCATCCACTTTCAACAGAAGGCAATCGAAGCCCAGAGCAGCTGTGGCAGATTGGACTGATGCAAACAAATATTGACCAGTTGGACAGTTATGAGGTATTGTGACCCTGCGTTAGTACCTCAGTCATGTAGGTACTAAAATGTATTTGCTTTGTCGGGAGTTTGTTTCAAAAAATATTGTGTAATTTTAAAAAACACAAAGCAAAAAGATTGCATATTGTCTTTATTTAGCATCAAAACTTACTATACATTGAGAATGTCTATCAAATCTTTTTTAAAACAATTACGCAGTGTTTTTTGCCAATAAATGTCAATGATGAACAGTAAAAAAATAAATTGCTGTAACATCAAAACATCTTTAGCATGCCAACAACACCATCAGTAACAGAATACACAGTGCAGTGAGCAAACACATCTCACGAACGACCAAATTCTCTACTGTTGGTCACAGCCTGACTTATAATGATAAGGAACTCTGTGTAAGTCCCTAGGTGCCGTGTAGGCAAGGTCATGGTACAGGAACATGCATTTACGATAGGGTAGCATATACTGTGTTGGCCATGCCGCAGCTGACAGTCATGGTCAAATTCTACATATATTTTAAATGTTTCTCTCTGTGCAGAAGTAATGGGAACATGTCCCTGACCAGTAAGCCACTGCATAAAACTGCTGACAGTGATCTTGTCTTTTTCTGTTTCTTCTTTAGTGCACTCCCCCTGTTTGTCGTCACCTTCACCTCTCCATTCCTGATCACTCCTAACTTCTGCAAAAAACAAGCTCTTTTCTTTACGATTCATAACATAGTATTTTTAAATAATGGTGGCTGAATGAAATATACTGAAATTGATGGAAGTAGAATATAATTCAGAGTAATGTTACCTTCATCTTCAAGGCTTTGAATGAAGTCCTGCAAGAAATTTACAATTCTTGATTCCCTCTGCCGCTTGACTGAACCCGCTTCGCTAAAAATGGGTAACAGGGCCATCACAAGAAAATCTGCATCAGGCTGCAAATAGAAAAACTTGTATTATAAACAAATCAAAAGCAATCGGGTTAACATGCAAGTAACAACACTTACTTTTTTTAAGTGGCCCGGAACAAAGACCTGGTGAAATAAAAGCTGATTTTGTTTCACCATTTCAAGGAGGCCATAGAGTTCCAATCCTTGGCACATTTGCTGGAGCCTTGGTAAGATTCGGACAGAGGAATGCAGGATAACAGCACTTCATATAAGAGTAAAGTGAGAAGAAGTTTCTGCTATTTTGAAATCTCCATGACCAGTCAAAAGAGTATTTTTTATCAATTATTGTGCAGACGTCAACCATTAAACAAAGCACCACTTTGTAGTACCTGAGACCGATCAGACACGCAATAACTAGTTACATTTCTAAAATATTACAAGAACACCGCTCACCCAACCATCAAGATAATAGTATTTTACGACCGAATGGAATGTAGGGAGCTGAACTCTCTTTACTCACTTTGGGGTTTGATATACAATCCTAAATACATTTATGTGGAAATGTACATATATTCATTTATAACATTTCCATGTATTGATGTTCTTGTTGTTATGTCTGTTTTACAAATTAATCCAAAGTATAGTGTTTAAATAATAGCGTTCCTCATTGAATCCTCTACAACTTAAAAAAATGACATCAACTATATTGCGTCTGTTTCAGGCTTGGAAATTGAACTTCTTTTATTGTTTCAGTCTGGTTCTTTATTCCTATTCCCTCCTAAATCAACAGATTAGGGTTAGAGTCAGTAAGAGTCCGATTGAAAGTACTACAAAACATCACAGAAAAACATACTACACCTGACAATGTCCTCCTTTCTTTCACATGCTAAAGATCCAGTGTACCCGCATGCTATGATTCTTTCAGAAAGGTCAAGCAAGGCTGTAGTGTCCGCTGTCTCAATCTAAATAATATAAAAATTCTTTAATGCTTAGTTTGGTTTAACTTCTAGCACAATATACAGGTAGTAGGATTGAATTAACTGAATTACAAACCTTATCGATCAGGTCTAGCAGGTCTGCATCTGTTAAATCCGATTTAGACAGCTGATCTTTATTAATCTCCCCAGTACAGATGAAATTGTATATCCACTCCAAGAAAAAGTTAGGCGGAGGGCCATCCTGTGTAATGCTCACAGCCATTATTTCGCCAATGGTCCTAAAGTACAATAGGCCAGTTCATAAATTGGCAAAAGTCATTAGATGAAAAACTCACATTACAGGATATTATTAATAATAAACAAACCTGTAATTGTCATGCTGAAACTCTGTGATGGAATACTTTAAATTTCTCCCAGAATCCCCTCCCTCAAAGAATTTTCCCTCAATCCCAGCCATCATTTCTGTTGAAAAAGTATATTATTAATACTAATAAACAAATACGCTAACCTTAGTGGAAAAAAATGATGGTTATGGGGGCAATCGTGGCCTAATGGTCAGAGAGTCGGACTCGTGACCAGAAGGTTGCCGGTTCGATCCTCAGGGCCGGCAGGTAACGATTGCGGTGCCCTTGAGCAAGGCACCTAACCCCTACACGCTCCCCGGGCGCTGCACTGATAGCTGCCCACTGCTCCGGGTGTACGTGTGTTCACCACTTGCTGTGCGTATGTTCACTAGTCACTGGATGGGTTAAATGCAGAGGTCACATTTCGGGTATGGGTCACCATATCTGACAAATAGGTCACTTTCACTTTTTCACTTTTTTATATTTCATAATGTATAAACTATTCAATTGCACTATTGCATCTAAGGAGAACAAAACCAAACCTGTCAGAAATTCCTTCATTAGAGCACCACTGTCTATACCAGGCTCTCCAATGAACATGACTCTGAGGGGATTCTTCGGAGAGGACTTCTTCTGCCGTTTCCACTGTGTCAATCCTCGGCTAAACATATCCTCCCTTGTGATGCATAGACTGAAAATAGTCGTCGGTCTATTGCCTCTTTAAGTTTGATGACCACCTCTGTAAGGCTTAACAAAACCAACAGATTCATTATTTAGCTTTTTGTCAAGTTAAAAAAAGAAGTGTAATTTAAATGCACCTGTTTGGCTTATCTTGCTCTTGTTCTATTACATCCAAATCTATGTTTGGCCTATCTTCAAATCTGAAAGAGACGATACAATTTAGCTAAAAGGAAACTACTGCCACACAAACCAACGGTTAATAGTAAAACAATAAAATAATTACCTGTCCCCACAGGTACTTGCGTGAACTTCAATAAAGTGTTCTGGATACATAGAAGAACATACAGGGCAAGAGACCTTACAGAGATGGAGAAATACTTCAAATGCAACACATGCACAAAAACACTACATACTTCTGCTCGCACTCGTAAATTACATGGACATCCATCATTGCTGAAGATGAACTTGTTGAAGTCATCGAAGAATCCAACTCATCCCCTAACTGAGGATGTAAACAAATGTAAAATATATGATTCAATGTGAAAACCAATTACTTTACAGTTCCCATGATATGTAATGATATTTAAGTTATCACTTACATTCCCACTAAAATTATCCACATTTGATGAAGTAGATGCCACTTCGGAAGCCATAGGGTGTTTAGGTATGGGATTCCTTTTGTGCCATTAAAAACGAACGCGAAATAAAAAAAACCAAACAAAAATAAAAAACACGAAAGAAAAAATACACTTTGAAAACGAAAAAAATGAACTCCAATTGCAAACTTTTAACATACTTTCAAACAAACTGCATTCATCATCAAATGTTTTCTAAATATCCTTTTCAAAAATCATTGTTTATGAATACGATGCCCGAGATTTCGTTTGAGCTTCATTATTTTCCGTTTACACTGCAAAAAGTTACGTTCGAACTTCTGGCACAAACCTCTCGCGTGGGCGGGAGTTAACAGTGCTTTACTCTCATTGGCTAGTCAGATTTTGATCGACAGGTCCGTGACCTGGAAGTGGAAGAAGTCTCAGTGGCATCGCGCAACTTTAGAAAGCGATCTGGAGGTGGAGGGTGAAGTTACTTGTGATTAGTTACCTTTGTTATTAAACGTTTTTTTTTGCTACAGTTTGGATTGAAATGTACGGAGCCCGGCTAGTCACACATCGGAGAAAAAAAACAAGACCTGCTAATCCGTGGCCACAGTTTTGTAATTCGTTTCCAAGGTTTAAAAATCCGTATGCACAGATTCTTAAACGGTTCCCACAGTTTGCAAATCTGTGCTCTCGGATTGATAAACTGTACCCACCTATATTACAATCCGTCCCCTCCGTTTTTGAAATCTGTACCCACAAATTCATAATCTGTACCCATGCTTTCGCAATCCGGGCGCACGGTTTTGCAAACTGTACCCACTGATTTGTGGCCCCTCCCTCATTTTGGAAACCTGGCGCCTAAAGCAAGGAACAGAACACGCAACATTGTGTGTTTAACAATATTTTACAAAATTGAGAATTTCCTTAATTTTCTTAAAAATGAGTTGGATGACGTGACTGTCAGCTTTTCGAGGGGAGAAGGTAAACCCCAGTAAAATACGATCAATGTACCAGGTTATGTCGTAAAACATTTAAAGTTATTCTCGATAAAAGTAGAATCATGGATTTATTAAAATGTTGCATGAAGCATACAGCCCTTATTTCACTACTGTTTAGAACATGATTACCGTAGTAAAGTCCATGGGTTTGCCAATAATCAATACCCCAAAAACAGGTGATTACTTTTATTACAAAAAACTATAAGCTTCGCAAGGGAGTAGGTTACCAGTGAGGAAACATACAGAAAGATCATGTTTTTGTCTCGATACATAAGAGAATTCAAACGGAACATTTAAATAATTTAAGTATTTTTGATGCTTTGAAAGCGACGAACATTGCATTATATTATACATTTGTTTCTGACTTTGTGCAATATACTGGATCGAACCAATCGCCATGTTCTTACCACTAAGGCACAGGAAATCTTATTAAAGCATAAAAATACTTCAGTGCCAGACAATATAATTAACATGAAAATATCCCGAACGAAGGACAGCATGAATCGAAGTGAAATTTTGTTGGTCATAAAATCAAAACAAACATGTAGATCGTTTCAAACTTATGTGACCTCCTTCTGCAGAACACAAAATATATTTTGAAGAATGTTGATAACCAGAATACATTGCCCTTATTGTATGATAATAATAATAATTAGGATTATTAATATGATTATTATTAGTTTTAGTTGTAATAGTAGCCTTCCATGTAATGGACACCACACATTTCTCAAAATATATATTTTTTGTTCAACAGAAATTGCATGACATGAGGGTCTGTATTCCTGTTATACAGAAAACTTTTCAGATTATTTTGGGACATATAAAACATCAGATGAATGACTTCTGCCATATATCCCAAAATTTGGAGACTGCTTTTGCCATAGATGAAGCTCCTCTCTCCAGCAAATGGGTCAGCATCTGCACGTCGTAAGTATCGCTGGATATCCCTAATTGTGCTGTTTTTGTGTTGTCAATAAATCCAAATAGTCCATTTCTACTCAGGATTTTTTTGAGTGTCTTTAGACTAATAGTTATCCTGTGTTTGACACTTAAAATATAAAGGATCTCTTTATAAGGTAGACTCAAGTCAAAGTAATATTGAATTAAATCAAATCAGTCCATCCCATATGATAAGGAATAAACAATCTGCACTCAACAGTTTTAACACATAAGGGTAAACAGAGAGAGAGAGAGAAAGAGAGAGTTACTAGACAGTATTCTGTACAATGTATTTTAACACTGGTTCCTGTTATCCATTTACATAATTGAGCGCATTTGAGGAAAATAACAGCACTCCTTGTTAAGAATGTAAATGAATAGTAGATATTTCTAAAAATGTAAGGTTATGCACAAAGACTAGCCGGGCTCCGCACATTTCAATCCAAACAGTAGCAAAAAAAAACGTTTAATAACAAAGGTAACTAATCACAAGTAACTTCACCCTCCACCTCCAGATCGCTTTCTAAAGTTGCGCGATGCCACTGAGACTTCTTCCACTTCCAGGTCACGGACCTGTCGATCAAAATCTGACTAGCCAATGAGAGTAAAGCACTGTGAACTCCCGCCCACGCGAGAGGTTTGTGCCAGAAGTTCGAACGTAACTTTTTGAAGTGTAAACAAAAAATAATGAAGCGCAAACGAAATCTCGGGCATCGTATTCATAAACAATGATTTTTGAAAAGGATATTTAGAAAACATTTGATGATGAATGCAGTTTGTTTGAAAGTATGTTAAAAGTTTGCAATTGGAGTTCATTTTTTTCGTTTTCAAAGTGTATTTCTTCTTTCGTGTCGTTTAGTTTAGTTTGGTTTTTTTTATTTCGCGTT
Organism: Triplophysa tibetana; assembly: GCA_008369825.1. NCBI lineage: Eukaryota > Metazoa > Chordata > Actinopteri > Cypriniformes > Nemacheilidae > Triplophysa > Triplophysa tibetana. The sequence continues at coordinate 20,272,215 of CM017914.1, read as the reverse complement.
CGTTTTTAATGGCACAAAAGGAATCCCATATTTAGGAACCTTTTATTTAAATCACAGTTGTCAGTGTTGGGTGTAGTTTGAACGGAAAACTCAATTTTCTATTCCCAATTCCAAACTCCATCCAGTCCATCACACAGTGATATTAATAATAATTGAAATAAAACTTCAATGCACCTTCTCTCACAATTAAATTAGAAGACTTCATCCTGCATTTCACAGATCAGGACACAAATATTAAAAGGGAATTTTACATTAAGAAGTTTGATATGTAAACATATAATGCTAAATTTCTACAAGTGGCATTAACATCACTCACTTTTGTTGAAATGGTTGGTTCTTCTGTATCAGATGATGACATCAAGTATCGGTCCTGTAACAAACGAAATGCTGATTGTGTACATATTAGAAATAATGAACCATTTAACTCTGGTTACAATTGTATATACATATAAAATGGTATGCAAAAGTTTAGAGACCCCTTAGAGAATCTGGAAAAATAAGAGGATTTTTGAAAAAGAAGGTTTATTTTTAATTGAGTCCTACCCTGAGCAAGTTATTTAACTAAAGAAATGTTAATAAAGTTCAAACTGAAGAACAATAACAGAATCTCTAAAAAATAGCACAGTGCGAAAGTTTAGACGCCCCCGATTCTTAATACTGTATGATGTCACCTAAACATCAATGACAGGTTTTATGTTTAGTCACAGTTGTTTAAAGGTTTCTTGTTTGTCATGAGTCTTCACACTGTCCACTGATCTTAAGAGAAAAGGATTCCGGTCCTCCACAATCTTTGCTTTTTCAGCATTTCTGGATATTTGACTCATGTCCAGCAGTACCTGTATGATGTTGAGATTCATCTGTTTACATTGAGGACAATCAAGAGACTCATACACAACTATTACAATAGATAGAAACATTTAGTGCTGCCCACAAATAGGCCTGTCACGATAACAAATTTTGCTGGACGATAAATTGTCCAAGAAATTATCGCGATAAACGATAATATTGTCGATCTGAGACCATTTTCATCTAGAATAATGATAATGGCATAATAATGCACATACACCTTTCAAAATTCAATAAACGTTTATTTCCAAAGACTATTTAACACTGAAAATGGAAAACATTTTAAATATCCACAATAACAATGAACAAAACAACCAAAAACAATAAAAGCAATGGACTCTCAGTCTCTGTTAACAAAAAATGCACTTGAATAAATACCAAAAACAATCAATAAAATGGATGTAAACAAAATTGCACTTCGAAAAATATTAAACAATAGGCGCAACATGCATTCCATAACAGGCAAAACTGCCTGTTAGGACCTTTGTAAACAAACAAACAAAAAAGCCTCAAGCCATATGCAAAAAACTTTTGAAAAATAATTTCTCCAGCAAAAAAAGTGAATTGCAGTCTATGTACACCAATGATGAGAGAGAGAGATTTTATGGCAGATTCCGTGCAAGAAATACCAACATGTTGACTTTGTGTGGCTTAAGGCAGGATCTCTCAGGAGTAGCAATGTTGCCAGCTGTGCTAAACATTCTCTCAGAGCTGGTGCTTGTAGCACAAATGCACATGTATTTTTGGGCCAACTTGGCCATCAAAGGATATCTTCTTTGATTGTCATGCCACCACACCAAGGGATCACAAGATGCATCAATTGCATCCTCTTGGAGGAACTTAGTCAGCTCTGCATCAGTCTGCACTCTTTTTGGAAATGCAGCATGATGGGCCTGACTGAGATTACGAGCTCTTCTGTTTTGAAGAAGGTCACTCAGCCTCTTCTTCTTGGTGAGTGCGGCAGCAGTAGGTTCATCCTCGTTTCCTCCAGTGGCTTTGCTGCAGCTCTCACCACATGTACCTTCTCCACTTTCTTCTGGTCCTAAGTCCAGTAGCTCTTGCACAAGCTGATGTTTGACATCATCCAATGCACCTGCCTCCTCCATGCTGCCACGATACCTTGGATCCAAGATGGTGGCCTTTCTAAGTAGGACATTGATTGCAGGTGACCTGTATTTTTCAGTCAGTACCCTGCACATGTTTTGTTTAATACTGGCTGTAAGTGCAGTATCATCAGGGCCTGGAGAGAGAAGGTCGTCTTTAATCAGTTCCAACACAGGCTTAATCGAGGACACCGTGACGTATTTTTCCCCTGAGAGGATGTCTGTGAAGTCAGCCAGTGGTTTCATTGCTGCGTTGATAGACTCCAACACAGCAACATCCTGCCAGGTTGGGTTGAGGTGGCTATGTTTTTTGTCTTCAACCAGGACACGTCTTATGGCTGGCAGTTGCTCCAGCACTTTCTCTACCATCTTCTGCTTAGTGCCCCATCGTGTGACCTCATCCTGTGTGAAAGATAATATTGTTCTTGTTCATTAGTTTGTCTATCAACATTCTTAAATAAAATAACTTCTTTTTACATGTCCATTATTTTTATTATGCTCATATTGACCATTTAACCGTTAAACGAAAGTAAACATTTTGACCGATTATAAAACTATGTTAAAGTTTTTTTTTTTTGCTGCATGGTAATATATATATATATATAATCCAAGATGTGGATTAAGGTAGTCCTGCTATTTTTATTTGATGAAAAAATGCCATTTTTTTTCAAAGCTTCAAATTGATTCAGTGTTTTCTTTTTGTCATCATAATTTGTTAATTATTTAAGTTAATAAAATATATTTATTGTAGGCCTATCTTATGTTTTTATTTATATTATTTCATTGTTTTTTTTCTGTTGTCACTGTCAGAAATGCTGCAGGTGCTTGAATTTTATGTGAATCCAGGTTCTGTTGTTGATCTGTTCAGCATGATTGCACGTTAAAATAAACCCGTAATTTTTATTTTTTAACGGATCACAGACACGTGTCAATTTTATTTTTTATTTAATGCCAATTCAATATTATAATCTTATAATATTAACGGATAAAAATCGGATAACGAGCGGCGGTTGTCGGTCGGGAAAATGAACCGAAATGAGCATATTTTATAAATATTTTATGTATAAATCAAACATCACTCACCAGTATTAGACTGTGTTGGGGGAGATTAGCCTCACTCTGTGCCTTACTCAGGTCTCTCCTCTTAAGCCTGCTCAGGTTGAATGTGTTGACCAAACCTTTACAGAGTCCTATGGCACGCGCTGTCCGATCTTTGTTGCTGTCCAGACCATGGGACACAGCGAGATGGAGGTTGTGACCAAAGCAATTGAGCCATGGCCAGCCAAGATCCCTTATTGCAGCAACAATGTTAGCACCATTATCTGTAGTGATGCAAACTAGTTTGTGCTCATCCAGTCCCCAATCTGCTACAGCAGACTTCACGTTTTCTCCAAGGGTGTCAGCAGCATGGTTATCTGGGACATACCTGGTCTGTAAACACTTGGAGTGCAGGCTCCAGTCAGCACTTATATAGTGTATAGTAAAGCCATCTTTAATGCCATCTTTAATGCTGTTGTACAGTTGTGGAATTGCCGTTTGTGACACGTATGTTCTCCCAGGCAATTCATACTGGCTGTCAAATGTTTGCAGCATTCGTCAAAATGCCGGCTTTTCGACGATACTAAAGGGCAGCATCTCTTTAGCAATCAAGCGAACTACACTGTCGGTGAGTGCACACCATTTTGCACTGTCCTGTTTCTACTTTGTTTGTCGACTAAATGCCCCGGTTATGGTGCACTGTCGGGAAGACGAAGACGGCCCGTCTGTTGTAACTTTTTTTTTCCCATCTGGGAAAACTGCAACGGATGATTGTGTTTTAGGTGCATGTGCATGTTTGTTGTGTTACCGGTTTTAGTCGATACTGTTTTAAAACAAATGCGACATACCGGCTCGCTCAGGTTAAGTGGTTCACCACAGTCATTTGGTTTGAATCCGAAGTGCTCCCACACTGCAGCTGTCGCGTTTGGCTTTGAAACCAATTCCATGTCACAACATGCGTCTCGTCTTTTTGCTCTTCTCTGCAGTCGCCTCAAACACTCCCGCCTTCCCACACAAAGTCCATTTGACTGACAAGCGCCGCCTCCCCACACAAAAGACGATGCAACTGACAAGAGGGTTCACTTCTACTATGCTAAGGAAACGAGAGTTGTCATTCAATCGCGGATAACAAACAAGTATGCAAATGAAATTATCGCGGCCGGAAAAATTATCGAGGTCATTTTTTTTTATTGTGCGATTAATCGATTTAATGACTATCGCGACAGACCTACCCACAAAGTCAACACCATTCATTTAAAGTCAGGTGGGTGTAAACCTCTGAAAATGGTTTTGGGGTCATTTGTTTTTGTTTCATTTATACGTCTTTTTTTATTTTCATTTACTAATGTCCTTCAGAAGATATAAAAATACAAATGTTTTTCAGGAAATTAAATATATATTTTTTACATCAAAACCCGTCTCTCTTAAGATCAGTGGACAGTCGAATGACTCATGACTCATGACAAACAAGAAACCCTTAAACTACTCTGACTAAACATAAAAACTCTCAGTATTAAGAACCAGAGGTGTCTAAACTCTTACACTGAGCTATTTTTAGAAATGTTATTCTTTAGTGTGAACTTTTTTTTAAATTTCTGTCATTGCAATAACTTGCTCAGGGCAGGCCTCAATTAAAAATAAACCTTCATTTTCAAAAATCCTCTTATTTTTCCAAAAGTTTCAGTTTTTTCCAGATTCTGCAAGGGGTGTGTAAACTTTTGCATACCACTGCACATTATAGACTCACATACATATATATTTAAATGAAGTAGTCCTTACTGTTTCACAATCGCTGTTAATCCATATATCGGTCTCACATTTTTGAACATGCACAGCCAGGAGTTGAACAGGCATGTCTATGTGACATTTGGCACATGTGACTTTCGGCATTTTCTCAAATTCTTTGGATGAGTAGGGTAAAGGGGAGACGTCCAGACTGTTTTGTATTGGCATTATATATAGACAGCCTTTTCCTCCAGCAGTTTTAATGAGGTAGGACCCTGTGTATCCTTCACCTTCTGGTGCAACAACATTTAACTTTCGCTGACCTGATCCACCTGAGGGACAAAGATCAGAAGCCTAGCTTAGCCATTATCAGTTACATAAGTTAATGAAGACCACAAATATTTTGTTTCTTCACCACATTCAATATTTAACTCTAACATTAAAGTAAATTGCCAAGTTAAACACAACAACATGTTCAAAAGTAATCTCTGTGAATCTAAGATCCCACTCAAAGTAACAATTCAGTGTAGTGATGTCTCACGTTGAATTCACAGTGAAACTTAGAACAGAAATCAACCAAGCTTTCTTACCAACAGCTTTATAGAGCATCCAGGCTCCCTCCAATAACTCCATTTTTGGGTAAGTCTCCAACAACAGTTTGGATATCTGGTGTTATTAAAGACACTTCAAGGTTTATTAAGATGACAGTGGCTACATAAAAAAATAAATCTACAAATTCCATATATAAATTGAGAGTAATTTAATGTATGAAATCAAATATTAACACTTTTTCAGTGGTAGAACAACTCTTAACCGGATGAATTCTACCTGTGCAGCCTCATAGCGGCCTCAAGCACACTCTGTAAATTCTGTGTTCTGCATTTGCCTGTACCATCACCTTACTAAAACAAATTTACGTCTATTAAAGGGCCAACGGGGAAGCTTACAGACAAATGCACTTATTAACCACGTGGGGTGCGGTGACCAACATTTTTAAACTTTTGCTTTAAAATATATATATTTTAGGTCATTTCAAAATCAGAAAGCTTTCCAAAGGGTTTACATGTAAAACTTAAAATGGCAGACCTCAGAGTGGTCATTATCCTCTAGGATGGCAATAGTCCTCCGTCCTAATCCAGCCTGCAGAAGCATTAACTCATCAGAGGCCTTTGGGGTCCTTTCAAGACTTTTGTTTACCAGCAAAAACTGTATTGGAGTTGACTTGGCAGGCCTTTTTTTAGAAGCTGGGGTAAAGCCTTTTCGTGCTTTGAATAGACCAGGGAATGCTCTAAGAGGAAAACAAACTGACATGTCAATCATATATTAATAATCCCAATGGGCTAATATCTAAACTACCCAGTACGAAAGTAGTTCTAAAGGTCTACAAAGTTATGCTTGAAACTTAAGGTAAAGTATACTTTACGCTGAGGGTTGCTACCGTAATCATTTTTAACATAAGTTACATTTTATCAGTTCAGTTTCTAACAACACAGTATTAATCTGGTTTCCTTGAGAACTGCAAACCTGGCCATACTCTGGTCCATGGAATTTCCTGATGCAACACTAAGGGTCCGCTGCGGTCTTATTGCAGACTGCACCCTGTTGCCAGAGGTTGCCTGACCCTGTGGTCGTGATCCTTGCTGTCTGCCGGATGCTGTAACCTGCTCACTCTGAACCTGTCCTGCATCTGTTAAAATGATTCAAAACTATGCAAAACTGCCATTGAGGCTATATAGTTCTTAAAGCAATATTATGCGTAATGGCAAGTCGATCCAGATTTGCAATGTTTAATAGAAAGACCAGTGAAGGTTCAAGAGAAGGGCCTGTGCCCCTGTGTCAACAAGCTTCCCCACTATATTTATATACCATTAGGTATTATTTTTTCCCCTGAAAATCATGCACAGAGCCTACTTTACAGTAGTTAACGATTATTTAACCTTCAAACTTTTCTAGGATATTTTTTATTTAAATAACTAATTACAGATGTTCTTCCAGAGCAACCCAGAAAATGTTCTTAATAGCCCCTTGTCTATGAGGTCTCGAGACAGACAGCATTCAGACATCAATCGGCTTCAAACAATATTCTTTTGTTCATACAATTTACAGATTCATAAATATCTACATACTGTATCTACTGTAGATCAACAATGTTTTGCTAAAAGCAGTAAGTGTATTTTAACTGTGAGCAGCAAGCAGCTGAAGACGTTTAAAGGAACATGTGCATATTTCCAAAAAAAGTGGAGTGTTCCTTCAAGCAGAGGAAATTATTTATCGGCTATAATATATCTGCCTAAATTTGATCATCTGCCGATACCGATAACATAAAAAATTAACATTTATCAGCAGATACAGATATGGCCAATAATTTATGGTGCATCCCTAATAAATAGATCATTGTTGGTAACCATTTCCGTTTACATTTAGGCATTTGGCAAACGCTTTTATCCAAAGCGACTTACATTGCTTTATCCTATACATTTTACATAGGTATTTGCAATCCCCTGGGATCGAGCCCACAACCTTGCGTCGTTAACGCAATGCTCTTACCACTAAGCTACATGAAAGCTTGCCCCTTTTGTACAAAATGCTAATTTCCCTTCAAATATATGTTTAAATGTTACCCTAAAAGCACAATTGCCCCCACAGTTAATATCAACAATTACTCATTAACTTACCAATACGTGATGGTGAGCATGACTCATCAGACAGGGCATTGCGTAAAATTGACACAAGATGTCTGGCAGCATTCTGCAACTCAGCCTTAGGTATATGAACATGGAGAGCAAATTTAAGAGCAAACTAACATATTAACAGCATGTCTAAAACAGAATTGTAATTTTTATCCTCCAGTGTATACTAAACTGCTGAATTACTGGTTTTACCATACTTCTTAAGCTATTTATGGAACCTATGCATTTGCCAATATTTCAGATTTTATTTTTACAATAACATACACAAACCATACCCTGATAGAATATTTCTTCATTAAAATGTCTTTATTACAATGATTATAACTCTACAATTGTATCATTGCCACCATCCCTTGATCCTACTCGATCTTAGATTTTCTTGTCTTAACAAATGTACTTTAACACACTGTTACACTGGCCAAGACTCGCAATAAATGCTGGTTTGATGAAATGCCACCTTTTTGTTACATTAATAGCATGTATTGATTTAGTGATACGAAGTCAAATTCAAGCATTTACAATGCGTGTTTTCATGCTTTTCCAGTATAAATAAATCACAAAAGGTATGATATTGTGGTAAAAAAGATCCTAAACTTAAATTCCCAAAATGGCCGCATCAGGCACATTATTATCAGGCATTCCACATGCGCTGCGTGATAATACTGCGCCTGCTGCGATCATTTAGGGAATTTTATTTAGGATCTTCCTTGATTATTGCGCCGAAATAGTTCCTAATCAAATCGGCCTAGAAAAACTCAACTTTTAATTTTCTGCCTGTCGTAGTACACGATTTAACCAAAGAAATTTCAAGTTTTAAATAGGAAAAATATCGAAACGCTTTGGTCGTTTTTGAACGTGTTGCCAGTGGTTTAATTGGATTCAATGATAAAAGATAAACTATGCTAAAAGTCCTATCTCCAGACCCGGAGATCGGTAGAATGCATTCCAAAACGTTAAAACTCAATTTATTAACTCTTGGGGAACTGGAAAATGAGCATATTTCAAAAAAAGTGGACTGTTGAATAATATCTCATTTCTGACGGGGGCTGAGGTTGTTGCTTTTAGAGGGTTTTGCACCTGAACTCTTCATATGTAACGTTAGCCGCTCGCCACTAGCGCAAAATCAAGCGAGACTCGAGCAGAACGTTTTTAATTGGAACGCAATAAGAACTTTTCAGTTATTTAATCTAAAAAGTTAATCATTGTCACATATGAATTTAAAGCAGTTTCAAGCCCTTTATCCCAAATCCAAGCATTTTTAACACCTTGACAACCCTGCATTAAAAATAACTTAATTTTCAGTATTTCCAGCACCCATACGAACCCTGTAATATAAATGACCAAACAGTTTCCAACATGAATTCAATGGTTGCTCTCTATCAGGGAAGTAACATCTTTGTGGCAAATGCAGATATTAGCTACACGTTAATTAACTTGAGTTCATAGAATAACACTAAACTAAATATAAATCTAACGTTAATCATGGGCACTTAAACAAGTAAGTATACTAAAACATAACATGGTAAAGTAAGATACAATTTTGCAATCTCTTCTTACCTCTCGTTGGTTATCCATGCTGTTTCAATCTTGATCACTTTCTCGCCTTAGGTCCAGATTGAAGATCATCGTTCTTCTTCTTATAGGATTTAATGGCGGTTGGCAAACCAATTTAAAAGCTGCATTCCCGCCACCTATTGGAAAGGAGTATGAAGCGCCCAATGACTAGGAAGTTTAGAGACAAAAGCTACTTGTTTTTTATAAAAAAACATACATATATAAAAAATAAATAATAACGGTCTCCTATATCCTATTAATCAACCCTGTTACTTTTAAATATACAACTAATTCTCGATATATTCTTGATTGGTTTTGTCCATCACCTAACAAAACCTGGATTGACAAATCATTTATTTACTATTTCTTAAAGCTTGACTTAGTTGGAAACGTTTCTATGAAACTCTTTCATAAGCCTCACATTTTATCAGTACATGTTCTACATTTTCTGTTAACCCACATTTGTCACAATTTCCATTCTCATGTTTTCCTATTCTATGCAGGAATTGATTTAATAAACAATGTCCAATACGAATTCTTGTTATTAATACATCCTCTTTACTGTTTCCTAATCTTCATCTCTCTGAACCAACTTTCTCTTGTATGCCATATAAATGTCAACCTTTTGTTCCTTCTTCCCATTCCTTCTGCCATATTTCTTGTACTTCTTTCGCTATTATCACTTTTGCCAGATGATCAGCCTCCTCATTTCCTTTCACACCCATCTGTGATACCCACACAAAATTTACTAGAAGTCCATACTGTCTTATTCTAAAAAGACTTTGTATTTCTTCATTTATCATATCTTGTCTTGCTAATGATTTTCCACGTGACAAACTGTTTATTGCTGAAAGAGAATCTGTCCATATTACTGTCTTTGGTGGTTGTATTTCTTCTATGCACTGAAGTCCCAACATGATTGCGATTAGTTCTGCAGTTAATAACATTTTGAATAGAGGAATATATACTGCTATAGCAGTTTTCCCAGAATCTGGATCCTTTGAACCGTCAGTGTACAATTGTACTGCACTATAATAAGTAAGATCTAAATATTTCTGTACAAATGAACTTTCTAATACACTCGTTTCATTGTTTTGTTTTTCTTTATGCAATTGGATATCAACCAAAGGCAATGGGAAGAGCCAAGGAATGGTTGACCTAGCCACTGTAGGGGCAATATGTTTGTCACTTAAACCCATTTTCTGTGCTTCCTCATTGGCCTTTCATACAAAGCTTGACAACTTTTTATACTCATATTACCAACAGTCCTTCAAAACCATTATAACTGGATCATTAACTTGAGCCTTAAGATTTCTTGAGCCATCTCTCTCATCTCTACGTGAACTGCTGATAATGGTGATGATCTACAAGCTCCGCAACACATTTTCATCGCTTGTTATTGTATTGCCTTTACTTTTAAAAGTTGTGTTTTACATACAGAGCTATATACCATACTGCCATAATCAAAGAGCACAAAATATTCTTTTAAGGGACTGTCTACAAGCTTGAGATTGATGATCAAGGAGCTCCAATCGCAAGTGACTTCCGGAAAACAGGAAGTAACCAATGATGTTTGAGGTTACAACCAAACAGCAAGTCCCGCCCCGCGACTGCCAAAAATAAAAATGTTCGTGCGAGCAAAAGCAGCAGGGGAGAGCGCGAGACTACATATGTGCGTCCTTCGCGCGCGAGGGCTTGTAATTGCGCGCACAGAAGATGTAATGCGATGCCATGCGCGCACGAATGTTTCAAACGAGCTCGCGGGATCCCGTTTCCTCGCGTGTAGATTCGTTGTCCTCTCGCGGAAGTTATGTGCCGCGCTTAGCAAGCATCAGCAGTGCGCTCGTTTCTTTTTGGCATTGTAATGCCTTCATACTCATGACAGCATCTTGAACATGTGAGCATATGTACACATGCTGTTATACTCTTGTCGTGCAACAGGGGGCGACATCATCATCGTCATCATCACATTTGGCAGACGCTTTTATCCAAAGCGACTTACAGTGCACTTATTACAGGGACAATCCCCCTGGAGCAACATGGAGTAAAGTGTCTTGCTCAAGGACACACTGGTGGTGGCTGCTGGGATCCAACCAGCAACCTTTTGATTTACCAGTTCAGTGCTTTTACCCACTAGACCACCATCTCCACAATAGGTACATGAATGAAACTTCCCTTTTTCAGCAAGCAATAATGGGTACCAAAGAGGCTTTCCTGTGTACACAAACACTGATAGATATACAGGCAGGATCTCCAACGGGGGCAAACAGCAGTCGACACAAGAGGCTTCGTTATATAATCAACAATGGACCTCCAGACAGGGCTTTCCTCATAAACACACAGTAATGGAAGCAGCAATGGTAAGTATGCAGACAGGGGGAACTTCAGCTCTAACAGTAAACGGTACTCACGGTCACAGGCACGGACATCGGCAAGACAGGTGCTCCACACACTCCACAGCAGTACACACGTGTGATGTATCCACAACACCCAAACTGAAATCCAAATACTCACAGCAACGTAGGGCTTATACTCTGCCGCCTTGACCGAGACCCATCTCCTGGAGACGAAGTGTCTGATATAATAGGGCAATGCTCCTGTCGGCCTCTCGCTTTCACATCACCGGGGAAAACACAGCAGAAGGGAGAATTCTCATTCGTGGGGGGCATCCGTTCACATCCGCTTTCGTTTTCGCCTAGATCCTTATTCACAGGATTTATTCCTCTTCGACCAAGTTGAATGGTCTGGTCCTTTTACCCTTCTTGAACTCCTCTTCTTGTGTCCACTCTCTATACTGCTGCCTCTTCCTCCAACCGGAACGGTAACGGGAATGAGGGCTCCACAATGGCAACGACAACAACAAAGGCAACGACAACAACAATGGCAATGACAAAAACAATGGCAACGACCCGGGACGAACCTCTCCTTCCTTCCTTCTACATCCCTTTTATTATGGGGTTCCATTAGTGCCAAAAATGTGTCAACTGTTTTGAGCTTTGTACTATACAATTGTCTTTGTCTACGCTCATTGCCGTCTTGTTCGGGTAAATCAGTACGTCTTGACATTCATGCTGTCTGCTGATGTCGTCGTAATATGTCGTCCTTCCGTCTTTTCACAGTGTATCCTTTGTTCTGTAAGCTTTACTGTCGTTTTTTCCTGTCGTCCTTGATGTCGTCATGGCTGTCGTCCGTTATGTCGTCTTTGCTGTCGTCTTGATCTCTCGTCCGTTATGTCGTCTTTGCTGTCGTCTTTGCTGTCGTCCGTTATGTCGTCTTTGCTGTCGTCCGTTATGTCGTCTTTGCTGTCGTCTTGATCTCTCGTCCGTTATGTCGTCTTTGCTGTCGTCTTGATCTCTCGTCCGTTATGTCGTCTTTGCTGTCGTCCGTTATGTCGTCAGCGCTGTTACATAGTATGTTAATGATAAGTTAACTTAAACAGTGATATTTTGGGAATATAATTTTTTTACTAAGTATATTTTAGTTGTAATATAGTTGTAGTAAAGTACGATTTAAAGTGTGCTAAAGTGGAACAACTTCAAGTATATTAAAATTGTACTTAGTTAATGTTTACAAGCTTATAGCTGGATTGTGGTAATAAAATTATACACTAAATAATTTTTATCCTCTTAAATAAAAGTGTTCTAATACAAAAATCAGTTAAAACAGACTCAATTGGAAATAGTTATAAATATATTTAATATACGTTTAATTGACCGCATGAAGCATTCATAATGGTATACACCAGAATAATACTTGACAACGAAATAAATACATAAAAACAAAAAATCTGGCTTTTGTGGAAAACATTTATTGTATTATTGCACATGCATGACATATAGCTTCATTGCCTACTTTATTCTCTTTTAGTCACTTATAAAAGCGTCTGCTAAATGACTAAATGTGTCCAACTCAGCCCTGGAGGGTCACAGTCCTGCAGAGTGAAGCTGTAACCCGAATCTAACTCACCTTATTCTGCGTTCCAGACAATTCAGAAGTAACGTTTGAATTTAGTATTATAAAAAAAAGTTTTCATTATTTCTGTATATTTGACTTATGTCCAACAGTAACTGTTTGTTGTTGAGATTCATCTTTTTACATTGAGGATGATCATACACAAATATTACAATCGAAAGAAACATTCAGTGATGTTCAAGAAGTCAACACCATTCATTTAAAGTCAGGTGGGTGTAAACCTCGGAAAATATTTTTGATGTACATATTATTTATAAATCTTATTTTTCATGTAGTAATGTTTTCTTTTATTATTCTTTGGTGTGAACTTTGGGTTAACATTTCTTTTGCAATATAAGTTGTTAAGGGCAGGAAAGAGTTAAAAATAAATCTTCACTTTCAAAATACCTCTTATTTTTCCCAAATGTTCTGCGTTTTCCAGGTTCTGCAAAGGTGAAGTAAACTTTTGACTTGATTTGAATATATGATATTACATTTTTAAACTATAACTATTTTTGTTCAGCCGAGTTGTGAGTATATGCTGAGGTCTGTCTAATGGTAGCAGAAAGAAGAGTTCATCACTAAGGTGACTGGAGTCACTGAAGACCCTCTGAGCGTTCCTCACACCCATCCTTCTGTAGATGCCCTGGAGGGAGAGAAGCTCAGCTTCAACAATGTGATGGCATGTTTGTAGCAACCTCTGCAGAGCTTTGCGGTTTGGGTGGAGCTGTTGTCACACAAGGCTGTGTTGTAAACAGTTAACAGTCAAAGATCAGGTGTAGAAAAGGCTGAAGATTGCAGAGCTTATTCCATACTTCATCAGTTATCTCTAAAATAAAGAGAGGAGTCATTGCTGGGCCTTTTTCACCCTCATCCATGTTCGTTTTTTTTGTAAACGTCAGGGAATCTGAAGTGGCTGACTCCCTCCACTGTCATGGAGTTGGTGGTGGTGTGTCCCCTGAAGACCACCACTGCTGTCTCGTCTTCAGTCATCTTCTATTTGAGGATGAGATGATTCTCCTTGCACCGGTGTGTCAGGGTATTTGTAGCACCCTCACCGTCTGCTTAGGGGAAATAAACTGTTACAAAAAAACCACAGGAGTCAGAGCGGCTGTGTCTTCTGATGCTGTGTATTGACTTGAGCAGCGCGCCCCTCCCCCTCATAGGTGAACGCTCACAGAGAAAGTCAAATGTAATCAAAACAGATCAACTGATCGAAGACATTTCGTGAATAACATAAAATATGTAATATTACACACTCATGTAAGGTCCAAATAAAATACATACAAAATAATATTAACTTAAATATAAACTCGTTTGCATTGTTTATTATAACCTCCACATATTCACCGCTTACAGTTTCAGTGATCTGATCAGTTCACTCATTTTTCTGATGTCAAGACAATTCAGGTTTCAGATGTCTTTCCCAACCTGTCAGGCTTAGTTCAGCCTGATATACTGAGTCTGAAATAGGCACACAAGAGGTTCGGTTAACAGGTGTACATGTACATTTATTTAAAATTGGCAATTTCTTTTACTTAATATACAGTTTATTGTGTATTGGTGAAAACACAACTCAGCAGATATATTTATCTTAACTATACTTGAGTAGAATATCATATTATGCATTAAGAGTTTTCATTAAAACTTCTCACCATGGGTTGTAAGTCGTCCTTAAGAAAGTTTCTTGAGTTCCTGAGAAAAGACTAAAGAGTTACTAATATTGAAAGCTTTGGAGTAAGGCAAATACTGTATAAATATACTGTATGCCTACCGATATGAAACTTACTGGGTGAATTGCTAACTTAGCACAACAACACTTTTTAAATACTTGTGACAAACATTCAATGCAAATATATATATATACGCGCACGCACGCACGCACGCACGCACACACACACACTGAACAACACAGTCGGTCAAATGGATTAAACTCTTGATAAAATAGCGCTATTTTGTTAAATATCAAACGTTTGCGGTTAAAAAAAAAACGTTTCAAGTTAGTTTATCACTTAGCAAGCTATACAACGTTACCGACAACCCCTGTTACAAAAGACAGACAAATATCGTGAATTGTATATCATATTTCTTATATTAAACAATATTAACACACCTTAGCACTGATTGCAAAGCAAAAGCAATGTGTGTTTGAAAGATCGTGGTGCTGACCTCGTGCGTGCGTCTTCTTCTTAATAGTGATGGCTGGTTCATGAACGAATCGTTCTTTTGAACCGGTGCTTCATAGTGAGCCGGTCGAACCGGTTCACCAAATCGAACTGAATCGTTCAAAGCGGCTCGCGCCTCCAGAAAGCTCTTATCCACATATTTCCTCAGTTACACACGCAGTGAGCCCCTAGAGCGGTTCTCGTTAATGATTCAAGAATCGGTTGCAACAGGTTTCGGATCACCAGTACATTCATTGAACCAAGAGCTGGTTCACTGTCTTTCGGACACGTTCGAGATGTGAACCAGACCGTTTCAACTGATGAGCTCAGCTGATGCACGTGCGTGCGGGTTTGTGTTTTTATGAAAAATAAAACTATTTGACAAATTTGTGGAACAGTCTGTAATAAAGTAAAACATAAGATGTGTTTGGCTCAGCTACATAGATTAGCTTTTTACCAAAATAGAATTACATACAAAACGTCTCGGGTTACGTTTTCCCTGAGAAGGGAACGAGACACAGCGTCGCCATGGCAACGCTTTGGGGAACGCCTCAGCGTGATCAGCTCTGAGCACGTGTGTCAACATCGTCCAGTCGTGAAACGATACGTCATAGATGACGTATGGACCAGGAAGTATAAAACGACATCCGAAACAGTCAACTTCAGCTCGAAAAACTTCGAAGCAAGAGGCTAACAGGGATGTAGGGAGTATGGCAAGGTGACGCAGTGTCTCGTTCCCTTCTCAGGGAACAAGGGTAACAGACGTAACCCGAGACGTTCCCTTTCGAAGGAACTCACACTGCGTCGCCATGGCAATGCTTTGGGGAACGAAATACCCAAACCGCCATACGCCCAAATGCCTGTATGTGTGTACAAAAATGTCACGTGGAAGACACAAGCACCTGGGCTCCCGGGGTGAGATTCATGTCCAAACTATAGAATCTCACGAATGTGAGCGGAGAGGACCAGCCTGCCGCATCACACATGTCCCGCATAGACGCCCCCGACCTTAAGGCTGCGGAGGCCGCCATACCCCTAGTAGAATGAGCTCTGACATCCAAAGGCGATGGTCTGCCAGAGGCCTCATAGGCCAGAGAGATAGTCTCAACTATCCATCTGCTAATGGTTTGCTTGTTTGCCGAAAGACCTTTCTTCGGTGAACCAAAACATACGAAGAGCTGCTGCGCTTTCCTCCAAGCCGCAGTTCTGTGTACATACGAGTCCAGTCCTCGCACTGGACACGACAAATTTAACCTTTCCTGGTCCTGGCTCCTGAAAGGTGGAGGACAGAATGCTTGCAAGGTAATGGGTCTCTGTACATTATCCATAACCTTAGGCACGTATCCTGCCCGGGGGAAAAGGAACGCCTTAACCAAACCAGGAGCAAATTCAAGGCACATAGGGGAAACCGACAAGGCCTGAAGATCTTCCACTCTCTTGAGAGAAGTAATAGCCATCAGGAAGACTGTCTTAAGAGTGAGAAACTTAAGAGCGACTGAATCAATCGGTTCAAAGGGAGGAGCTGACAGATCCTCGAGAACTGTAGCCAAGTCCCAGGTAGGTACCCTAGTGTGGCTCACAGGCCTCAACCTGCGAGCACCACGAAGAAACTGTAGAACCAAGGGGTCTCTACCAACAGGTATGCCCCCTAGCCGAACATGAAAGGCAGAAATGGCTGCCATATACACCTTTAAAGTAGATGGGGATAAGTCCGCAGCAAAGCGATCTTGTAGGAACTCAAGCACTGTTGAAACCGGGCAGTTTACAGGGTCCATGCGGTGAGCTGAACACCAAGTAGTGAAGACTCCCCACTTTAAGGCATAAAGCTTCCTTGTAGAAGGAGCTCTGGAATTAAGTATGGTCTCCACAGCCTCGGCTGAGAGATCAGTGTCTAAAAGGCTAGCCCTCTCAGAGGCCAAACCCATAGTTTCCATCAGAGCCGCGCCTGCATCGTGATGGAATCCCATATTAATCCTAAAAAAGTGGTTCTCTGTACTGGAGAAAGGACACTTTCTTGGTTTCAGCCTCAGCCCTAGCTCCTCCATATGTGCGAGAACAACATCTCGATGTTGAACCGACAGATGTTCCGATTTTGCTAGAACTTCTTGTTCCATCACCAGAGTCTGCTCGGGGCACACCTCGGTGTACAAAACCCTGTTGAAGCGGGGTGGGCAGACTTGAAATTGGATCCGGTAACCCCACTCTGCAGTGCGCAGCACCCATTGTGACACATTTGGTAGATTTTTCCAGTCTGCTAAATGGTCTACTAAGGGGACTAGCCTCTCGGGACCAGCCTCTGGTGACATCATAACGGGAACCGCTACGGCTCGGCGAACCTCGATTGGCAGAGCCGGCTGAACCCTTCTGGGGGACCGAGGAGGAACGGGCACCGTATCATGAGGTGCGAGCGTTTTTCCTAAAATTCCTGATAATGAAATATCATGGTGTTTAACCTTTTTAATGACTGGAAAAATGTTATTCTATTATCATTGTATTGTTCACAATGAAATAAAACATGTTCAACTGTTTCTTTATGGTTACAAAAGGTCCATTCCCACATTGGGTTGCTCATCATCTGCAGTGTGTTATTAAGCCCAGTATGACCTATTCTAAGTCGTGTTATAATGTTTCCTTCCATTCTTTTCCTATGCTCTTTTCTCCCAACACCAACATGGTTTTGCATTTTATACAGGTGTCTCCCTGTTTCACTTTCATTCCACTCTACCTTCCATACCGGTTGTGCATACTTTTTAATAAGTGTTATTGCTTCAGTTTTCAAAGGAATTTGTAATTCTACTTGCTTTATTCTTAACGTTTGTTTGGCCAGAATATCAGCTTTCTCGTTTCCTTCTATCCCTACATAAGCAGGGACCCAAACGAAACTTACACATATACCTTTCATTTTTAATTCATACGTCTTATTAAATATATCATTGATAATATCCATTCTAATTGATGACCTGCCAGATCTAGTACTTTACTGGGCTGAATAGCTAAAAGATGCAAAGACACTGTTGTTTATTCTTCTCTCTTCTATCCCCTGTATGGCTAATAATATTGCCAATAGTTCAGTTGTGTACACTGACACATGATTAGTCACTCTTTTCTTAATATCATTCCCTGAGGATGGTACTCCTCTGGTGGTACTTGGAGACTTCAACATCCACCTGGAAAAACCACAGGCTGTTGACTTCAAAAACCTGACTGCGTCGTTTGACCTAAAGCGAGTCCCCACTTCAGCAACCCATAAATCTGGTAATCAACTTGATCTAGACACGCTATTGCTCCACCCATCACTCCCAGGTCACCCCACTGCACACGTCAGATCATTTCCTCATCACTCTTGATCTCGACTTAACTTCTCCAGACACTACACATGCCTCCCCACTGGTCACATTCCGACGCAACCTACGATCACTCTCTCCCTCCCGCCTATCCTCTGCAGTCTCTGCTACTCTCCCACCCCCTAAACAGTTCTCTCTCCTTGATACTAACACCGCCACCCACAGCCTTTGCTCCACACTAACCTCCTGATTAGACATCTTATGCCCTCTGAGATCTAGGCCATCTCGTGCATCTCCTTCTGCCCCCTGGTTATCTGATGTTCTCCGTGAGCATCGCGCCTCGCTCAGGTCTGCTGAGAGAAAGTGGCGCAAATCAAAAGAACCCACTGACCTCTCTCTCTACCAGTCTATTACCTCTTCCTTCTCTGCGGATGTCTCCTCTGCGAAAACCCAATACTACCACACTAAAATCAACAACTCTCCTGACCCTCGTACTCTCTTTAAAACCTTTTCTGCTCTCCTTTGCCCGCCTACCCCCTCACCTCCATCAGACTTAACAGCTGACGATTTTGCATCGTTCTTTGTAAAGAAAACGAACACCATCAGCAATCAATTCTCTGCGCCACAGTCTCTTGACCACGGCCAATCCCCAGACACATGCTCGTTCCCCTCGTTCTCTCTCCTATCTGAAGAGGACGTTTCCAAGGTCATTTCTTCTAACCACCCGACTACCTGCCCCCTAGATCCCATCCCCACCCATCTCCTCCAGGCCATCTCTCCATCAGTTGTACCCTCTCTGACTCACATTATCAACTCGTCCCTCACCACTGGCACATTTCCTACTCTCTTCAAAGAGGCCCGTATTACCCCACTACTAAAGAAGCCTACTCTTAATCCTGCACTGTTAGAAAACTACAGACCGGTATCCCTACTCCCCTTCGCTGCTAAAAGTCTAAAACGTGTTGTCTGTAACCAGCTCTCATCCTTCCTCATCCAGAACAACCTCCTGGACAGCAACCAGTCTGGGTTCAAGAGCGGTCATTCCACTGAGACTGCGCTGCTCTCTGTTATCGAAGCCCTGAGACTGGAAAGAGCTTCCTCTAACTCATCTGTTCTCATCCTACTGAATCTATCTGCCGCCTTTGACACTGTTAACCATCACATCCTCCTGTCCACTCTCAAGGCTATGGGGGTCTCCGGAATGGTGCTACAATGGCTCAGGTCTTACCTCTCAGGTAGGTCATTTAGAGTATCTTGGAGGGGTGAGGTGTCTGAGTCGCAACATCTCGTCACAGGTGTGCCTCAGGGCTCAGTGCTTGGTCCGTTGCTATTCTCTGTATACATGACACCCTTGGCTCTGTCATTAGGAAACATGGCTTTTCCTATCACTGCTATGCGGATGATACACAACTCTACCTGTCTTTTCGCCCTGACGATCCGACTGTCTCAGCACGCATCTCAGCTTGCCTAGCCGACATCTCACTCTGGATGAACGGCCATCACCTGCAGTTGAACCTTTCAAAAACCGAACTGCTTGTAATCCCGGCTGATATAAAGACTTATCACCACCTTTCCATTCAACTGGGCTCATCAACCATCACATCTTCCAGAAAGGCAAGAAACCTGGGAGTGGTGATCGATGACCAGCTCAACTTCACAGATCAAGTTGCCAGCACCACCCGGTCCTGTAGATTCATCCTCTACAATATCAGGAAAATTAGACCCTTCCTATCAGAGCATGCTACGCAAGTCCTAGTACAGGCTCTAGTCCTGTCCAAACTGGACTACTGCAATGCACTACTGGAAGGACTTCCAGCTTGCACAACCAAACCTCTACAGATGATCCAGAATGCTGTGGCAAGAGTCATCTTTAATGAATCTAAGAGAGCACACGTTACTCCTCTACTCATTAAGCTACATTGGCTCCCTATAGTCGCTCGCATCAAATTCAAGACTCTGCTCCTGGCCTACAAGACCACCACTGGTTTGGCACCACCTTATCTTCACTCACTACTGCAGACATATGTACCCGCCAGATCCCTACGCTCTGCAAACAAACGGCGTCTTGTGATGCCATCCCATAAAGGTAGAAAATCTCTCTCGCGCACCTTCTCCGGATCTGTTCCACCTATGTGGAATGTTCTGCCTGCTGCTACAAGATCTGCAGATTCTGTAGCCATCTTTAAGAAACGCCTGAAAACCCATCTCTTCCGCCAACATCTTACTGTTCTGTTCTGACTCAAGTTTCTTCTCTACTCTTTTCTTCTCTACTCGTTTCTTCTCTACTCTAAAAAAACAAAAAAAAATGTATGAATGAATGTTTCTGTATACTGTGTTAGGCTATATGAAACCAGTCTTCTTTTTGATTGCACTTATACTCTTGTTGTACTTATGCTGTCCTAATTGCTTCCATTACCTACCCCACTTGTAAGTCGCTTTGGATAAAAGCGTCTGCTAAATGACTAAATGTAAATGTTAATATAAAGTCATTAATTGGAACATATAGTGCTGCACCAGCAATTCCTGTACCAGGATCTTTTGGCCCATCTGTATATATAAATACAGAATCCGGGAATTGTTTCTCATTGTAATTTTGTACTGTTAAGTTCCTTCGCTTTTGCAAAGGTTTAGTGTGCAAAACTCCCCACTTGACAAGGCAGCTAATTTTCAGGAAGACTTTACAGGATACCACTCATCACACTTTTGCTTTCTTTTTCTTTATTTAAAGATTGATGCAACGTGAATCTCCAGGTGAAAAACCTTTGAACATGAATAAATACCATTTTAAACAATTAAAATAACTACATTCCTGAAACACATGAGTATTAAGTTCTCAATACCCAGAAAAAAATTTAGATACGGCAAACATCTGCAATACTTTCTTAGTGTGGAATTTGACTCAACCTCGTGATTTACTATGCAATAACTTAACAGCTTTTAAGACACATCTAAATACATAACATCTGAATTACAGTCAGCTCACATGATTTTAAAAGACATTAGTTTTAACTGCATTTACCTCCAATGACTTGCAAACAATGGACAACAACAATAATGCCCAGTTACATCCAAGAATAGCAAGGAGCTCACCGGCTGGGTCTTCCTTGAAAGCTTTGTTTTGCACAAACAGTCTTGGGTTTTCAGTCTTAACTTCCAGATCTCCTTCACCTCTCATGCTGCTTGCTCCCACTGCTGCTCCGTAGAGATGATGTGTGTGCATGACTCCAACCCCAAAATGATGAGTAAATCACCTTCACCTGGTGCACTCAGCCTAGTGTATCAAGGCTGGAGGGGCGTGGCCCACAGTTCAGCTCGACATGTACTATGAGACTTGCTGGAATTTCATTAGGGTTTCCTTTTAATTCCTGCTGTGTTCTAAAGTCAACTATTGGTAAGGGGAACCACCAGTGGGGAATGAATGAAATTGGGACGTATTGCTGTAACTCAGTTGCTGTAGTCCTATAATCCTTGCCCTCACATCTCCTATCCACCCAAAGCTCATCACATTTGTCTTACTATGTTCCCAACAGTCTTTTAATACACTTTTAACAGGATGTGTTTCAACATGTCCCTGTATATTAAACCAGTATGCCATCAATCATTTCATTCTTCTAATTCTTAAAGGCATTTCACCCATTTCCACCTGCATTGAAGATATGGGCGATGTTTTAAAAGACCCGCTACATATTCTCAAAGCCTGTGCTTGTACTATGTCTATCTCCTTAAGATTTGATACTGCTTCAGACGTATATGCTATACATCCATAATCGAGAACTGATCTCATTACTGCCCAATATATGTTATGCAAAGACGCTCTATCTGCTCCCCATTCTTGTCCTGTCAGACACCGGAGTATGTTAATAACCTTTTTACATTTGCCCTTGATTTTATCCAGATGAGCTTTCCATGTCAATTTTTCATCAAACCAAACCCCTAGGAATCTCAAAACTTTAACTTGTACCAAAGGTTGCCCATACAATTTTAAGGTAATTGAGGTATTTTTATGTCTCCTAGAAAAACAAATAGGCTGTGTTTTATCTAATTCTAGTCCCCATTTACCAGCCCATTTTCAACCTCATTTATTGCCACTTGCATTTGCATTTTCTTATTGACATAAGATAAATTACGACCTCTCATCCATATAGCCCCATCATCTGCGTACAAAGATTTCTTTACATTTTGATTAACCCGAGAAAGAATGTCATTGATCATAATATTAAACAGTAGTGCACACACTGCCCTGTGGGGTTCCATTCTCCACTGTATATACTTTAGAATATTCATCACCTACTTTTACATGTTTCTTCCTATTAAATAAAAAATCCATAACCCAATTAAACATTCTACCCTCAATTCCAAAAAACCTTAATTTAATCTGCAATCCTTCTTTCCAGAGCATATCATACACCTTTTCCACATCAAAGAAGACCGCTATCACCACTTCTTAGTTAATCTGTGCTTTCCTTATATCAGATTCAAGGCATATTACGGAGTCCATTGTATTACGACCTTTACGAAACCCACTTTGATTTGGAGACAGTAGTGCTTTACTCTCTAAAAAATATGTTAATCTTTCTGTTATTATTCGTTCCATAATTTTACATAAGTGAGAAGTCAAAGCAATAGGCCTGTAACTGGGCGGGTCTGAGGGATCCTTTCCTGGTTTAATAATAGGTACAATTATTGCATTATTCCACTCTGATGGCAATTGTCTAGTTTCCCAAATGAGATTAAAAAGTTTTAACAATATTCTCAATGTATTATCTGTCATGTTCGCCAAAATTTTATAACATACACTATCTTTTCCAGGCGTCGTTTGTCTAGCGTTTGTAACTGCTTTCTTCAGCTCAAACATAATTAGAGTACTGACAGCATGTCTAATGGATTTCCTGACATCTCGTTTTTCTCTAAAATAAAAGGGTGCCTTGCTAAAGTTTTATTCCTACATTGTCTGGCCTCGTGCGTCATGACGTCAGACCATACGTCCTCAGATGCGTGATTTGATTAAGGCATTTATAGTTTAACATATTGATTTAACATTTCAAACGCTTAACTTAAAGCAACAAACACTCTGTCACTTTTGTGCTTTAAATTCTCAATTTAGTTGATTTTTGTTTGTAGACCACACATATTTTCTTGCCTGAACATACAAATAAAAGAACTGCACATACAGTGTTATCATACCTTAAAAATACAATATGTTAAAAAGGGCTTTCAACACATAAACATTTTATGTTGAAAAAAGTGAATTGTAAGCATGAATATGTAATCTAAACCTACATATTACTCTCTGAAATTAAATAGAAATGAATGTACAATGCTAATTTCAAGCATGCCATTAAAATATAACTTTAACATATTTGACAATAAAGTTAAAAAATGTCTACAGAAAAAGTATATTTTATTCAGAAAAGGATGTTTTTAATATATATTTAATATATTTAAAGATGGTATAATTTTTTTAATCTTTTAAGAATGGAAGTATGTTTGAAATACAAAAAAATATATTTATTTTTCACCAGGGAATGCAAGATAGTCTTTTCAAAGTGTACCAAAAGTATACTTGCAATAGTTCCACTTTAACACTATTAAATACGTTTAATATGTCTTAAGATGGACTTCCGCACTATTTCTGAATATTTAAAGTAAGTTCACAATTAGTTGTTCCAATTTAGCAGACTTTAAGTATAACAAATTACTATACTACAAATACAATCACAGTGTACTTTATTAGGTGCACAAAAATGAAATGCATGAACAGTACACTTAGCATGAAATAAAACATGTAGGTATATTTATGTTTACTGGGGTAGTAACAGCTCAATTAGAGGGTCAGCTTTGGATAGATAGGAGATGTGAGGGCCTAAGGAAATTCCAGCAATTCTCATACTAAAAAATTACCTTGAGAAACAATTCCCGGATTCTGTATTTATATATACAGATGGGCCAAAAGATCCTGGTACAGGAATTGCTGGTGCAGCACTATATGTTCCAATTAATGACTTTATATTAAGAAAAGAGTGACTAATCATGTGTCAGTGTACACAACTGAACTATTGGCAATATTATTAGCCATACAGGGGATAGAAGAGAGAAGAATAAACAACAGTGTCTTTGCATTTTATAGCTATTCAGCCCAGTAAAGTACTAGATCTGGCAGGTCATCAATTAGAATGGATATTATCAACGATATATTTAATAAGACGTATGATTTAAAAATGAACGGTATATGTGTATATGTGTTTCGTTTGGGTCCCAGCTCATGTAGGGATAGAAGGAAACGAGAAAGATTCTGGCCAAACAAACGTTAAGAATAAAGCAAGTCGAATTACAAATTCCTTTAAAAACTGAAGCAATAACACTTATTAAAAAGTATGCACAATCGGTATGGAAGGTAGAGTGGAATGAAAGTGAAACAGGGAGACACCTGTATAAAATGCAAAACCATGTTGGTGTTGGGAAAAAAGAGCATAGGAAAAGAATGGAAGGAAACATTATAACACGACTTAGAATAGGTCATACACTTATATTGTGAACAATACAATGATAATAGAATAAAAATGTTCCAGTCATTAAAAAGGTTAAACACCATGATATTTCTTTATCAGGAATTTTAGGAAAAACAGGTGATAATATATATGACAATATAATAAAGTTTGTAAAAGAAACAGTGTTAAGGTACGGAGCCCGTAACCTGTCACACGACATTTTTTATATATATCTTGGCCACGAATTAAGAATTCGTTCCCACGAATAATTAATACGTGTGAACGTTTTGCTTAGTCGTTAGCTTATGGAGACAATACAGGGTCCTATATCTTTGCAAAAAAAAAATAAGTTTTGCAAAAAAAAAAATAAGTTTTGCAAAAAAAAATAAGTTTTGCAAAAAAAAAAGTTTTGCAAAAAAAAAAAGTTTTGCAAAAAAAAAAAAGTTTTGCAAAAAAAAAATAAGTTTTGCAAAAAAAAAATAAGTTTTGCAAAAAAAAAAGTTTTGCATCGCTCCTTTAAATCCGCGTTTCAGTCAATCGCTCCTTTGCGAAACTGTTTTCTCTTTGCGCTTCACTTTCTTTGCGCCTCGCTTTGTGTCCCTGATTTGACGTGGGGGAGGAGACAAGAGATTGGGGAGGAGACAAGTAGACTGTGGCGCGACGACGTCATGCATGTATAAGTGCGCATGCGCAACATGACGTCCTTTATGCTTTTTTGTTTTCTTCCGTATACACGAACATGTTCTAACAACACGGGGATGGATTCAATTTCAATGTCACTAAGTGATTGAGCATATTTATTTGTTATAACAGTGCTGTCTTTGTCATAGTCACAGAGGATGTCATTAAAAAACGTTAGTTTGTGATACGGGTTTACATTTGAAATGGCACGGTTTCTTTTTAATATTTTTATAAAAGAGCTCTTAAACAAATAAAGGCTTTAAAATATCAGAGCTAAACGTTTTTATAATCAGTACTGTTTAGCTGTGCGTTCACAACCTGAGTACTGCTGGTTTACATCAACTGCACTTCTATTTCTAATCAATTTTTATATTGTTCTTCTCTTTTTCTCACATTTTTAATCAATTTAATTGCAGTTTTATTCTTTCTTTAAATCTAATTTGTGATCTTAAATAATTGCCATTTTAAAGATACGTCTTATTTCTCTTTGTCAATCATTTTATGTAAAGCACTTTGAATTGCCCTTGTGTATGAAATGTGCTGCATAAATAAACTTGCCTTGCCTTGCCTAAGACGCATTTACTCTATTAACGAATTGTTCAAGGCAACTCGGATTTCGGGAATTCCAAGCCTCAAACCCAGAAGTAAATGTTTTACATCACTAAATGACATGAATAAATCAAATTGTTTTGGCTATCTTTAATATGCCCCGACGCCGCGTGATTGACAGGAATGCATTGATCTCGGACATAATATCCAAGGTCTGAGTTTACACATTAATGAGATGAAATACGTGAAAACATCACCTCGTAAGGTAAACAGGACACACATGCGCAATAACGTTTGCTTGACCACTTAACGTTAAGGCGCACGGGCACAAAAGCATGCATGAGGTCAACATACATGACTTCACCGCGCTACAGTCTGCAGCGGGGACTACTTGAACGTAAGGGGAGGCAGGTTCAGGTCACTTGTCTCCTCCCCCACGTCAAATTACATGTCAAAAGAGAGAACATAGAGAACAATAAGGCTATTCTGCGTAAAACAGAGGAAGATAACAGATTTTTTTAGCCCGTTACCGTGCATCGTTAGATATGGTGACCTGCTGAAGGGCTACAAGGTTACTCTGTACATTATAAACATATAATTTTATAGTATTGTGTCCTTATGTATATTTTATAGCCTATAATGCATGTATGTATAACACAAAGCTCATTTATGTTTATGTTTCTTAAATGGACAATGTTTAAAATTGTTGTGATTGCTGTTCTATTATTAGGGTAAAAGTGTGTATATATAAGGGTATTAGGGTATGTGTGTGAGAACAGCTTTTTGTCTTGTGACGAACTCAGACTCCCACTCATTCTTTACATAGATGACTTTGAAGTATGCAACCCTCTGGGGACGTCTCGCAAGAAGCATAAAGTCACATGTGTGTATTGGGTTTTTGCAGACATCCCTGCTGCCCTGAGATCTACTCTAAGTTCCATTTATCTAGCCATTCTTTGTAAGGCAAATGACGTCAAGCAATATGGATACCCAGAGGTGTTGGAACCACTGCTTAAAGATTTGAAAAGCTTTGAAGATGATGGCATTTTTGTGTCAAGTATAGGCAAAGTGGTAAAGGGTACTGTATATGCTGTCGTTGCTGATAATCTTGCAGCTCACTCCATAGCTGGGTTTCTCGAAAATTTTTCTTCCTCAAACTATTGTCGTTTTTGCACTGGAGTGCGTTCACAGATCCAGGAACATGAAGTAAGAGAAGGAATGTTTCCTCTACGCACTGAGGCCAACCACACCTTGCATGTCGAAGCAGCGTTATCTAACACTGCTGAAGCTCATCATTGTGGAGTAAAAAGACAGTGTCCCATCTCTGACAAATTGAGCTACTTTCATGCTACATCAGGGTATCCCCCTGATGCTTTGCATGATTTACTTGAAGGGATTGTACCTTTAGAACTGGCACTGTGTCTCAATTTGTTTATAAAGAAGAAATACATTTCTCTTCACGAGCTAAACTCTTTAATGTCTTGTTTTCCTTACAAATGGAATGACAAAGTAAACTGTCCACAGGCTATCCCCCTTACTTTTGCAATACGTAGGAGTATAGGAGGCAATGCACACGAAAACTGGTGCTTGTTACGGATGCTGCCTTTTATGATTGGTGACAAAGTACCAGAAGATGACCCAGCGTGGCAGGTTTTGATGACCTTGAAAGATGTAGTTGAACTTGCGATGGCTCCTGTTCACACAAAGGAAACAATCGGATACATGGATAGCAAGATCAGTGAACACCGTTACATGTATTTAAGTGTGTTTCCAGATGAGAAATTAAAACCAAAGCATCATTTCCTGGAACATTATCCATGGCTTACAACTGCTTTTGGCCCACTTGTGTTTCTCTGGACCATGCGATTCGAAGCCAAACACCGATTCTTTAAAAGGATTGTGAGGCAGACGGGGTCATTCAGAAACATTCTCAAGACGATGGCAAAAAAACATCAATCGATGATTGCATGTCACTTTCATGATGCTAGCATTCTAAGGTCAAAACTCTTGTTGTCCAGAATGACTCAAGTGTCAGTGGATGTTCTAAAAGAAAACATCAAGGAGAAATTTGCAAAGATGTTTCCCAGTGCAGTGGTTGTCAACATGACCAACAAAGTCACCATATTAGGCACAGACTATTGTGTTGGAATGTTGGTGCATTTTGGATCAACGGGAGGGTTGCCTGACTTTGGAGAAATACTCCAAATAATTGTTGTGTATGAAAGTCCTGTCTTTGTTCTAAAGTTGCTAAGTGGGGGGTACCATGAGCACCTGAGGAGCTTCAAAGTAGAGCCCACAGGAGAGATTGAAGTCGTTCAGCATTCAGAGATGAAAGATGCCTACCCCTTAGCTGCCTATAATACACGATATGGGCGAATGGTGTCCCTGAAACACTTCATTTACATACCAGAGTAGGTTTTAAACTTAAATTGAAATAATGATGTATTCTCAATTGTTTGTGTGTTTACCAAGTAAACCTGTCAAATTTCAACAGACTTATGTTCTCTGTCTCTTTCCAGTGGATGCCAACACTAAAGAAAAATGCCAGTCCAGTTGCGTGTCATCATAGACGAAAACAATATCCAAAAGCTGAAGCTTCCATCAGGAATTCCTGAGAAGGTGGAACATCTTATTTTTGAAATCGTTCAGACATTCCAGTTAGATTGGGAATTTGACCTACTCTATGAAGACAAAGACTTTGAGAACCAATATTTCACTCTCTCTTCAACGGCTGACCTAGAGGACAAAGCGACTGTAAAATTGGTAAGAAAAGAGCCTTTAATCACCCTTGACTTGTATCCAGTAGAAGAATCCGGGGCGTCATCCACACAAAGCACCTTGGAGACCTGCCCTGCAAATGATGGTGAAGTGAGCAACTCTCTTGCAAATGTTGGTGAACCATCAACCTCAGAAGCTGTTTTAATTCCTGAGTTATGTCGCTCTGCTCCCTGGCCAGTCCCATTTCAAATGCCAAAGTTTTCTCGTGACATTGAACTTATTCTTGCAGAGGCAAACAAGTCATATCTTGCTTGTGAAACGCACTTCAATAATGCAAGTGTTAAATCTGCAATAATGCAAGACCTCGCCAAAGCTATATTTACTTACACAGCTTACCCTTCAAGTGTGCAAATATCCTCAGTAGCTGAAGCCCTTGTTCAGAAGTATCCATGTCTAAAGGAGCCTGGGTCGTTTGGAGGGATTTACGGCTGGCAGCAGCGCCTCAAATATAAGATGCATAATTTTCGTGCCAAGTTGAAATCACAAAACTATACATATCCAGAGTTGGAAGTTAACACATTGAAAAGAAAGCTACCGAGAGATGCAGCACCAGCCAAAAACGTGAAGCGGCCGAGGAGGGCAGAAGTAAATTATCTTCCTCCATATCCTGTTGGTGAAAATCAGGACACATTAGAAAAGGATAGGCTTGAGTTAATCGATGAGTTGAAAAAAAAGAACAACGAAAAGGTAATTGAAGAAAAAATGTTAAGAACCTTTTCAATTCGAAGAAAAGAGGTTGTGACCATCAGCCCAGCTGTCAGTGTCTTCAAAGAGAGATGGCCAGGATTATTTTGCAAGGCTCAGGTAAGAGTGTTTGATTACATTTTACCATCAAGAACACTGTTGTTGTTGATCTCTTTTGTCTACTTTTGAAAAACAATGTAATATTTTTGTCATCCATTTACTAGGTCTTAGTGGAGTTCCGGCGTATAACTACAATTTCCCTGGAAGAGACATTTATGCGGAATCTTGATAGATACACACCACGTCTTCTGCAGTTGATGCTTGCCAGAGGTGGAACTTCTGGTACCAGGATGCGGCCTCTTCTGAACACTATAAATGAGGTATGTTTTTGTTTTACTTTTTTTCACAGATATTTTATTTTGAGTTTAGACTTTGGAGTGAGCTAAGTAAAAACTCCAGCGGCCCTTGGAAGGGAGTGATCACTTTGAGTTGGAATTTTCCCTGTAACCGTTCGGTACAAATACACGTTGAACTCCTTTTACAGTGTAATTCCACGTCCTGTAAATGTCAGTTTTGGCCATTTTCTGGAAAAGGCCTTAACCACATAAACAGCAACTGACAGCACATGACAAACATAAACTCAAATTTACAAAATGTAACAGGAATTCATTCTAAGCCGTGTTTAGCAATCACTGAAATCCCTTGTCTTTTCCTAAATTTATGCACATGTTGTCAGATTAAGTTATTTTTATTGCTTATATTTTTTCTGTTTATATGGTCTCTTATGACGCAGTAAGCTCACAGAACAACTGTATTTTCACTAAAATGCATCTCCTTTTAGGTCCAGAGCATTGAGAAAAAAAGGGATATACTTGTCTGTTGCCTCATTGAGTACCTTGGGGAAAACCATGAAGAGCTCTTTCAAGACTGCCAGGTATGCTATTAAATGATTGATCAGCAACACTAGGTATTCAAATGAATACACAAAAAATGCGCTGATGCCATTGTTTCATTTCTATTGTTGATAAGAGTAATTAAGCCAATAAATTTTTTTTTTTCGATTTGCTGATTGTTGAACCAATGCTTGGAAAGAGTAGACCTAGTCCCTGTCTAGACGATCACAAGTATTTTTCTGTCAGGTCACTGAAACAGAACATTTTTGAAAACTCATTTTTTTCAGAAACTCCAGTTGTTGTGTTGTCATGTAGCCAGTGGAACAAAGTTTTAAGCCTACTGGAAAGGATATTAACCTTTTTTCTGATTGTCTAACATTAGATAATATATGTGGTGAATATCGTGGATTTGTAATGGAGACAGCCCTCACCACATAAGAGGATATGTGAATAATGTTTTTTTAACTAATGTGAAAATTGACATGAATTTTGTTTTTATTTTTAACAGGTAGGAGAACTTGAGAGGCAACCAAACCAAGCAATGAAAGTGGTGGTGATGCATAATCCCACAGCTGAACAGGACCCAGCAGATGTGTATATAGTTATAGAAGGCAACAAAGTTCTGAGCGGGTGTGGAAACAGAACCACAGCGTGCATACTGTTGATGGGATTGATATATGCCATGAACCTACAGTATCCAAGAAACCTGAAGTACTGTTTTGATGTGTTCCAAAAACTTTTTTTGGAACTTGATGTAACAAACCCCCTCAAGAAGGTCCAAACCCTTAAACGGAAGCTTATGGAATAATCTTTTCTTTACTGTAAATTTGCTTTAGCCGACAAAGGCATTTTTGGATGGTTCAAGAAGTAATTACTATGATGACTTATATCTCAGTTTAAATTTATGTTAAGGATAAGAGTATTGCTTTGAATGTATATTTTGACATCCAGCGAAAATTATTTATATTTTTGCAATAGTTTGCAATAGTTCTGATTCTGTTGAATTTGAGTGTAGAAGGGCTCTTTTGTACTTGCATTAGTTAGCGTTCAATATTTAGAAGAATGAAATGAATGTTTGTGTCCTTATTTTATGTCAATCCACAGAGGTAAATGTGATCGGCCTTTCATTACAGATCTGTTGCAACCACTGCACTGTAATTCAACTTGAATGCAAGGGCTCTTTTGTACTTGCATTATTTAATGTTTAAAAGATGAAATGTTTGTGTTAAAAAGATGAAATATTTTATAGGAGATATTTGTAAAAGTGAATGTTTTTAGAAATTGAATGTAAGAGGATTTTAGTGTTTAAAAAATAAAGTGTTTATTGAATTTTTTTTATTGCAATCACCTTTGTCCGTTTTGAAGTAAATTCAACCATCTCTTAATGAGTAACTTTTAATTATTTATATTGGCTATATATTACTAATAATAATTAGGTAGATGAGCAATACCTGCTGTCAAAGGGTAAATATTACCCAATTTTATTAAGTAATTACTTGTATAATATATTAGGTAAGATTTATCCAATTTAATTGAGTTAGTTTTAACTTATGAATTTAGGTGCTTTTTACCCAAAAATATGGGGTAGAATTTACTCCTTTGAAGTGAGTGCAAATTGTTACCTCAATTTTATTGAGTAGATTTTATAGGTTGTTTTTTACAGTGTAGTGCACCTTAAGATGGTTTGCCAACCGCCAAATAAACCCTAAAGAAGAAGAAAACGTACGCACGAGGTCAGCACCACGATCTTTCAAACACACATTGCTTTTGCTTTCCAATCAGTGCTAAGGTGTGTTAATATTGTTTAATATAAGAAATATGATATACAATTCACGATATTTGTCTGTCTTTTGTAACAGGGGTTGTCGGTAACGTTGTATAGCTTGCTAAGTGAAAAACTAACTTGAAACGTTAACGCATTTTTTTGTTTAACCGCAAACGTTTGATATTTATCAAAATAGCGCTATTTTAAGAGTTTAATCCACTTGACCGATTGTTTTGTTCCGCATATACATGTGTGTGTGTGTGTGTGTGTGTGTGTGTGTGTGTGTGTGTGCGTGTGTGTGTCTGTGTGCGCGCGCGTGTTTGAGTGTGTGTGTTTGCATTGAATGTTTGTCACAAGTATTTAAAAAGTGTTGTTGTGCTAAGTTAGCAAGTCAGCCAGTAAGTTTTGTATCGCTAGTCATACGTAAACTGATAAACTGATTGAGGTACATTGATCATTTATTGACTGATTATATGTTAGTAATTGTGTTCTGTGTACAAGCTTTGACTTACTCCATAATCATCAGCTTATTCTACACCTGATCTTTGACTGTTAACTGTTTACAACACAGCCTTGTGTGACAACAGCTCCACCCAAACCGCAAAGCTCTGCAGAGGTTGCTACAAACATGCCATCACATTGTTGAAGCTGAGCTTCTCTCCCTCCAGGGCATCTACAGAAGGATGGGTGTGAGGAACGCTCAGAGGGTCTTCAGTGACTCCAGTCACCTTAGTGATGAACTCTTCTTTCTGCTACCATTAGACAGACCTCAGCATATACTCACAACTCGGCTGAACAAAAATAGTTATAGTTTAAAAATGTAATATCATATATTCAAATCAAGTCAAAAGTTTACTTCACCTTTGCAGAACCTGGAAAACGCAGAACATTTGGGAAAAATAAGAGGTATTTTGAAAGTGAAGATTTATTTTTAACTCTTTCCTGCCCTTAACAACTTATATTGCAAAAGAAATGTTAACCCAAAGTTCACACCAAAGAATAATAAAAGAAAACATTACTACATGAAAAATAAGATTTATAAATAATATGTACATCAAAAATATTTTCCGAGGTTTACACCCACCTGACTTTAAATGAATGGTGTTGACTTCTTGAACATCACTGAATGTTTCTTTCGATTGTAATATTTGTGTATGATCATCCTCAATGTAAAAAGATGAATCTCAACAACAAACAGTTACTGTTGGACATAAGACAAATATACAGAAATAATGAAAACTTTTTTTTATAATACTAAATTCAAACGTTACTTCTGAATTGTCTGGAACGCAGAATAAGGTGAGTTAGATTCGGGTTACAGCTTCACTCTGCAGGACTGTGACCCTCCAGGGCTGAGTTGGACACATTTAGTCATTTAGCAGACGCTTTTATAAGTGACTAAAAGAGAATAAAGTAGGCAATGAAGCTATATGTCATGCATGTGCAATAATACAATAAATGTTTTCCACAAAAGCCAGATTTTTTGTTTTTATGTATTTATTTCGTTGTCAAGTATTATTCTGGTGTATACCATTATGAATGCTTCATGCGGTCAATTAAACGTATATTAAATATATTTATAACTATTTTCAATTGAGTCTGTTTTAACTGATTTTTGTATTAGAACACTTTTATTTAAGAGGATAAAAATTATTTAGTGTATAATTTTATTACCACAATCCAGCTATAAGCTTGTAAACATTAACTAAGTACAATTTTAATATACTTGAAGTTGTTCCACTTTAGCACACTTTAAATCGTACTTTACTACAACTATATTACAACTAAAATATACTTAGTAAAAAAATTATATTCCCAAAATATCACTGTTTAAGTTAACTTATCATTAACATACTATGTAACAGCGCTGACGACATAACGGACGACAGCAAAGACGACATAACGGACGAGAGATCAAGACGACAGCAAAGACGACATAACGGACGAGAGATCAAGACGACAGCAAAGACGACATAACGGACGACAGCAAAGACGACATAACGGACGACAGCAAAGACGACAGCAAAGACGACATAACGGACGAGAGATCAAGACGACAGCAAAGACGACATAACGGACGACAGCAAAGACGACATAACGGACGACAGCAAAGACGACAGCAAAGACGACATAACGGACGAGAGATCAAGACGACAGCAAAGACGACATAACGGACGACAGCAAAGACGACATAACGGACGACAGCAAAGACGACAGCAAAGACGACATAACGGACGAGAGATCAAGACGACAGCAAAGACGACATAACGGACGACAGCCATGACGACATCAAGGACGACAGGAAAAAACGACAGTAAAGCTTACAGAACAAAGGATACACTGTGAAAAGACGGAAGGACGACATATTACGACGACATCAGCAGACAGCATGAATGTCAAGACGTACTGATTTACCCGAACAAGACGGCAATGAGCGTAGACAAAGACAATTGTATAGTACAAAGCTCAAAACAGTTGACACATTTTTGGCACTAATGGAACTCCATATTTTATAGCCCCTCCTTCTCTGTTGAGTCCCAATCGGCCATCGCCAGCTTGACCGGCACACCTGACACTTGTTTGCTCGTTGAATCCCCGGCCGAGCGATCCGAACTGGCTGGGTGTTTCGTTTAAAACGGTCCGGTGGGAAACCGCCCTCACAAAAATAGTTCTGCTTGCCCGTTCTCCTGTAGTACCCCGTGACATCTTTCTTCAGTGGAAGACAAAAGAAGATATTTTGAGAAATGTCTCAGTAGTTTTGTGTTCATTCAATTGAAGTCAATGGAGTTGAGTCCGTGTTGTTTGATGATCAACATTCTTCTAAATTTCTTCTTCTGCCTTCTGAAGTAGAAAGAAACTCATCACCTGACATGAGGATGATTAAATGATAAAGAATTCATACTGTTTGCTGAATTAAGGAGTCTTGAGGGATCTGATCGGGAGTTTTTCTTAAACAATCACTTTTTGTAGCAAACTGAAAAAAAAGAAGTGAAAGTGTTTAATGTGTAATGTGGGCTTGTGTTTGATAAATCCATCATTCTAGTGAAATGAATGTTTGCAAACATGATGTGAGTTAGCGTGTGTCCCCTGTATCGTGTTGTTGTTCACCGCGGTCAAGCCAGCCGCCGTCTAGATTCACTATGCGCGCATACTTAGTAAACTACGGTAATTTCTAGAAACACCGTTTATAAAGCTTTATTTAAATGCCGATCGTCTGTGTGTTTCCTCAATATTATATATTGGGTTTTACGTTTAGAATATGTCGTTTATTTAGTATTTTTTCCGGAATGTTTGCATAATAATTTGTGTAGGCTAAAAGGAGGCCTACTTTATTGTAAAAACAATGTCTCTGTCTAAAACTAGGCTCTTATTATAGACATTTGTCCTGCAAATAAAAAAGTTTATCTAATTCAATTATTTGTCTAAAATCTATACTCCTACGACAATGAACCATGATTTTTATTTGTTCAAAACAAGTTTAGTGGTTTTAATGCACGATTTCTAATAAGTTTCGCAAGTGGATGGTCTCGTCCTGTAGGGGGCATCCCACACTATATACACACCATATATGGACTCATTTTACTGTAGCATTTTGAAGAAATTGTCATTTTTCCACTTTAAAGGCCTATAGAAACAGGATTTCTAATAAGTTTCACAAGTGGAGGGTCTCGTCCTCTAGGGGGCATCCCACACTATATACACACCATATATGGACTCATTTTTTCTATAGCATTTTGAAGAAATTGTCATTTTTCCACTTGAAAGGCCTATAGAAACAGGATTTCTAATAAGTTTCACAAGTGGATGGTCTCGTCCTGTAGGGGGCATCCCACACTATATACACACCATATATGGACTTATTTTACTGTAGCATTTGGGAGAAATTGTCATTTTTCCACTTTAAATGCCTATAGAAACAGGATTTCTAATAAGTTTCACAAGTGGAGGGTCTCGTCCTCTAGGGGGCATCCCACACTATATACACACCATATATGGACTCATTTTTTCTATAGCATTTTGAAGAAATTGTCATTTTTCCACTTGAAAGGCCTATAGAAACAGGATTTCTAATAAGTTTCACAAGTGGATGGTCTCGTCCTGTAGGGGGCATCCCACACTATATACACACCATATATGGACTTATTTTACTGTAGCATTTGGGAGAAATTGTCATTTTTCCACTTTAAAGGCCTATAGAAACAGGATTTCTGATAAGTTTCACAAGTGGATGGTCTCGTCCTGTAGGGGGCATCCCACACTATATACACACCATATATGGCCTCATTTTTTCTGTAGCATTTTGAAGAAATTGTAATTTTCCACTTTAAAGGCCTATAGAAACAGGATTTCCAATAAGTTTCACAAATGGATGGTCTCGTCCTCTAGGGGGCATCCCAAACTATATACACACCATATATGGACTTATTTTACTGTAGGATTTGGGAGAAATTGTCATTTTTCCACTTTAAAGGCCTATAGAAACAGGATTTCTGATAAGTTTCACAAACGGATGGTAAAAATTGTAATTTTCTGCTTCTAAAGTTATAGAAACATTAATTATAAATTGAAAGGTACATTTTCTGAAGAAATTGTAAAGTGGTGCTAATGTAGCAAAATGCTGGGGTTGGGGTAGGGGGATGACCCTTCAAACCACAATTGAAACAGCCAACCCCCATGTCTCTACGATGTTCTGATGCAATGATGAAGGTTTTTCTATTGACCCTAACGGTTGCTAAGCTAAGCTGTTTGGTTGCCTTGGGCGTGGCTTGGCATTAAACAATTTATGATACTCTGCGGTATAAGTAAAATTAACCAACTCCCATGTCTCTGCGATGTTGTGATGCAGAGATACATCTTGTAAAATTGTTCGGTTACAATGGGCGTGGTTTAATAGGTTCACAATGATCCTGTGACAGACTAATTGAATCCCTGAGTCAAAGAGACCACCCCCTTGTCTCTACGACACTGTGTTGACAAGATATCAATGTGGGCCATTTATAATGGAAGTCTATAGGATCGGCTGCCACGTCCATGTAAATGGTTGCTATGGGCGTGACTTCATATCTTTATGAAGTTCCTGGGATGCTGGTTGGTTGCCTGAGTCAAATATAATGTTTTTACTGCTAAGTTATATCATGCGGGACTTTTTAACTACTTATATGGGCATCCATTATAGTCAATGGGGCTCTTTTGGGGGGCTCCTACACCCCAGGGGTGCAACTTACACCCCATTGTGAGGTATGTTCTTACAGGGCCTGCCAGCCTCTTCAAATGTTGTTACCAGAATGTATCTCAAAGAAATTCTCGCTCGGAGCTACGACCTGGCGAAATTTGCCGTAAAGTTAAGTCAATGGGATTTTGGGGGGGAGTTTTTGCCCCCCTATCATACCCCCTCCGCCTGATTGCTTACAAAAGTCATAGCACACCATTCCTCAATAAGCCAGACGATTTGACATATCATTCATTCATGAACGTACGACAAAAGCTGCGGCCGAAAAAAATGACACAATGATAATTATTATAACAAGCTCGCAGAATAATAATAGTGATGGGTTAGGGTTAGGCTAGGGTTAACCCTTAAAAGAGCACCACTAATAAGTTTGCATAATAATAATAGTGATGCTCTTACAAGAGTCCCACTAATAATAAGTTTGCAGAATAATAATAATGATGATCTTAAAAAAGCACCACTAATAAGTTTGCATAATAATAATAGTAGTGATGCTCTTACAAGAGTCCCACTAATAATAAGTTTGCAGAATAACAATAGTGATGCTCATGAAAGAGCACCACTAATTATGGACTACAAAGCTTACAGTCCAATACATTAATAAAAGCATATAAAATGCTTAACTAAAGACTAACTGAAACTAGACAATTAAAACAATTGCATTGTTTATTTAAATTTAAGAAAAACACAAATTTACAAAGTTTTTGGATCTTCCTCAGAAATACAGATTCATTCATTAATAGATTTAAACTGATTATATATGCATACAAGTTTAATCATCCTTTTGTCTGAGAGATGTACAATTGGGATACTATGCAGTTTGTAGTGCCATATTAAGTCGAGGCCATCTCCACTCTCAGATATTGTCTTAAATATTTTCAGCAATTTCTAGATGGGGTGACACCCCTGCCCGTGGATGAAAGCTACTGTACGCGAAAATAAAATGACACATTTGAAAAAGAAGGGTACTTTAAAATACAAAAAGCAGTATATCAAAGTATGAAATTACAAAGTACAATTTTATTTTATCTTGTTAAGTAAATTCATTTAATTATAATAGGCTAATGCCCAGGACACGCACCCAGATGAACGCAGTGGTCATCACAGAACAGCACACATCCAAGACAGAGGAGAGAGGAACACATGTCAAATACTAAACAGATTTTAAAATTCCTAGATGTAATAAGTAGGCAAGCGGTGGCGAGATACATTTTTAATCTCAAAACAAATGTTTTATTTTTCCGTCATTGTTTTTGGATGAACGAAAATGTGTTTTGAGAATAAGAATTTGTTTAGAGTTTTGCTGAAAAGTCTAAGTGAGTTCTGCAAATTGTGTTTTCCCATGTGAAATGGTTTAAGGTATTGACAACAGACTGCACAGTTTGCAAAATGAGTTCAGGCAACTGAGAACTTTGTTCAGCCAATGGGTTTTAGTGTTTTAGCTATTGAGAAATACAGTAATATGTTACATATATTTATTTTAAAATTTATATGATAAAAAAACACTTTGTTTTGGCTTTTACAGAAGCAACAAAAAGTTATGAACCTTGGGCCATGCTGGCAGGACAAGAACCCTAACGAGAAATTGCCTACATTTAGACTTTGTAGACCACAACAAGCCCCAAAAGGAAGTGCACTGAGATCCATCCTTCACCCTCAGCATTGGCTCACAAGTGATGAGGTTGATTTAGCATCTTACCTTATGGCCAGGGACTAAACAGAAATTGACGGTTTCCCATCCACCCTGTTATTTAGTGCCTTAGAAACAGGAGGAGTTGTGGGAACACCAACCACACCGTTTGTTCAAATTTTACCTATTGGTAGAAGTCACTGGGTGACCGCCAGTAACCTGTTTGCTGGCAATAATGAGGTATTTATATACGATAGCCTCTCTACAGTGTTGAACAGTAGTACAAAACAGGTCTTGTCGTGGTTGTTGAGGCCAAAGGAAGACCAATTTATCATAAAATGTCCACCTGTACAGCAGCAATCGAAAAGCAGCAATTGCGGCCCATTTGCAATGGGGTTTGCTTATGTGCTATGCTGCAACATGAGACCCGAGAACTGTCGGTTCCGTGAGGGACGGATGAGGGCAGAGCTCATGCATTCCTTGAAAACAGAACAAATTAAATTCAACACTGAGCCAACATTGCCCAAAGCTAATGTGAGGCATACTTCTGTCAATGTATACTGTGTGTGCAGGACTCCACACCACAAAGAAGCGATGGTGCAGTGTTCAAAGTGCCATAGGTGGTATCATCCAACCTGTCTTAAAATTCCTGCAGGTGCCATTTTTGGGAAAGATGACTGGAATTGTCAAAATTGCTGTAAAGCCTAAGTATTCAAACAACAGGGATAGGCTTTTGTAGATTTTGTGTTATAAGGGTTGGATATTAATATTGTACAACCTTGACCTATAAGAAAAGTTTTTTTTTTGAGTAGGCCTAAATACATATTTATATAAAAGTAACATTCAAATCTGCTTTGCTTTTGTATGATTTCTGTATGTTTTGATGTCTAAATGTTATAACAACACAGACAATTATAACATTTTATTGACGAAATTGGTGAAATCAAAAGTAAATACCCTTTAAAGTAAAAACAATTGTAATAAATTATACATGTAGTATAGTATAGCACTTACATTAACA
Organism: Triplophysa tibetana; assembly: GCA_008369825.1. Lineage (NCBI taxonomy): Eukaryota > Metazoa > Chordata > Actinopteri > Cypriniformes > Nemacheilidae > Triplophysa > Triplophysa tibetana. The sequence continues at coordinate 20,232,140 of CM017914.1, read as the reverse complement.
TTAAGTATGATGTTAACATTCATTTAAAAAAGTTCCCTTTCTGTCGGTCTCTCGACGTTGTGTCGAGAACGACAGATGGGGTTCGCCCTTGAGAACCAATCAACTCTGACTACTATCGAAAAGGCCAATGAAATTTGGCGAATGAAATTTCCATGCCGGGCTCCGCCCCCGGATATCCGGTATAAAAGGAAGCCAGCGTACAGCATTCATTTACGTTTTGTTCTTCAGAGCCTTCGCTCATGACTACGAACAGAACGAATTCAATGAATTCTTCTTCTTCTACATTGCCGGATCTACGACGTAGAGCAGCGGATCGTCCCTACCTGCAGCGACCTTCCCCTGGGCGTCTCCAGCGCAGCATGTCCCACTGTTCTCTGGGGTGCGGCACCCTCATCGAGGAGGGGGTTGGACACACTCGCTGCGTTAGGTGTCTGGGCGTCCAGCACGCTGAAGCAGCGTTCGTTGACACTTCTGAATTGTCATTCAGAAGTTGCGGTCACGGGTGGCTGTCTTCCTACGGGAACCAGCCACCATTTCGTCTGCTACCTGGGCTGTGACATCTGTGGCTACGGCCCCGATGAACACCCACGTTAGCAGCGTTAGTGATATGGGGAACTCTGCGAACGTAAACCTGCAAGCCAAGTGCTCACGGGCCGATCGCACCCCGATGCGCTCTCCTAAACGTTCCCCAACCGGCGGTGGCATACCGTCCGGATCCCCACGCACACACTCGGAAACGATGTGTGACGTAGAAGAGATGTCGCCCGCAGCATCGGATGGAAGCTGGCATCCGACTCTGTCGAATCCGAGCTCCACCCCCAGCGGTCGAGTTAGGAGGAAGCAGAAGTGATGTCAGTCATGCTAACCCGGGGATATGTGGTTCCCGAGGTTGGAGTGCGGTGCAAACCGCGCCCACCCCGCGTGCCATGTTTTTCCCGGAGGTGCATGAGGAGCTATGTAAAACTTGGAACGCTCCACTCACGGACCGTTCCAGTCAAACCAGCTCCGGCTGCCTTACTTCCCTCGATGGTGGGGCAGCCAAGGACTACGTCGAAATCCACCGGGTGGAACATCCACCCGCGCTGCACCTGTGCCCCGGACGGCTACCACCTGGGGGGAATCGGCCACGCCTACCGTCCAAAGCGCGTAAGACTTCGGCATCACTGATGTCGAAAGCTTGCGATGCCACGGGCCAGGCTGCGTCCTCTCTCTACGCCATGCCCATCCTGCAGGTCCACCAGGCAACCAAGGCGGAGGCACGGGCCCTGGGTCGGAAGATGTCCACGGAAGTGGTCCAGGAGAGACACCCCCGGCTATACCTTGTGTAGAAGAGTGACACCAAGGAAGTCCGCTTTCTTGATTCACCAACTCGCAGGGTGGGTTGTTGGTAACGCCGTCGAGGACTGCGCTCAGCAGTTTTTGACGGTGAAGCAGACAGTGGCAATTAGCCACTTTTTTTCACGCCACGACTCCGCCGCCTAGAGGCCTCCGAGATCCCGCGTGACGTCTGCTTCCCTGCAACCCAGGACCCCTTCGACATCGGCTCCGGTTCCGGTGCCCCCACAGGCGGCACCCCGGAAGCAGAGGTCGAGGGGGAAACATACACCCCGTCAGCAACCTTCTCGGGAGAAGGGACACTGACGGGAAGACCCCAGGGAGAACAACATCGGGCCCGAACCTTCACAGCCACGGCTCTGATTGGTTGGTATGGGACGACTCAAGCCTCGTCACCTTTTCAGGGCCTGGCGCCCACTTACTCGCAGAGTTTTTCCGTTATCCCCGGGTGTACTTGCAGCCGATCGCACACTCCATTGGACAGTGCTCGGCGAACCGACCTCACACCCTGGCGAGGTGTGAGGTCGTACACATACGACAGCTGTCACCACTCTCAAACCAACAGTGTGTGCCGTTGTTCCGCCAAGCAGGTACAGAGGCGGAGCCAACCTTCCTTCCGGGGACCCCCTGCGACAGATGATTAGCTCCACCAGCCGACGAAACACCCCCAGTGGGAATGATGAAGCAGACCGTCCCCTTGGTCACCCTGTCACAGTCCCTGGGAGCTCGAGAGCTGCCCACACTGTCTCGCTGGCTATTGCGGGCGGTCCGTCTTGGTTACTCGATCCAGAGGGACCTGGTGCTCCGGCATCTAGATCGATTGGGATTTCAGGTCAACCGAGTAAAGAGCAAACTCTCCCCAGTGCAGAGCATCCTCTTTCTCGGTATGGAACTAAACTCTGTCACCATGATGGCGTAGCTGTCCGCAGCACGCGCCCAGTCAGTGTTGAACTGCCTGGAACACTTCGGGCAGTCGGCGGTCCCCCTGAAACAATTTCAGAGGCTCCTGGGACACATGGCGTCCTCCGCGGGGGTAATACCCCTCGGATTGATGCACATGAAACCGCTTACACCGGCAGCAGGCGCATGGTGATGACGCCCTGCTGCCAACGCACCCTAACCACTTTGTCTTCCATGACCTTCCTCCGGGGGGGTTCCCCTCGGGCAGGTTACGAGGCACGTCGTGGTGACAACGGACGCCTCGCTGCAGGGGTGGGGTGCAGTGTGCAACGGGCACGCAGTAGCGGGGCGCTGGACGGGCCCCCGTCTGCGCTGGCATGTCAAATACCTAGAGTTGTGGGCTGTGCTGCTTGCGCTGAGAAGGCTCCGGTTCTATTGCAGGGCCAGCACGTGTTGGTCCTCCGGGACAGCACAACAGCCGTAGCGTACATCAATGGCCAGGGTGAAGTACGCTCACGGCAGCTAACACAACTTGCCCGACGCCTCCTCCTGTGGAGTCAGCAGGTGATCCGCTCCCTGCGGGCCACGCACATCCCAGGCATACTGAACCAGACAGCCGACACGCTCTCTCGTCAGTATACACCCCCCCGCAGTCCAGCTCATTTGGGTGCTGTTCGGACAGGCACAGACAGACCTCTTTGCCTCCCGCGACACCACCCATTGTCCATTTCTGCTCCCTGACCGAGGCCCCCATCGGCACCGATGCCCTGGCACACAGCTGACTGTGGGACGGGCGGAAGCACACCTTCCCCCCCCCAGGAGCCTCCTTGCACAGATACTGTGCAAGGTCAGGGAAGAGGAGCACCAAGTGTATTAGTTACAACGCACTGGTCTAACCGCACTTGGCCTCAGAGTTGATGCTCTGGACAGCGACTCCCCCTTAACCATTCCCCTGACAGAGGACCTGCTCTCTCAGGGGAAGGACACATTCTGGCATCCCAGATCAGACCTCTGGAACACCCATGTCTTGTCTCTAGACGGGACGAGAAAATCCTGAGATGGCTACTCCCCCTCTCGGCAGAGACCGTCACCCAGGCTAGGGCCCCATCTACTAGGCGGTCACATGCCTCTAGACAGCGCCTCTTCTCGTCCTGGTGTCTCTCTCTCAACGAGAAAGACCCACTGAGGTGCTCGATCAGGATTGTGTTGTCCTTCTTACGAGACTGGAGACTAACATCTCCCCTCCACACTGAAAGTGTGTGTAGTCGCTATCGCCACTCATCACGACTGGGTCATCAGGTTCCTAACGTGGGTCCAACAGCCCCTCGGAGGCGCCGATCTTCCTCACCTGAGTAAGACGGTTCACGCTTCCTTCCTTCCTTCAAGAGGGTAGGGGACCTCCAAGCATTCTATGTGTCCCCGGATTGCCTTGAATTCGGCCCTGGTAACTCTCACATTATCCTGAGACCCAGGCCCGGAGACGTGCCCAAAATTTCCCACTACTCCCCTTCGGGAGCAAGTGGTGAACTTGCAGGCGTTCCCCATTGGGGAGGAAGACCCAAACCCATCCGTGTTGTGTCCTGGACCGCACACAGAGCTTCAGTAGCTCTGACCAGCTCCTTGTGTCTATTGGAGGACAGCAGAAGGGGAAGGCTGTCTCCAAGCAGAGGCTGGCGCACTGGGTCGTGGATGCTGTTACGAAGGCATTCCGATCTCAGAATCTCCCATGCCCACTGAGGGCTTACTCCACACGGGGTATAGCCTCCTGGGCACTGGCCAGAAGCGCCTCTCTAACAGACATCTGTAGAGCTGCGGGTTGGGCTACGCCCAAACACCTTCGCAAGGGTTAACAACCTTGGCATAAACCCGGTGTCAGCCCACGTCCTGTGTGGCGACATGTAGGACTGGCATCCGGGGGGGCGAATGCCTGCGAAAGCACCTTCCCACCCTCCAAGAGGTTGGGTCAGTGTGCTATCTACCTTTTTTTTCTTACCCAAACACATGGCTAAGAAAATTGGTACCTCACCAAGCTTCCTTCTTACCCAGACACTGGTTAAGAACAGGCATTCCATCCATCACTAAGCAAGCATCCCCTGGGGGTTGGCTGGGCAGAGCAGCCTTCCCCCTTAGGCCGGGATACCATATGACCTATCACAGATAGTTCTAACCGGACCTGGTGCTATCAGACGCAGTAACACCCCCACCGTGGGCTGTTCCGTCTGCTATACCCTCATGACAGTGGTTCCGACACATGGTAACCCATGAGCTTCCCCAGGTGGACCTCCAATTCGCGGTTATCTACCCAGTCCGCACGTTCCATGCATTCTCCCCCAAGGACGAGACCATACTTATATCCACCATATTCCTCCCCACGGGTAGGAGGTGGCCTCTGCAGCGCTTCTCTGATTAAGAGCTGCGCTCACCCGGTGTTAACCCGAGCCGGACGGCCTCTCGCCAGTAGAGAGCTAAGGCCCCGTCCGTGAAAGTTTACCGGTCAGGGCTGTACCCATCTTTCCCCAAGAAAGCTCTGGGACCCCCCGAACACCACACTGGAAGGTTACAGTTTCACGAAACTTCGAGCTGACACGCCCAGGCTTGTTACCGTCGCTTCGCTGAGATTGTGACGCGATACAGCGTTTTCCATAGGCAACCCCATCTGTCGTTCTTGACACACCGTCGAGAGACCGACATAAAGGGAACGTCTTGGTTACGTATGTAACCTCAGTTCCCTGATGGAGGGAATAAGACGTTGTGTCCCTTATGCCACAAACACGTATCGTATTCTGCTGCAGTCGTGAAAGGGCTCTCAGACTCTTCAGAGCAAGAGGTAATATGAATACTGCACGCCGGCTTCATTTTCTACCGGACATCCGGGAGCGGAGCCCGGCATGCTAAATTTATTCGCCAAATTTCATTGGCCTTTTCTATAGTAGTCAGAGTTGATTGGTTCTCAAGGGCGAACCCCATCTGTCGTTCTCGACACAACGTCGAGAGACCGACAGAAAGGGAACTGAGGCTACGTACGTAACCAAGACGATTTAAAGCCCTTTCAATATATATATTTTTAAATTTCTCTTACTTACAACACAAACAATGAAACAAAAAGGTTATTCAGACGTTAAAGGTTCTTTGTGGAACGATATAGACAAAAGATTCTTCAATGACATCATGATTTTTAGGGTGTGTGGAATGCCCCCTTCAGGAAGAGACCATCCGTTTGTGATACTTATAAGAAATCATGTTTCTATAGGCATTTAAAGTGGAAAAATGACAATTTCTTCAAAATGCTACAGTAAAATAAGTCCATATATGGTGTGTATATAGTGTGGGATGCCCCCTACAGTATGAGACCATCCACTTGTGAAACTTATTAGAAATCCTGTTTCTATAGGCCTTTAAAGTGGAAAAATGACAATTTCTTCAAAATGCTATAGAAAAAATGAGTCCATATATGGTGTGTATATAGTGTGGGATGCCCCCTAGAGGACGAGACCATCCACTTGTGAAACTTATTAGAAATCCTGTTTCTATAGGCCTTTAAAGTGGAAAAATGACAATTTCTCCCAAATGCTACAGTAAAATGAAGCCATATATGGTGTGTATATAGTGTGGTATGCCCCCTACACGACGAGACCATCCACTTGTGAAACTTATTAGAAATCCTGTTTCTATAGGCCTTTAAAATGGAAAAATGACAATTTCTCCCAGATGCTACAGTAAAATGAAGCCATATATGGTGTGTATATAGTGTGGGATGCCCCCTACAGGACGAGACCATCCACTTGTGAAACTTATTAGAAATTCTCTTTCTATAGGCATTTAAAGTGGAAAAATGACAATTTCTTCAAAATGCTACAGTAAAATAAGTCCATATATGGTGTGTATATAGTGTGGGATGCCCCCTACAGGATGAGACCATCCACTTGTGAAACTTATTAGAAATTCTCTTTCTATAGGCATTTAAGTGGAAAAATGACAATTTCTCCCAAATGCTACAGTAAAATAAGTCCATATATGGTGTGTATATAGTGTGGGATGCCCCCTACAGGACGAGACCATCCACTTGTGAAACTTATCAGAAATCCTGTTTCTATAGGCCTTTAAAGTGGAAAAATGACAATTTCTCCCAGATGCTACAGTAAAATGAAGCCATATATGGTGTGTATATAGTGTGGGATGCCCCCTACAGGACGGGACCATCCACTTGTGAAACTTATTAGAAATTCTCTTTCTATAGGCATTTAAAGTGGAAAAATGACAATTTCTTCAAAATGCTACAGTAAAATAAGTCCATATATGGTGTGTATATAGTGTGGGATGCCCCCTACAGGATGAGACCGTCCACTTGTGAAACTTATTAGAAATTCTCTTTCTATAGGCATTTAAGTGGAAAAATGACAATTTCTCCCAAATGCTACAGTAAAATAAGTCCATATATGGTGTGTATATAGTGTGGGATGCCCCCTACAGGACGAGACCATCCACTTGTGAAACTTATCAGAAATCCTGTTTCTATAGGCCTTTCAAGTGGAAAAATGACAATTTCTTCAAAATGCTACAGTAAAATAAGTCCATATATGGTGTGTATATAGTGTGGGATGCCCCCTACAGGACGAGACCATCCACTTGTGAAACTTATTAGAAATTCTCTTTCTATAGGCATTTAAGTGGAAAAATGACAATTTCTCCCAAATGCTACAATAAAATAAGTCCATATATGGTGTGTATATAGTGTGGGATGCCCCCTACAGGATGAGACCATCCACTTGTGAAACTTATTAGAAATTCTCTTTCTATAGGCATTTAAGTGGAAAAATGACCATTTCTCCCAAATGCTACAGTAAAATAAGTCCATATATGGTGTGTATATAGTGTGGGATGCCCCCTACAGGATGAGACCATCCACTTGTGAAACTTATCAGAAATCCTGTTTCTAAAGGCATTTAAAGTGGAAAAATGACAATTTCTTCAAAATGCTACAGTAAAATAAGTCCATATATGGTGTGTATATAGTGTGGGATGCCCCCTACAGGACGAGACCATCCACTTGTGAAACTTATTAGAAATTCTCTTTCTATAGGCATTTAAGTGGAAAAATGACAATTTCTCCCAAATGCTACAGTAAAATAAGTCCATATATGGTGTGTATATAGTGTGGGATGCCCCCTACAGGACGAGACCATCCACTTGTGAAACTTATCAGAAATCCTGTTTCTAAAGGCATTTAAAGTGGAAAAATGACAATTTCTTCAAAATGCTATAGAAAAAATGAGTCAATATATGGTGTGTATATAGTGTGGGATGCCCCCTACAGGAAGAGACCATCCACTTGTGAAACTTATTAGAAATCCTGTTTCTAAAGGCATTTAAAGTGGAAAAATGACAATTTCTCCCAAATGCTACAGTAAAATGAAGCCATATATGGTGTGTATATAGTGTGGGATGCCCCCTACAGGATGAGACCATCCACTTGTGAAACTTATTAGAAATCCTGTTTCTATAGGCCTTTAAAGTGGAAAAATGACAATTTCTTCAAAATGCTACAGTAAAATAAGTCCATATATGGTGTGTATATAGTGTGGGATGCCCCCTACAGGACGAGACCATCCACTTGTGAAACTTATCAGAAATCCTGTTTCTATAGGCCTTTAAAGTGGAAAAATGACAATTTCTCCCAAATGCTACAGTAAAAGAAGTCCATATATGGTGTGTATATAGTGTGGGATGCCCCCTACAGGATGAGACCATCCACTTGTGAAACTTATTAGAAATCCTGTTTCTATAGGCCTTTAAAGTGGAAAAATGACAATTTCTTCAAAATGCTACAGTAAAATAAGTCCATATATGGTGTGTATATAGTGTGGGATGCCCCCTACAGGACGAGACCATCCACTTGTGAAACTTATCAGAAATCCTGTTTCTATAGGCCTTTAAAGTGGAAAAATGACAATTTCTCCCAAATGCTACAGTAAAAGAAGTCCATATATGGTGTGTATATAGTGTGGGATGCCCCCTACAGGATGAGACCATCCACTTGTGAAACTTATTAGAAATCCTGTTTCTATAGGCCTTTAAAGTGGAAAAATGACAATTTCTTCAAAATGCTACAGTAAAATAAGTCCATATATGGTGTGTATATAGTGTGGGATGCCCCCTACAGGACGAGACCATCCACTTGTGAAACTTATCAGAAATCCTGTTTCTATAGGCCTTTAAAGTGGAAAAATGACAATTTCTCCCAAATGCTACAGTAAAAGAAGTCCATATATGGTGTGTATATAGTGTGGGATGCCCCCTACAGGACGAGACCATCCACTTGTGAAACTTATTAGAAATCCTGTTTCTATAGGCCTTTAAAGTGGAAAAATGACAATTTCTTCAAAATGCTACAGTAAAATAAGTCCATATATGGTGTGTATATAGTGTGGGATGCCCCCTACAGGATGAGACCATCCACTTGTGAAACTTATTAGAAATCCTGTTTCTATAGGCATTTAAAGTGGAAAAATGACAATTTCTTCAAAATGCTACAGTAAAATAAGTCCATATATGGTGTGTATATAGTGTGGGATGCCCCCTACAGGACGAGATCATCCGTTTGTGAAACTTATTAAAAATCGTGCATTAAAACCAGTATACTTGTTTTGAACAAATAAAAATCATGGTTCATTGTCGTAGGAGTATAGATATTAGACAAATAATTGAATTAGATAAACTGTTTTATTTGCAGGACAAATGTCTATAATAATAGCCTAGTTTTAGACAGAGACATTGTTTTTACAATAAAGTAGGCCTCCTTTTAGCCTACACAAATTATTATGCAAACATACCTGAAAAAATACATAAATTACTACAAAAATGACATATTCTACAATATATAATATTCAGGAAACACATCGACGATCGGCATTTAAATAAAGCTTTATAAGCGGTGTTTCTAGAAATTACCGTAGTTTACTAAGTATGCGCGCATAGTGAATCTAGACGGCGGCTGGCTTGACCGCAGTTCATGTTCAGTGAGTCATCTATTATTCATATTTAATGATGACGGACATATCAAACAACAACTGAGTACATATGATGTATAAAATAAACAGACCCAAATCTATTAATCAATGTTTGGACAGTGAAAAAAATACATTTATTCAAACTTACTTGATGTTTTTTGTTGGATTATATTTAGTACATGCGAGATCGTTTGCGTGTGTGCTTTATGTGTGGGTTATTATGAGTTGTGTATGTCTTTGGTGTGTCAGTGACCATATTTGCGTGCACAGACTGATTATGTGTGACTACAGAGAGGGATTATGGGAGATTAAACACAGGCTGATCCCACACACACACACTCACACACACACACACACACACTCACACACACACACACACTCACACACACACACACACACACACACACACACACACACACACACACACACACACACACACACTCACACACACACTCACACACACACTCACACTCACACACACACACACACACACTCACACACACACACACACACACACACACACACTCACACACACACACACTCACACACACACACACTCACACACACACACACACACACACACACTCACACACACACACACACTCACACACACACACACACACACACACACACACACACACTCACACACTCACACACACACACACACACACACACACTCACACACACACACACACACACACTCACACACACACACACACTCACACACACACACCACACACACACACACACACACACACACACACTCACACACACACACACACACACACACACTCACACACACACACACACACACACACCACACACACACCACACACACACACACACACACTCACACACACACACACACACACACACACTCACACACACACACACACACACACACACTCACACACACACACACACACACACACACACTCACACACACCACACACACACACACACACCACACACACACACACACACACACACACTCACAACACACACACACACACACACACAACACACACACACACACACACACACACACACACACACTCACACACACACACACTCACACAACACTCACACACACACACACACACAACACACACACTCACACACACACACACACACACACACACACACTCACACACACACACACACAACACACACACACACACTCACACACATCACACACACACACACACACACACACACACACACACACTCACACACACACACACACACACACACACACTCACACACACACATGTTTTGGTCGCTTTATGGATCTTTTCAGTATCCGTGAGAATGTTGAATATTGTAAACAGTAAAGACGAGCTGTAGGGTCGCAGGTTTGATCTGAAAGAAACATCACGACATACATCAGCGTTCGTTAAAATGGACGTAGTGTTCATTCATTTTATTTCGTGTACGTGCTTTCCCCGAGAACAGATTGTCAAGAGAAAACTTCATGAGGTATAACTTCAGTCGAATCATTTAAACATTGCAGGCTCGTTTAAAGCTTTTTGAGATTTTATTCAGAAATTGTCAACCTGTACATTTTTGACCGAGTTTCTGTCATTTATTCGAGATTCTCTGTAAAACATCCCGGCGCTGAAGTCGACACGACGAACGGAGAATCTCACTCGGGTCAGATTGTTCTCTGCATCGTGCAATGTTGAATCTTCAGTCCGATGTCTTTCATTATATCCACTGCGATGTTAAACTTAAGTTTGTATTCCGCAAAAATCTGTCTGGTTTTGGTATTCCGAACATCATCTGGTGCGCGCGCGTCTGATCACTCCCTTCAGTGCGTGTGTGTGTGTGTGTGTGCACGCGCGCGGCTCAGAATCGCGTGCGAAGAGACCGGCGTGTCATTCAGTGGAATCTGCCACCTGAAACACAGTATAAAAACACACACACACATACATACAGAAACGCACACGCACACACACACAGGATCCCGCTGCATTTTCTCCGCTTCATGACACAGATCACACATCAGGTACTTTACACTTTATTTAAAGTGACATAAGTTTTAGTAGGTGATTATTACTTCATCTAAACTCGCGTGTATTAAATGTTGTTGTTGTTGTTGTTGAATGTGTGTGTGTGTTTTACAGCCTCTGGCCGTCAATATGATTCCACCTGGAGATTGTTTGTACGCCGGGAGGAAGCGAAGGAAACCCGTTCAAAAACAGTTAAGATTCATCTTCACTTTCATAACAAAAGCTGCCAAACCCACTATATAACTTACAGTATACAGTATATAACAGTAACGCATAATCAGTCACTTTCAAACCGTTTAGAAAGATGAACTGTAAAGGATAATAACAATAAAGCTGTTGGGACATTGTCTCTTTTTATTGAGGCTATTGGGTTTTCTAATGAAAGTGTTATCAAATCCAAAAGTGTCTGGTTTAATGACTGTTTATTTCTCATACAGCTGTATTATTATTATCAATGTTTCTTTATAAACAACAGTAAATAAATCAAAGGTTGATGTGTCACTAAAGAGATGAAGTGAAAGAGTTGAAAATATATCAAGTCAATGTCATTCTGTACTGTGTGAAGCTTTCATTTTCGCAGATCAATCATTTCTTTATTTTCTCTTGACACACTGTCATTGAATATGGTGGGATATAAGATGCATTTGATTGGGTTTTTTCACTGACCACAGAGGACTACTTCCCTCAGTCATATTTACACATGAAAAAACACTTCAATTATTGTAATTATTTTAAATCTTTTTTTGTGCAGTAGTCCACAGATAGAAATGGTCTTAGATTTGTGTATAGACACTGATGTGCTGAAGGATGAATTTCATGGTAAATGTTGAAAGGTGCTCCACTTGTCTGATGTGATGTGTATTTTCATTACAAGCTGTGTCCGATGAAAGTTTCTGGATTTGAATCAGAAACATTAAAGCATGAAACCTTACGTTCATTCGTTCGTTTCGACTCGACTCCCACTCTTCATGTAAACACATTGAATGACTCCTTCATGTGTACAGATTGAGGCTCTTTCACTTGTTGTAGGTTTATATCGATGTTAATGTGAGATTTGCTCTGAACTCTTAGTTATAAACTTCTAATGTTGTAAACTGTATTCTGTCATCCAGCAGGAAACCACTGGCAGGGACTGAAAAATCCAATCCATCAAAACGGCACCGTGAGCGTCTGAACGCTGAGCTGGACCGCCTGGCCAGTTTGTTGCCCTTCTCTCCTGACATAATCTCCAAACTGGACAAACTTTCAGTTCTCCGTCTGAGCGTCAGTTACCTGCGGGTCAAGAGCTTCTTCAACGGTAAGACAAACACTGAGGGTCCTGCTTTGAGTATAGGTCTCCTTCTTTAGTAGCTGATCTCAGCACAGTTAGTCATCTGTAATTTCACTTCCAATCACGAAGGTGGAAAGATGCATTTGAACATCATTGTAGGATAAGAAGATTGGAGTCTTGAGGTTAGAGCTAAACTAAGATCAGTCTTCTTTAACCGCTGATCAGGGGTGCAGCTACATGGTGGCAACAGCTCCCCTAAATGATGCACGGACACCCATCTGACCACCTGTGTTGTGCGAAGCAGTTTTAAGATGTGTTGGAGTTTACAGAGTGATCTGCAGATCATTTAACATATACACTGAAAGAAGTTAGAGAACATTACTCTCACGTTAATATGATGTCATACGCTGACGCAAACAGTCTGAGCGCTATAACTGAAAAGCTGCTAACCGCTTTGTGACAGTGTACTGACTGTGTTCTGATATTTTGTAGAAATGCAATGATGTCATTTGATTTATACGATTCAGCTCCATGTAGTCTTGCAAAGAATTCTTGATTTAAAATTTTACTTTTATCCCAATTTTGAAAATTTAATGTTGGTCCCCAGACTTCACTTCCATACAAGAGAATTGGTTTAATGATTGCGTGATATAATTTTAACCATGTTTTAATTGGTAAGCTTAATTGGCCAAATCGTGCTTTATGGCATAAAATGCCCTACAAGCTTTTTCACTTAAAGCTTTTACTGCCAGAGTAAAAGATCTGGATGCTGACACATCAATGCCCAGGTACGTGTAGCTAGTGGTGTGTTGGAGGACTTCTCCTCTGTAAATGAACTGGTGTTTGTTTCCCTGAGATCTGGCCTTCTTTTGGAACACCATGACTCTGGATTTGTCTAGATTCACTGTCAGAGCCCATTCTTCACAGTATTGTTCCAGCAGGGATAGGCTCTTCTGAAGTCCCTCTGCTGTTGGGGATAACAGCACCAGATCATCTGCATAGAGCAGACATTTAACCTCAGAATCATGCAGAGTAAGTCCTGGGACACTGGATCGTTCTAGGGTTTCAGCCAGATCATTTATATACAGTTGAAAGAAAAAGTATGTGAACCCTTTGGGCTTACTTGGATTTCTTCATAAATTGGTCATAAAATGTGTTCTGATCTTCATCTAAGTCACAACAATAGAGAAACACAGTCTGCTTAAACTAATACCATACAAACATTATATGTTTTCAGGTTTTTATTGAACACAACATGTAAACATTCATAGTGCAGGGTGGAAAAAGTATGTGAACCTTTGGGTTTAATAACTGGTTGACCCTCCTTTGGCAGCAATAACCTCAACCAAACGTTTCCTGTAGTTGCAGATCAGACCTGCACAACGGTCAGGAGAAATTTTGGACCATTCCTCTTTACAAAAGTGTTTCAGTTCAGCAATATTCTTGGGATGTCTGGTGTTAATCGCTCTCTTGAGGTCATGCCACAGCATCTCAATCGGGTTGAGGTCAGGACTCTGACTGGGCCACTCCAGAAGGCGTATTTTCTTCTGTTGAAGCCATTCTGTTGTTGATTTACTTCTATGCTTTGGGTCGTTGTCCTGTTGCATCGTCCATCCTCTGTTAAGCTTCAGTTGGCGGACAGATGGTCTTAAGTTTTCCTGCAAAATGTCTTGATAAACTTTGGAATTCATTTTTCCATCGATGACAGTAATTCGTCCAGGGCCTGAGGCAGCAAAGCAGCCCCAAACCATGATGCCCCCTCCAGCATATTTCACAGTTGGGATGAGGTTTTGATGTTGGTGTGCTGTGCCTTTTGTTCTCCACACATAGCGTTGTGGGTTCTTTCCAAACAACTCAATTTTGGTTTCATCTGTCCACAGAATGTTTTGCCAGTAGTGCTGTGGAACATCCAGGTGCTCTTTTGCAAACTTCAAACGTGCTGCAATGTTTTTTTTGGACAGCAGTGGCTTCCTCCGTGGTGTCCTCCCATGAAGTCCATTCTTGTTTAATGTTTTCCTTATTGTAGATTTGTCAACAAAAATGTTAGCATGTGCCAGAGATTTCTGTAAGTGTTTAGCTAACACTCTAGGATTCTTCTTCACCTCATTGAGCATTCTGCGCTGTGCTCTTGCAGTCATCTTTACAGGACGACCACGCCTAGGGAGTGTAGCAACAGTGCTGAACTTTCTCCATTTGTAGACAATCTGTCTTACCGTGGACACATGGACATCAAGGCTTTTAGGATATACTTTTGTAGCCCTTTCCAGCTTTATGTAAGTCAACAATTCTTGATCGTAGGTCTTCTGAGAGCTCTTTTGTGCGAGGCATGGTTCACATCAGACAACGCTTCTTCAGAACAGCAAACTCAAAACTGGTGTGTGTTTTTTATTGGACAGGCCAGCTTTAATCAACACATCCAATCTCATCACATTGATTGGACCCCAGGTTGGCTGACTCCTGGCTCCAATTAGCTCTTGGAGAAGTCATTAGCCTAGGGTTTCACATACTTTTTCCACCCTGCACTATGAATGTTTACATGTTGTGTTCAATAAAAACATGAAAACGTATAATGTTTGTGCGGTATTAGTTTAAGCAGACTGTGTTTCTCTATTGTTGTGACTTAGATGAAGATCAGAACACATTTTATGACCAATTTATGAAGAAATCCAAGTAAGCCCAAAGGGTTCACATACTTTTTCTTTCAACTGTAGATATTAAACAGGGTTGGGCTCAGAGCGCATCCCTGTCTCACTCCACGACCCTGCTGGAAGAAAATGCTTCTGAAATCTCCAAGTTTGACCGCACATCTACTTTTCTCATACATGGACTGAATAATGTCAAATGTTTTCCCACCGATTCCAATTTTTAATCATTTGTATAATAAACCATCATGCCAAATAGAGTCGAAAGCTTTTTTTAAATCAACGAAACATGAAAATATCTTTCTTTGTTTGGCCTTAAGATTTTTGTTGATTAGGGTATGGAGAGAGTAGATGTGAGTAGATGGGTGTGTCCGTTGTTTTGGAAGAAAGCCAATTTGTGATTTATTTAGAATGTTGTATTTTGTCAGAAATGTAACTATTCGGCTGTTAATTATATTACAAAAAAGCTTTGCAAGATTACTGCCCACACAAATTTCCGGTAATTATTGGGCTCAAATTTATCTCCTTTTTTATAAATAGGGGCGATGAGTCCTTCCGACCAGGTCTCAGGGAAGTTGCCAGACTTTAACACCAGATTAAATAGTTTTTCTAGGGCTTGAATTATATAAGGGCCGCTGTGTTTCAGCATTTCATTACTAATGTTGTCTTGTCCACATGCTTTCTTGAGTTAAGATTTTTTATGTGTTGTGTTATTTCTGAAGTTGCGATGAGTGTGTCTAATGGGTTTTGGTATTTTTTTATTGTTTTCTTTAGATCTTCTAATTTCTCTTTTGTTTCTATTTGGGGCTGATTGAGGTCTGAAGGTTTCACTTTTTGATAAAGGTTTTTAAAGTAAGAGCTCCAAATTGTGCTGCTCTTTAGTAATATGTCTGATTTGGGGCTTTCAGATTTTTTAAAGAGATTCCAAAAATTGTTTTGGTCAATGGATTCATCAATTTCCTCAATTCTAGCTTCATTATATTTATCTTTTTTGTTACAATTAAGTTTTTTATAGTTTCTCAGACAGTTTGAATCTCAAATATATGATCATTACCTGTGATATTTACATAATCCATTTCTCTTCCAGTCCTTGCATTTAAGTCACCACATATAACAACATTTCCTTTGGACTGGAAGTATAGGATGTCTTTGTGCAGGTGAAGAAAGCATTCTTCTTGGTAATATGGAGAATCATGAGGTGGAAGATAAGCTGCACAGATGTAAAGATTACTCTGGGGTAGAATAGATTTTACTTGAAGACATATTAATGAATTTTCAGTTGTGACAGTTTTTATCAGATGTTTTATATTCTCTTTGTGCCATATGAGTATTCTTCCTGAATCACGGCCGCATTTTATTTGGGATTTTTTAGTGACGGCACAATGATTTCTCTATAACCTCTTGGACAGTGCAAAGTCTCATTACTCCGACACCAGGTCTCATGAAATATTGCAATGTCTACATCTTTTATACTGCTAAGTAAATCTCTGTCTATTGTCTTGTTTCCAAAAGTTGAAGAGTGCAAACCTTGTATATTCCAACAACTGATTTTAAATGACTTCATTGATAATAAAAAGTGTGTGTGTGAGTTATTTCAGGAGTTTGGAGCAGATGATGTTGAGTAGATGTCTTATCTGGTTGAGTTCATCAGCGGCAGGGTTCGGTGTCTGTTGGACGGCTGCGGCGTAGCTCTTTGGTTGTGATGTAGATCCATGAGTTGAGTTCTCTCTGCTCTTTGATGAAGGGTGGATGTTTCGTTCTGTCTGTGATCTGCTATTGCTGAGTGGATTTCAGTTGTGTTCTCTTTTGTTAAGTGCTGTGTTTTTCAGCACTCTTGTGAAGAGTTGTACTCCTTGCTTGTTCAGGTGCACATGGTCATACATATGATGAGGCCGAATGTCTCTATGGTATGCGAGGAAAACATTCTGAATAAGTGCACAACTTCTGGAGAGCTCTGCGTTGTTTCCCTGAATCACATGAAATGGGACATCACTCCGTGCGGTAACGTGGACATGGTTATTTTAGTCTCAGGGAATCTTTCTGAAGCTTTGATGGCCTCTCTGAGTGCAGGAACCACGTGACCTTCCATTACTCTTAAATCATTGGTCCCTGTGTGGATTATGATGTGCTTGTAGGTTTCATTCAGATTATTATCAGACAGGATCTGAAGAGCCTTTCTTGTGTTTTTGGGAATAAGAGTTTCTGGTTGACGTATTTCCCGTTGGAGTCGATCAGAATAAGAGCTTCTGTTTCAGTAGTGTTGTCTGAAGCGCTGCTGTGGTCTTCTGGTGTGGATTGACTTTCATCCGCCTGACGTGACTGATGATTGTCCGTGAGGATTACTGAACAGGTCGGCTGTTTAGCAGAAGATTCTGTACACGTGTAAACCTGAGAAAGTTGTTCCTTCATATTGTTTATCAATTCATCTTTCTTTTGGAGTTCTAATTTAAGATAAAAAGCTCTTCCTGCATTTCTGCTTTAATTTCTATCTATTGTTTTCCCATAATTGACTTCATTTCTCTCAGTTCTTCTTTGGTTTGTTGAAGTTCCTTTGACATCTGTTCTTTGTTTCTCTGTATGTTTTCAACCTCTTGTCTTAGAGTCATTATATTCTTTTTAAGTTGCTCCATGTTGCTGTTATCATTCAGACATTCAGAAATTATGAATTCTTTTAGTTCCACCATATCCATCTCCAGGAGTGAGAAATGTTCTTTCATTTTTGACATGGGAGACTGAGTTAAGGCTGTTGTAGTTGTTGCTGTATGTTGGATGTCTTTAGGTGAAGAGTCAGTAGTAAGATCTTCATGTTTTTGTATGGAGCTTGTTCTGATCCGTGACTGCTTTTTCATTTCTGTTTCAAGTCCACTATAAATGAACGGAGGGCTGGATCTGATCCTTGGATCATGACAGTGCCATTTTGATAGATGTTCATCGATAGAATTCTTGAATCTGCATTTCTTTCTTCATCTTCAAATATCAAGATCTGTCTGCCTTTACATATGCCTCTTTTTGTGATGAAGGTGAAGTGTTGACAGAAAGCAGTGTGCCATAAAGAGCTGTTTTCAGTGAAGAAGAGCAGGTGACTCATAGTATTGTGATCATTGTCAGCAAACAATGTTTCAGGATTCTCCCTAATCTGTTTCTGTCTCTGGATCTGCTTTGAGTGTTCAGAGCTCTTCTGAGAGTAAACAAAGGGGCGGGGCCAGTCTGCTGCTGTTGCCTTGACTGACATTAGAATTTAAACACTCAATTGAAAAAACTGTTGATCTGTTTGTTTTCAAAATTCCTAATGTGTACGATATGCCTTTATATATAGACTAAAAATACAAAATCTTAATAATATTGATAAATATAGAAAGAGAAACAAGTTCAAAAAGTCCACTTTCATCCAGTCCAGAGAGTTCATGGAACTTTCTCTCTCTCTGACATGAGCTCCTCTGATTGTGATGAATCTCATCATGTGATCTGATATATACATATATAGATGTGATGCTATTGAAGGATCTTTATGAAAATATATCGTTCAATCATGACGCTCACACACCTCTTACATGCACAATGAGTTAATATCATGTATAATGATAGTTTTTTTCAAATGTAGTTCAAAGTACAGAATGAGGCGGCGTAATATGGAAGTGTGCTCATGTGGTCATTTCTGTTTCCATAGAAACTAGACCTGTTTGTCTTCTAAAAGCTCATTATAAAATGATCTGTAAAATATACAAAATCATTTAGGATGCTGTAAAAGAATAAAGGTATATTAAAAATCCCTTTTGATGTCATTTCAAATTGTAATTCAATGAGCTTATTTGACATATCTTAATATTGTGACAAGGGTTGCGGGACATGAAGGAAAACGGTATTTGGACCTATAAATGCTATATAGTTTTATGTCAAATCACATTCATCAATAATTATATCTTTTTTTCATGGTGTGGGATGACACCGTGAATATATTTCTGTTATTTCTGTGAATATATAATAAGTTTTGGCATAAATCTAAAATTTCACTGCTGGGACTTAAAGTGCAAAAGTGGCTTAAACATACAGTATGTGTAGATGTAAATGAACTGCTGCTCTGTCAATGTTAGTTATCAGAACAATATATAAATGAATGAATAATTTCTTCCTTTAAATCTTTTTTGTTTTTTTGTTTTAATACACGATCTGTTCATGAGCTGATCAGTCAGAACACTAGTTTAGTTTAGTGTTGTATTTGATTTTAGTGCTCTCTTTCTAGCTGTTCTTGTGAATGGCATCATGGTCTTTGTGTACTTCATGTCAGCCTACATAACTGCATAAATCATGATATCAAAAGAAAGATGATGAATGCATATCGATTCAATCATTGCTATTTATTGTGTCATATGTTCAAGAGTATTCTTAGTGTTCTTTTCTTTTATTTCGAATACAGTATTTCCTAAACTCAATAATTGATGTTCTGGGGTTTGCTTTGTTTTGGTGACCAAATGAAGCTGAAACTGTTGTGGTTTCACTCCACAGATTTTATACTTGTTCTTCTCAAACACACACACACACAATGACGTCTGTGCGGCTGATCCTCTTCCTTCTTTAACTTCTGATTTTTTGGCCTATCTTGCTCAAGCTGTCCCTCTCATCACTCTTTCTGCTGAAAAGGTGTTTAACATGAACAACCAGACCGCTGACTATCTGCAACTGAATGAAGTTGCCAGTTGTGTGACAGATGAGCTTTCATTACAAATACACTGAAATCTACACACACACACACACACACACACACACACACACACACACACACAGTTCGATGTAGATCTCAGAGAGAAAGGGTTTGTTGGCCCAACACTTTCAGATTAATTTCCCATCATGCCTTGCTGTTGAATCACCACTGAACGTCCTCACATCCCTGTTGTGGAGAGAAAAATTGTGAATGCTGATTGGTCAGTGTTTTATTCACTCAACTCATTCACGCAATAGTTATTGACGTTGCTTAGCAACATGATGTTCCTGTTGTCAGGGTCAACATCATCTAACAACAATCAATAATTTTGCACATATAATTAGGTCATAAAACATACGTTTTTTTACATACTAAATACATTGCATGAAAAACATGGTTAAATATTGTTTTCTTTGATTCTCCTTTTATTTTAGATTATTTATATCTAACGGCATCTTTATTCTGCCCTGAGGGTCATTTTAGTGCAACATATCAAATGTTGCATATTTATTTACACACATGTTTATCATGATTAAAAGAATCTTGTGGAAAAATGTAAAGAAAGAGAACAGACTGTACAACACAACCGTTTGGTATTTGGAAAAGTGTTTTTGCTTTTCTGAATTGATGTTCTATTTAAATTAACATTAGCCTGCTGTAAAAACTATGAAAGTAAATGAGATGTTTTTTTACTAATAATGTTAAAAAAACCTGTGTGTGTGTGTGTGTGTGTGTAATTGCTGTGAATGACAAGCAGCAGGCAGCAGTTAAGCCGTCAGTGAATGTTGTTTCTTCACAGAAATGTCTTTGGTGTTGCGTGACTTCTGCTTGGCAGTGTTCCTCAGGCCCGAGGCTTCAGAGTGTGTGTGTGTGCAGACTGTGAGTCTCAGGCAGAACTGCTCCGTGATTGGCTGTGATGTTTTTGAATGACATCACAATGATGGGTAATTTCCAAGGAATTTCTCTTTTTTATTGTGATCCAAATGACAAGAGTTTACTGGAGGGATTGATCAGTCATGCACCTGCTGTTCTCATTGGCCCACACACATCAACATCACACAACTGTGAGGTGACTGATAGAAGTCTAAACAACAACAAACATTTCTGTGCAGTGAAATAACAGGACAAAAGATCAGACTGATTTTTAAGCTGTACATTTTAACTGTGGATGTACACAAGCACACAGACACAAACACACATGTACGCACACGCACACACACACACATGCACGCACGCACACACACACACAGTGTATCAGGTTCTAAAGAGACTGTCTTGCGTTTAGCAGCTGTTGTGTCGTATCGTTTTCATTCGCGTGCGGACGGGGAATTTCTCTGTTCCAATGATTCAAGAGTTTGTTTTCGTCTTATGCACTAGTTTACATATGTTCCCTCTCTCTCTTTCTTTCTCTCTCTCCTAATTTTAATTTTCAGTGTGCTTTATTGGCAAGACAGAAATTATACATTGGACTTGTCAAAGCATTTGCAGCTGGGCTGCATGTAAAGTACAATAGTAGTGCAACTGCTTTCTTTCTGCCTCTGCTTCTCTGATGGACTGCTGATGTTCAGATTTTCTTTGGTATTTTGTGCAGATTATTTGCATTTAAACTGTGTGTGTGTGTATGTGTGGAAGATATTTACATTTAGTCTTTTAGATTTCATCCAAAACAACTTAGAGATTTCAGGGAGCAATAATGTGATATGATATGTCATACAAGAACAATAACACAACATGTGCTAATACAAAGTTAATCAAGAGATAAAGGACTTCACAGATGTATCATCATTTTTGAATGAAACGCATGCACAGAATAATGAGATTCAGATGTAATGTTATAATTTAAGGCCATTGGAGTGAATATAGATAACTGGTTCTTTGTGTAACGACAGACCATAATAACATCAGTGTCAGACTTGTTTGATGTTCCGTCAGCTCCATTAGCACAGAAACACAGCCGACTAAAGCTTCCATCAGATCTTTGCACGCAATGTTAGTCAAATGATCCTATTATAGCAGAATATTCTAGAGATGCTGAACAACACGTTTGATTTGTGTGTGTGTTTGTGTGTTGAGCATGCTGTGATGTGTGATGAGTGTGTGTGTGTGTGGTAGTGTGTGTGTGTGTTAAGCAGCTGTGATGAGTGTGTGTGTGTGTGTGTGTTAAGCAGCTGTGATGAGTGTGTGTGTTGAGCAGCTGTGATGAGTGTGTGTGTGTGTGTGTGTGTGTGTGTTGAGCAGCTGTGCTGAGTGTGTGTGTGTCTGTTGAGCAGCTGTGATGAGTGTGTGTGTGTGTGTGTGTGTGTGTGTTGAGCAGCTGTGCTGAGTGTGTGTGTGTCTGTTGAGCAGCTGTGATGAGTGTGTGTGTGTGTGTGTGTGTGTGTGTGTGTGTGTGTGTGTTGAGCAGCTGTGATAAGTGTGTGTGTGTGTGTTAAGCAGCTGTGATGAGTGTGTGTGTATGTGTGTGTGTGTTGAGCAGCTGTGAAGAGTGTGTGTGTGTGTGTGTGTGTGTTGAGCAGCTGTGATAAGTGTGTGTGTGTGTGTTAAGCAGCTGTGATGAGTGTGTGTGTATGTGTGTGTGTGTTGAACAGCTGTGAAGAGTGTGTGTGTGTGTGTGTGTGTGTGTGTGTTGAGCAGCTGTGATGAGTGTGTGTGTGTGTGTGTGTGTGTGTGTGTGTGTTGAGCAGCTGTGATGAGTGTGTGTGATGTGTGTGTGTTGATGTGTGTGTGTGTGTGTGTGTGTGTGTGTATGTGTGTGTGTGTGTGTGTTGAGCAGCTGTGATGAGTGTGTGTGTGTGTGTGTGTCTTGAGCAGCTGTGATGAGTGTGTGTGTGTGTGTGTGTTGAGCAGCTGTGATGAGTGTGTGTGTGTGTGTTGAGCAGCTGTGATGAGTGTGTGTGTGTGTGTGTGTGTGTGTGTTGAGCAGCTGTGATGAGTGTGTGTGTGTGTGTGTGTGTGTGTGTGTGTTGAGCAGCTGTGATGAGTGTGTGTGTGTGTGTGTGTGTGTGTTGAGCAGCTGTGATGAGTGTGTGTGTGTGTGTGTGTGTGTGTGTTGAGCAGCAGTGAAGAGTGTGTGTGTGTGTGTGTGGACTGCTGGAGAAGAGCCGAGAACATCACAAAGACCTCTATGTAGCCTCCATCGATCTCAGCAAAGCCTTTGACACCATCAACCGTGAGCTGCTCTGGAAACACCTCTCCAAAATTGGGGTACCACCCAAGTTTCTCAGCATCCTAAGGCAGCTGCATGACGGGATGCAAGCCAGAGTGCTCATGGGAGAACTCCAATCAGAGTCTTTTGGGGTAAACGTTGGGGTGAAGCAAGGCTGTGTCTTGGCTCCGATGCTCTTTAACATCCTCCTCTCTGCGATCACCTGCCTCTTCCACCGTGTCCTGGGACATGAAGACGGTGTCCATGTGGAATACCGACTTGACGGTAGCCTTTTCAACATCCGTTGGCTTCAAGCCCGCACAAAGACAAAGACCCGCCAGATCTGTGAGCTTCAGTATGCTGATGACTGTGCAGTCTTAGCCCACAGCCCGGACTCTATGCAGTACGCCCTTAACACAATATCCAGCCTGTACCAATCTTTCGGCCTACAGGTTAACACTCAAAAAACCGAGGTCATGTTCTATCTCACCACCCCCGTTCCCATACCCCCCAGTTTTCATATAAATGATGTTCCACTTAAATCAGTGGACCACTTCACCTACCTCGGCTCCACTCTGTCTTCAAGCAGCTCCCTTGACACAGAAATACATACCCGGATAAATAAAGCATCATCATCTTTTGGAGGCCTACGCAGCAGGGTTTTTGAAAATCGTAACTTGAAGGTCAGTACCAAGGTTGCTGTTTACAACGCGGTATGTCTCTCCACTCTGCTTTATGAGGCAGAGTCATGGACCCTATACCGCCAGCACATCATCAACCTAGAGGCCTTCCATATTCGCTGCTTACAGAAGATCCTCAGCTTGTCCTGGAAAGATCGAGTCCCCCATACAGTTATCCTCAGCAAGACTGACTCAATCTGTATGGAAGCAGCTGTGGCCAAAAAACATCTGCGATGGATAGGGCACACCATACGCATGCCTGAACATCGCCTGCCCCGCCAAGTCCTGTACAGTCAACTAGTGGGTGCGAAACGCTCCGCAGGAGGGCAAAAGCGTTGTTTTAAGGACTATACCAGGGACCTCCTAAACCGAGCAAACATCCCCCTCACGCAGCTAGAATCTCTGGCACTTAACAGATCAGCCTGGCAGGCCACCTGTGCCACTGCGGTCTCTCAAATACACCAAACCAACCAAGACCAACGGTCCTCGAGGCGAATCAAGCGACACCAACAGGCGGCTGGTACCTCCCTGGTATCTGGTTTTCCCTGCTCCATCTGCGGTCTATTGTGCGGCTCAAGGATTGGACTTTATGCCCATGAGTAGTGGCACCAGCGGCAAGGTTGCTGAACTCCCACCCCCAACCCTGGAGCAAGAGTCATCATCGAATACGATGGACAGCTAAGAGTGCGTGTGTGTGTGTGTGTTGAGCAGCTGTGATGTGTGTGTATAGTGCACATATAGTGTAGTGTGGTTAATCATCTGTTTTTGATGTCCAGGGTAAGAACAGATGAAAAGACTAAAAGAAGACATGCCACAGAAAAACCAACACGCACACAAACACACGCACACACACACACACACACACACAAACAGACACACACACACACGTGTGTTACTGAAATGACTCATGTGGTGTCTCCCATTGTTTTGGTCACGGCATGGAAAAGCCTTGAAGGATCTGCAGTAATGTCATGAATGGGAGTTTATTTGTACACATGAATGCTTCACCAGATTGTATAGTGGTACACAACCGTTAGTGAAGCACATCTCACATTTATTCAACAGGCTTCACAACAAGACAGCGAGAGGACTAAACTCTCATAACATAAACTTTTTCAACTGTAAAACACTACCATCTTTGTAGAGTTTCTAGGGGTGTTGTGTTGTGTTGTGTGAACATGTCAGTCTCACATGAGCTCGTCCACACATGTTGTACTTGTTTTATAACGGTGCCGTTTGATAGTCTGGACGTTTGACATCCTGGTGTGGGGTTTTCAGTCGTCTGTTGGTGGTTAGCGTGTGCTGTGGGTTAGAGTTCCCAAATACGGCACTGTCTCTTTAAGAGCTGGAGCGTGGGTGTGGGGGGGGATTGCGTGACTGAGGCAGACGAGGCGCTGACCTCAGAGTAATGCTTATGAAAACCATTTACACACACACACAGCACACGAGACCAGCACTGCAAAAATGAGCTTCCTCTACACACGCACACAAATAAATATACAGAATATAAATGACATCTGTCTGTGGATATACTGCAGGTACATAAATATCATATCATACAGATAAATATT
Organism: Triplophysa tibetana; assembly: GCA_008369825.1. Lineage (NCBI taxonomy): Eukaryota > Metazoa > Chordata > Actinopteri > Cypriniformes > Nemacheilidae > Triplophysa > Triplophysa tibetana. The sequence continues at coordinate 20,206,879 of CM017914.1, read as the reverse complement.
TACACAGAACCGTTCTTTTGACATTATGATCAATCTGAATGACACGCACTGACATCAGAAATCATCCAATACTGACTTTAGGCTGAAAGGTGTTGTGCTTAAATCCAAACGTGCATCTAAAACATATAGACTGGATTCTTCTAAGGTGTGTGTGTGATGATGTCATTCATCATGCGTTCTGTCTGTCATGTGTATGGGGTGATGTGTTATGGCTGGAATACACTGCAAGACTTTTAAAATCTAAACAGATTTGTTTCAAACTCGACATTGTGCACTTGGAGACTTTTTAAAAGTTTCAGATAGAAACACACAAACTGATCAAATGTGCAGACTGACACAGACTTCTGCAGCAAGTCCAGACTAAAGGTCTGAGCAAAAGTCTTGATGAGTCTTAAGTCTACATGTAGAGCACATGAGTCTGAGTTGTGTTTATGTCTCATGTGACAGAAATCAAAGATTGTAAAATCAGATCTAGATGAAGATCATCAAAGTCTCTTTCATATCCGTGTTTAGATGATATGTGTGTGTAGTTTTGAAGCCATATTCTGACAGATCTTCAGTGATTGAGACAGATGTGTAAAGAGGAGATTGAATGAAGCAGTTGTGGGCAGTGATGGCATGTTGGCCGGTGCAGGTTTGCGTGACACACTTTGTTTTCAGTGGAAGCCTCATGATGTTCAGATCAGCGCCACCCGACATGCTCCACATATTTCACCTCTCAATGTCAATGTCTGGAAATAGCACAAGTCAATCTAAGGGTTTGATGGATTAGGAAGGAAACCTGGTTTAGTCAAAGGTTTTCCTGAAGTTTGTAGTTTCAATTGCACTTGAATGAATAATGAATAACAGAGTGTCAGTGATGATGGTTATGAGAGGAAAACACACACAGTCTTCACATCTGCGCTGGATGAAGGATCAAGCGGATCGTCCTGAGTGAACAAACTCTAACATAAAAACTCACCTTGAGCTCTCACATTTGAGATCTGTTAACACAACCTGAGGATACTTTATTTCTTCTGAGAAGAACAAGTTTGATTTAGTCAAATGAATCCTTTGTGGCACAAACTCTTCATGCTCAAGTAAAACAGACCTGTGCACTCTCTCATCACGAGATGAAACTCAATCCATTCCTCGAGTTCTCTGATCATCATGTGAAAACTGGAGAGGTTTGTTGAGATTTAGTTGTGCCCAGACCATTGACTCTGGGACATGTTCAGTACACTGAGCGAGAGAACCGCTGTCACAGTATAAACATGTGATTCTCCAGCTGTGCTGAGATCCACCCACCTGCACGCAACGCTCGGGAATCTTTCCAGGATTGGGATTTACCCTCGTCTGCTCAGGGAATCATTGACAACATCTCTTTCTTTTATACACACACACACACTGTACACACACACTGTACACACACACTATACACACACACACTGTACACACACACACTATACACACACACTGTACACACACACTGTACACACACACACTATACACACACACTGTACACACACACTATACACACACACACTGTACACACACACACTATACACACACACTGTACACACACACTGTACACACACACACACACACTGTACACACAAACTGTACACACTGTGTATGTGTCCACTTGGTGTGTTTAGTTTTCATTTAGCTGTGTTTAGATGGACAGATGTGAGGAGTTCAGATGTGTAATAGATGATTAAACAGTAATGAAGTGGTTCATTAAGCGGGATAGGGTGATATGTCACTGATGCTCATTCATCATGTTGTGTTGTGTTGTGTTGTGTTGTGTGACTGATCCAGAACATATCTGTTTCTCCCTGTAACCTAACCTGACACGTACACTTGGGTTATGAGCATTCAGGAGAAACAGTTTTGATCAGATGTTAATGATGGTCTGATGATGGCAGCTGGTGGTTGTGTGTTTGAAATGATTATTCTAGCTGCTCTTTTAAGATCTGCTGTGCTGCTCAACACACACTCAATGAGCTGTGAGGGGATATTATATTTATAACCTTTGTAGATATATGATCAATATATATGTTCAGAATTTACATGTATGGCTTGAGTTTTATTTGCTGGGTCTTTTTTATCACTGCTCTTTTGTGCTTTTCAAGTGTTTGTCTTGATCATTTGCCTGTAGACAATATCCCACTTATAGTGTCTGTGAGTTTAGCGGTGTGATCTAAACCCTGAATCAGAGAAAGTCAAGCTTTCCTTTAGTAAATGTTATTTTCACACTTTATCTATGTTAAATGTATTAGTCATTTGAAATGCTTTCGTTCTTTCATTAATATCAGCTAATAGTAATAATAAACAAATGTCACAGAAAAGAGAAATGTAATGAACTGTTAGTGTCTGTTACATCAGGGCTTAACCTTCTGCAGCAGCGAGTATTCATGACTTGCCAGCACTCATCAATATTTAACAGCTGTTGTTCTTTAGAAACTCTTTATAGGCTAATGTGGCTTCCTCTGTTTGCACGCAACGGTCTGGATGAGAGCCAGACGTCTGTCAGAGATGCTGCAGATTGACAGAAGAGTCCATCGCGTGACAACCTCACCTCGCTCAGCCAAACTGCTCTCTCTCTCTCTTTCTCTCGCGCTCTTTCTCTCTCTCTCTCTCTCTCGCGCTCTTTCTCTCTCTCTCTCTCTCTCTCTCTCTCTCTCTCTCTCTCTCTCTCTCTCTCTGTCTCTCTCTCTCTCTCTCTCTCTCTCTGTCTCTCTCTCTCTCTCTCTCTCTCTCTCGCGCTCTCTCTCTCTCGCGCTCTCTCTCTCTCTCACGCTCTCTCTCTCAAGTGCTGCTGTCTGTCCATCCCCTAATATTACTTGCATCTGTTCAGTTTCACCCAAAGCTGAGAAGTTTTTGATTGCTTTACTACATTTTTTCATGAATAGATCTCTTATAGTTGTATATTTGTGGCAGTGTAAGAGGAAGTGTGTTTCTGTTTCCATCTGTCCAGTGTTACAGTGAACACACACTCTTTGCTCTCTGGGCAGCCAGTTTTTTTTGTGTCTGCCAGTCTCGATGGCCAGACTATGATCACTGGTCCTGTATTTACACATCAATTGTCTTTGTTTTGTGTTTTTAATCATATGGAGGTATTCTTTGAATTCATAATTCGTATTTAGACTTCGGTAAAATTGTAATTTGCTCTGTGTTTTTGTTTCCTGTTCCCAATGTTCCAGATATGTAGTTTTAGTTTGTTTAATAATTTGATTTGTTGTGATGTTTGGGGCAGTAATGGTCTCAGACTGGTCAGTGTTTGTTAATCTTGTGATGAGTTGACTCAGAGGACTCTTTTCTGAGTGTAGTTCTTGTGTTTGAACAGCTATATGTTGTAGGGCAGGGGTTCGCAACCTTTTGCAAGCTGGGCCCCCCCAAAGCTGGTTCATTGCAGTTGGGCCCCCACCCCCCAACACCACACAACCTTGGATGGATGGAAGGATGGATGGATGGAAGGATGGATGGATGGCCGGCCGGCCGGCTATTATCTTTAGGCCCACATTATTATTATTATTATCATCAGTAGCGGTAGGTAGGCCTATTATCATTACTAGGCTATTGTTATAATTGGCAGTAGAACCAGACTCCTAATGTGAGCTTGCAGACATTATTATTATTATTATTATGAGTAGTAGTATGCCTATCATCATTACTAGGCTATTGCTATATAATTATATGAGGTTACATGCTTTATTGTTGTTGTTGTTATTATTATTATTATGAGTAGTAGTATGCCTATCATCATTACTAGGCTATTGCTATATAATTATATGAGGTTACATGCTTTATTGTTGTTGTTGTTATTATTATTTTTATCATCAGTATAGGCCTATTATCATTACTAGGCTATTGCTATATAATTATATGAGGTTACATGCTTTATTGTTGTTGTTGTTATTATTATTATTTTTATCATCAGTATAGGCCTATTATCATTACTAGGCTATTGTTATAATTGGCAGTAGAACCAGACTCCTAATGTGAGCTTGCAGACATTATTATTATTATTATTATGAGTAGTAGTATGCCTATCATCATTACTAGGCTATTGCTATATAATTATATGAGGTTACATGCTTTATTGTTGTTGTTGTTATTATTATTTTTATCATCAGTATAGGCCTATTATCATTACTAGGCTATTGCTATATAATTATATGAGGTTACATGCTTTATTGTTGTTGTTGTTATTATTATTATTTTTATCATCAGTATAGGCCTATTATCATTAACTAGGCTATTGCTATAATTGGGAATTGGCACCAGACCTCTGATATTAATGTATGCTTTATTATTGTTATTATTACTAGGCCTAATAGTGGGTATCATCTGCATTTTGTAACAGAAGCTTGTAGGTACGTGATGTTAATGCGAGACCTGAGCCTGCTTTGCCTTGCAAAGATCCCCAATTCTTGGCTCAATGTTTGATAAACATAGTCTCAAATCATCCTCGATTTGTGCAAGATTGCGGTATTTCGTTTTGAGTGCAGTCATTTTTGAGAATCCTGCCTCACATAGATATGTCGATGCGAAAGGATGGAGAATCTTCAAGGCGACGTCACAGAGTTCAGGATATTCCTGCATCAATCCTGCCCAGAATGACGAAAGAGGGCAGGAGTTAAAGAGTTCCTTCAGTCTACTGTCACTCTTCAGCTCAATAAGCTGTTCCTGCATATCAATTGATAGCTTGTTTGCTGTGCACACAAACGGATCTCGAACCCACGCAAAAGAGCGATAATCCTCTTTAAAGTACGTCGCAAATTGTTTTCTCATTGCTGACAGGTGCTCAGACGTGGATTGAAATAGGGATGAGAAATCGTGTAACGTGCCTGCATCAGTGATAAAGTCTGCAAGGCTGGGGAACATGTCGCAGTTCCCTCGACTGATGTGGCCATGCCGGAGGTCTAGTTTTTGTGTGAACGCGTGCACTTTGTCTGCAAGGAGCAAAATATGAGTTCCACGGCCTTGCAAAGACAGGTTGAGGCCGTTCAAGCGGTCAAATATATCGACAAAATAGGACAGAGACGCAAGCCACATAGTGTCATCCAGATGCTTCGCCAGATCTGATTTGATTTCTGTCAAAAAACACTTCACCTCCTCTCGCAGCTCATACAACCGCTGTAGCACCCGCCCCCTGGAGAGCCAGCGAACTTCAGTGTGCAGAAGCAGCTGTTCATGCCCTGACCCCATCTCCTGGCAGAGGACCCCAAACAAGCGAGAGTTTAACGGCCGTGATTTGATAAGATTTATCATTTTCACGGATTGGTTCAGCACGGAGTCAAAAAGAACCGGCATTTTTTTAGCAGCTAGTGCTTCGCGATGGACCATGCAATGTGTCCATTTCACAAGTGGAGCTACTTGCTGAACCCGAGCAGCTAGGCCACGCTCACGCCCCGTCATTGCCTGCGCACCATCCGTGCATAGGCCAACGCATCGGTCCCAAGCCAAACCATTTTCAAGGATAAAAATATTAAGGACATTGAAAATGGCTTCTCCTGTAGTGTACAACTGAAGAGGCCGGCAAAACAGGACATCCTCCTCAATCGCCTTGTCCCGCAGATACCTGACATAGGTGAGGAGCTGTGCCTGCCCAGCAATATCAGTAGATTCGTCCAGCTGCAGCGCGTAGTAAGGACTCTTTTTGACGAACTCTATCAGTTGCTCTCTGATATCATTGGACATGTCTACAATACTCCTAGCGACTGTGTCATTGGACAGTGGTACTGCACCGAGTTTGGCTGCTGCACTATCGCCTATCATTATTCTGCACATGTCTTGCGCTGCCGGCAAAATGAGAGTCTCTGCGATTGTATGTGGTTTACCAAGTTTACTGATTCTTTTGGCCACTACATACGATGCCTCCAAACACTGTTTAGACAGAGTGCTGTGCACTGAAATGGTTGCCTGTTGCTGATGGAGGCCATCAAGCTTTCTTTTAAAATATTCAGCCGGTTTATTTTTAATGCCAGGATGCTTTGTTTCGAGGTACCTTTTTAATTTGCAGGGCTTCATACTGTCGTTTGCCAGCACCTCGGCACACACTACACACTGAGGTCTCAGATCAGCCATAACTGTAAACCCAAACTGCAGGTATGCTTCATCGTACCTTCGAAGCATTTTTGCAGCTGGTGGTGCGTCGGTTGGCTTGTTGGTCCTCACAAGAAATTCTCCATTTTAGTTATGTGTTTTCAATAAAGTTTAGGCAATATGTAACTGTGTGTGTGGCTATGTTGAGAGACGTATCAGGGGCTAATCAATCGGGACTTAGGGACGATCTTTAATTAAACGAACAAAATAATTATTTTTAATAGATTTTATTTTAATACTTAAAGATTGTAGTGTGTGTGTGTGTGTCTTAGTCGTGTGGGTAGTTTTAGCTAAGTGTAGCTACTGCCTAGCAGTTAAAAAACTAATACTGGCAAGGGCTGAGATTTGATCTAATCTTTAACAAAAATCTTTGTGGGTTTAGTCTTTAAAAAATGGTGTGGAGATGGTGGTCTAGTGGGTTAAACCACTGAACTGGTAATCAAAAGGTTGCTGGTTGGATCCCAGCAGCCACCACCAGTGTGTCCTTGAGCAAGACACTTTACTCCATGTTGCTCCAGGGGGATTGTCCCTGTAATAAGTGCACTGTAAGTCGCTTTGGATAAAAGCGTCTGCCAAATGACTAAATGTAAATGTAAAAAAACTGTTGGGGTTTTGTAGTAAAGGCCTATGTAACAGACTAGCGAGAGCTGGCACAAGCGAACTTGGCAAGAGACTAGACTAGAGTGAACGGAGAGCTATGTTGTGAGTCAATTTTAATGCAGTGATTTATTTTTGTGTGAGAATGAGTGAACATTTACATTTACACCCCGCTCTGTAAGCTAGGGCGGGAACGGCGGCGGCCATGCGCATGCGCGATTCAATTGCAGCCTGGACGCGGAGGGGCGTGTGTCTCCTCTCTGCTCTGAGTGCTGCGTGAGGCTACTGAGAGACTGAAGTGCTTTTGGACGGGAGAGGGGCTCACGGCAGCACCCGCTGCTCGTTGTGCACAGTAGGCCTTACTGCAGAGTGATTCGTGCTTTTCGAGTCTCCAAACACCACAAAAGTCTCCGAAAAAACACCAGTAATATTCGCTGGATTTGTCGCTTTGACAACAAAAAAAGTCGCCAGGGGGATGATTTGCTTGTGTTATAATCAGTGCTTGAAGTTGGGGAAAAGGTGGCGGTACTCTCTTTGCATTGGCCGATCATTACATTTTTACAGTGAAAAACAAAACTTGGAGATATTGCTGTTACAACAATTTAGTGTTTTTTATTTATTAACAACATGAATGAATTTAAACATGTTTGTGTGTGCGTTAGGAAAGTGTTAACTTTAGCCTATATTCTGACTAGTTTATTCGTTTTATATATATATAGGCTATATATATAACTAAATACGACCTCATGTTTTATATGTTTGCCGCCTCTAAATCTTCCGTCCGTCATAAAAATAAATTCTGATGGTTCGATTTTCTGCATTTTTCGCATCCGTAGCAAATATTTTGAGGGTGTTTTTGACAATTGAGAGCCACCAAATGATGAATATGAAAAAACGAATACGACAGTTTCGGACTCAGTTAGCGTGCAAGGACATTAAACTTTTGAGGCTTGCGCAGCTTCTCGAGGAGAAATCAAACAAATGAGCGCCGTTTTCTAAAGTCTATGAGCGCAGTACACACAAATAAACTACATTGACATACTGCAGTTAAATGTGGTGTTTTTATATTTATAACTTTTGAATGCAGTTCAGCAACATGCATCACACGACCTGACGACCAAGAGAGCTGACAATTGACCATCACTTAATTTACCATCACCTCACGATTGAAAATGTGACACTGATTTCATATGACAGTTCAACAAACAAGTTATTAATATTAAGTCACTTACATTTTAGACGAAATAATGACTGTTTTGGTCTATTTTAGCAGCGATAATAGATCCGATGAATCCAAACAAAGCGCATCTCACAGCAACAATCAATCGTGTTTTGAATGATTCAATGTTTTGAACGAATCGATTGAGTCATAGATTCAATGACCCATGCACAAACATCTGTCTCATTCTTGATGAATCGGCCGTTTGAACGTTTGAATGAACGACTCAATGACTCGCTTTATAAAACCGCTTTTCACCTGCATTTGCGCTCACTATCCACAAACCAATCAAATTTGTTCAAAACTCTTTTTTTTAAATCAGTCCAAACACATTTGAATTTTTTATTCAGGAGTTATGTATATAAAAACTATAACTTTTTATGAAAGTAGTTTAGTGAAAAAAAAAATGTTAAAAAAAATATTTTTTCAGTTTTTTTTCCTCCCATCCTGTAGCCTACTCGCGCCCCCCCGGGACAGTGTCCGGTTGAGAACCAGTGTTGTAGGGAATCTGTGGGACTTGATTTTTAAGTGCATCCAAAATTTGAGAGATCTTTTTTGTATGTTTATAATTAATGGGAATCGGCCTAATTCTGCCCTACATGCATTGTTGGGGGTTTTTCGTTGTAATTTTAAAATCATTTTGCAGAATTCTGTGTGTAGGGTTTCTGTGGGATGTTTCTCCCATCTGGTGTAGCTCTGATCACTGAGTGGACCCCAGACCTCACTTCCATACAGTGCTATGGGCAGTATTACACTGTCAAAGATTTTACATCAGATTTTAATGGGTAAATCAATATTTATGATTTTTTTCTTTGTAGCATACATAGCTCGTCGAGCTTTAGATTCAAGATTCAAGATTCAAAGGAGCTTTATTGGCATGATAAAAGAAAATTTACATTGCCAAAGCACAAGATTAAATATAAACATGCACCAATACAGATTAAGATAAAAAATAAGATGGAATAAAATTAAAAGTCTATAAGTAAAAATATATATATATAAACATCTCAATATAAACAGAAAAAGAGCTTTAATTAAAGTTCTCAATGAGGGTGATAGTGTCAGTTTGTGTGTGTTGTTCTGTCAGTGTTGTTTTGTGTTGTGCTGCTTGTTCTTTGCTCGTGGCAGGACTTGACATATCTTGAGCAGGTTTGAGCTTCTTGAGTTTTCTCCCAGTATGTATGAGATCTTGTCCTTTTGTTGAAACTGGTCAAAGTCTTTGTGTAAGTTTGTAAACTGGGGGAAGAATGTTTCTCTGATGTGTGTGTAGTTGGGACAGGAGAGGAGAAAGTGCAGCTCTGTTTCCACTTGATTGTGTGTGCAGTGTGGACACAGTCGCTCTTCTCTCTGTGTCCATGTGTGTCTGTGTCTGCCCGTCTCTACAGTGAGCTGCTGATCACTGAGTCTGTACATGCTCAACACTTTTCTTAGTTTAGGATCTGATACGCTTGTGAGGTATTCTGACACTTTATATTCTCTCTTTAGTGACACATACCATTCCAGTTTACTTTGCTGAGCTGTTGCTTCTGTCCAGTGTTGGAGATATTTCTCTTTTTGTCTTTTGATCATTTGGTTTAGTCTGGCTGGGGTTTGGGGTTGTCTTGGGCATGTTTGGGGTTGTAGAGTTAGTTGTGAGATCAGTTGGATGAAGGGGTTTCTCTCTGGGCTCAGCTCTTGATGTCTTAAGGCTTTGTGATGGAGTGTGTCTGTGTCGCTGTTCTTAAGGTGCGTGTAGAATTTTAAAGCTCTTTTTTGTATTTTAATGATTAGAGGATACAGTCCTAATTCTGCTCTGCAGGCGTTGTTTGGAGTTTTTCTCTGTACCCGTAGAATGTTTTTACACATTTCTGTTTGCAGAATCTCTATTGGGTGTTTGTCCCATCTGCTGAACTCTTGGTTGGCGAGAGGACCCCAAACCTCACTTCCATACAGCGCCATCGGTTCTATGATTGATTGTATTATTTTCAGCCAGATTACGGTTGGGATGTCAATTTTGATATTCTTTTTGATTGCGTAAAAGGCTCTTCGTGCCTTGTCTCTCAGGTCATTTACAGCCTTGTTTAAGTTTCCGGTGTTACTTATGTTTATACCAAGATATGTGTAGTTCTTGGTGTGTTCTAGGGGCACGTTGTTTAGTTTGAAACGGTTATGTTGGTTTTGGCTGCTTTGCTTTTTTTGGAATATCATGACTCGAGTCTTTTTAAGGTTAACCGATAGGGCCCAGGTTTGGCAGAAAGTGTGCAGGGTGTCCAGATGTTGCTGTAGACCCTCTTTTGTGGGTGACAGCAGCACCAGATCGTCTGCAAACAGGAGGCATTTCACTTCGGTGTCTTGTAAGGTCGGACCAGGTGCTGGTGACTGTTCTAGAGCTCCAGCTAATTCATTCATGTAAATGTTAAATAGTGTAGGACTTAGACTACAGCCCTGTCTCACTCCACGGCTCTGGGAGAGAAAGTCTGTGTCCTTGTTGCCAATTTTAACTGCAAATGAATTATTGGTGTACATTGATTTGATGATGTCGTAGGTTTTTCCTCCGATGCCACATTGAATCAACTGAAGAAAAAGTCCCTCATGCCAGATTGAGTCAAAAGCTTTTTTGAAGTCAACAAAGCATGAGTAGAGCTTTCTTTTCTTTTGGTTTGTTTCCTTGTCAATTAAGGTATGAAGAGTGTATATATGATCGGATGTGCGGTATTTGGGTTGGAAACCAATTTGGCATTTTCTCAGGATGTTTTGGTTGTTTAGATATTGGAGAAGTCTGCTGTTAAGAGTGTTACAGAGGAGTTTACCTAGGTTGCTGTTTACACATATTCCGCGGTAATTATTAGGGTCGAATTTGTCTCCACTTTTATGGATTGGAGTTATGAGACCTTGGTTCCAGATTGTGGGAAATATACCTGTACTTAAGATGATATTAAACAGTTTGAGGATGGCGAGTGTAAGTTTTTGGTCTGCGTATTTAATCATCTCGTTTAGGATACCGTCGATACCACTTGCTTTTTGGGATTTAAGTTTTGGTATATTCTGGCCTAGCTCAGCGAGTGTAATTGGATAGTCTAAAGGGTTTTGGTAATCTTTAATTGTTGACTCCAGAGTGCCTAGTTTGTTGTGTTGGTTAGTTTGTTCTTGATTCTTGGTTATTTTACTAAAGAGGTTAGAGAAGTGCTTTATCCATACGTCTCCGTTCTGAATGGGAAGATCTTCATGGTGGGGTTTGTTAAGTGTGTTCCAATGTTCCCAGAAGCGATTTGTTTCTAGAGATTCTTCAATTGCTTTTAACTGGTTTTGTGTATCTTGTTTCTTTTTCTTCCTTAGTGTGTCCTTATATTGTTTAACTTTTTCATGGTAGAGTTGCGTGTGTTTACATTGTCAGCATCTCTGTGTTTCTGATTTGATAGAATTCTTACTTCTTTTCTAAGGTTTTTACACTCCTTATCAAACCATTTCTCCTTTACAGGCTTTTTGTTTGGTTTTGTGTTAGTGGTTTTTAGGTTAGATAGCGTTGCAGATATTGTAAAAATTTGGTTAATCCTGTCTACTGCTAAATTTACACCTTCGTTATTGTGTGGAAATGGGTTATCTAGGAATTTATTCAGTAGGTTTTGAATTTTTGGTTCACGAGTTATGCTTTTGTATGTATCTTCGCAATTTTGTTTCCACCTGAATGTTTGTTTTAGGGTATGGAGGTGACTTTGTTTTGATGCCTCTGTGTTAGGTTTGGATCTATTGAGGTAGAGAGTGATTTTACTGTGATCTGACAATGGGGATGGTGGGCTGACTGTGAACGCTCTGAGGGAGTTAGGATTCAGATCCGTTATGAAATAGTCTACCGTACTGTTACCCAGCTTAGAACTATAGGTGTACCTACCATATGAATCTCCTCGTAGTCTACCGTTGACTATGCACAGACCCAGTGTGCGACAAAGATGGAGAAGTCTTAATCCATTTTTGTTTGTTGTTGTATCGTAGTTTAATCTTTGTGTGTGAGTAGGTGTGGGAAGGACATCTCCTCCTGGAATGTGTTTGTCTCCCTTGGAGTGGACCGAGTCTGATTCTTCGCCTGTCCTGGCATTTAGGTCTCCGCAGATCAGAACGTCGCCCTGTGACTGGAAGGAGTTGATCTCCTCTTCCAGGATCGTGAAACTGTCCTCATTGAAGTAGGGTGACTCTGCTGGGGGGATGTAGGTTGCACACAGGAAGATATTCTTATCTGTTGAAGTGATGGTCTTGTTGATTTCTATCCATGTGTAAAACTGGCCAGTTTTAATCATTTTTATTGAGTGGGCGTATTCGGACTTATGCCAGATCAGCATTCCGCCTGAGTCTCTTCCCTGTGTGACGCCAGGTAGTTTGACGGATGGAATGATGAATTCTCTGTAGTTTGTAGGGCGACCAGTGGGTCCGTCTCCTCTACTCCATGTCTCCTGTAGGATGAGGATGTCTGAGTTTTTTGTTTCAGAGCTGAAGTCTATGTTTTTGCTTTTCAGTCCAAAAGCAGATGACCTCAGGCCTTGAATATTCCAACATGATATGGTAAATGCTTTGTTATCCATAAGGTATTTATTTATTTATTGCAGATTTTGTCTTGAGACAGAAGGTGTGAGCAGATCAGGTTCAGCATCTGATGGATGTCTTTTAGCTCGGCTGTTGGAGCTTGTTCAGATGTCGGTGTGGAGTTTCTGCTCACTGTCTGGGCATAGCTTAGGCTGCTGGAGTTCTGTTGCATATGCCGGGTGGGGGGTGTAGGCAGCAGCGGTGGTGCTCTGGTCTGTTGGCTGTTGTTTTGGCAGGAAAGGGGTCCCAGTCTTTGGCTGTTGTTTGAAGGTGCGGTGTGGTTCATCCATGGTCTGGGTAGGTGCTGCCTTGCTCTGTTGTTTCTAGGAGGGTTGTTGGTGCTGCGGTTAAGAGCAACATCTTTTAATTTCTTTGCAAAGATGGGGACAGATGCTCTGTATAGGTGTACATGGTCATAGAGGCATGTGAGGTCCAAGGTGGGATGATGTGCCAGGTGCACTTGAGGTTTGAGTGCACAAGTTCTAGAGAGATTTGCGTTTATCTGTTGAATTGTGTCTGGGTGGAAGTCTTTCCGTGGTAGCAGTGTCGAGATGGTGATTTTGGCATTTGGGAAGGTGGTTGTAGCTTTTTCGATTACCCTCTCTAGTGCTGTGGCCACTCTTTCTTGTTGTGCTCTCAGGTCGTTTGTGCCAGTGTGGATTATTATGTGGCTGGGTGATCCTAGGTTGTCCTCGTTCAGTAGTCTGAGGGCACTGTGCGTGTTTGGGCACCAGAGTTTGGCCACCCTTTGTTTGGGGAAGAGCTTTTTTTCGTCTATAAATTTCCCATTTGAGTCTATCAGAAGGACGATATCTGTTTTCTGTGCATCCTCTGTGGGTGTTGGAGCGTTGTCAGGTTCATCGCGTTGTTCTGTTCTGGGCAAAGGGTTTGGTGAAGATGGACGGTTTTGGCTGGGTTGTGACACTGAGGTCTGTGAGCTCGGGTCCGTTTGAAGGGTGACCTGTTGTTCTGTACCATTTTTGGAGTTGAGGGCTGTGAGATGGGTATCTTTATCATGCTTAAGTTCTCTTATCTCCTCTCTTAAAGCAGTTAGCTGGGTCCAGTGACTCTCTGTCTGCTGTGTGAGCTGGGTTTCCAGTGAAACCAGCTGAACCTTGAGCCTCTCCCTCTCTTGCACTAGCTGCTTCACTTCGGCCTGAAGTGAAGACAGTTCTTTCCTGATGTTGTCTCCCTCTTTTTGCTTGGCTGTGGGGTTGTTGCCAGATTGGTCTGAGGTCTGTATGGTTTGAAGAGAAAGGGTAATTTCTTTGAGCTGTACTAGCTCCCCCTCCAGGGCTGTGAATCTCTCTCTCATGTCAGTACAGTAGCAGTGTGAATGGAGCTCCTTTGTTTGTTCTGCGTTAGGAAGATCTCTTTGTTCTTGCTGCTCATCAGAAACTGGGGTTCTGTCTGATTCCTCTGTGGTGGGTTGCTCATTGTTGGGTTCCAGCTGTAATCTTCCTTTGATACTGAGGAAGTTTTGTTCGAATAGTCCTTGAGTGCTTTTCACTACAACTATCCCTGTTGTTTTGTAGATGTTAACATTGATCGTTGTTACATCATCCTCATTTTTAATTTTTAGCTGGAAACCCCCACAGATGCCTTTTCTTTCAGCGTTTGGGAATTCTGCGATGATGGCTTTGTGCCATGAATGAGGTCGGTTGGTGTAGAAAATCAGGTTACTGATGGAACCATCTTTATGAAGGTCTGCGAATAAAGTTTCTGAGTTTTCTGTGAGTCTTTTGTTTTTGTAGACTTTCCTTGCTGTTTCATTTGTAACCTCTTTTGGGTAGTGTAGAGGAATGGCCTCCACACATTGGGGTTGTGCATCCATGGTGAAATGGGCCGTTCACACCTGTGTGGGCGTTGGTTGAGGAATCTCCTTTGTTTGGCTCAGTCGTTGTCTCACCTTCCAATTCACACCTCTGAGGCGTGGGGCGTGTGGTCGAGCAGAGTTTGCTGCCTCAGTAACACTATTGTCTATTTGAGTAAAACTTTAACTTTCTTTTCTTTTCTTTTGCTTTTTTTGTTTGTTTGATTGTAGTTATTGTCGAGTATTTGGCACAGAGTGTTGATAAAGTACTTTCTTTGGTACCTGGTTGTAGATAGTCATTGATAATCTAGTCCTCTTGTTATTTTTGGTTTGTTTGCAGAGCAGGATTGTTGGGTTGGTGTCCTTTGTGTCCTTTTCTGATATATTGTTCCAGAAATCCAGATTAAGTGAAAAAGTTTGATTCAAAAAGCAACTGGTTCTGTCAATGAAGGTTTGTGTATGTCTTCTTTGTAAAAATATCCAAGGATGTTCAAGTTAATCCAGTAGTAAAATATGTTTGTTGCAGGAGCTCAGGAGTGTGTGACCTCTCTCTCTGACCTCTCTCTCTCTCATAAATGCTTTATCTTTCAGCGCATTTACTGCCATGTTGAAACGTCCTGAAGCGGTGATGATCAGGCCGAGGTAAGTGTAGTGCATTGTGTGTTCTAGTAGGGTGTTGCCGAGACTGAAGTGATATCAGTGTTCCTGACATCTGGGCTTTTTCTGGAAGACCATAATGTTGGTCTTCTTGAGGTTTACTGCCAGGGCCCAGTTCTGACAGTAGCTCTCGAGCAGATCCAGGTGCTGCTGTAGTCCCTGTGGGGTGGGTGACAGCAGCACCAGATCATCTGCACACAGCAAGAGTTTGATGGTTGTGTCCTGGAGAGTGAGTCCAGGGCCGCTAGACTGTTCCAGTTGTTCTGCCAATCCATTAATATACAGTGCCTTGCGAAAGTATTCAGCCCCCTTGAACTTTGCGACCTTTTGCCACATTTCAGGCTTCAAACATAAAGATATGAAACTGTAATTTTTTGTGAAGAATCAACAACAAGTGGGACACAATCATGAAGTGGAACGAAATTTATTGGATATTTCAAACTTTTTTAACAAATAAAAAACTGAAAAATTGGGCGTGCAAAATTATTCAGCCCCCTTAAGTTAATACTTTGTAGCGCCACCTTTTGCTGCGATTACAGCTGTAAGTCGCTTGGGGTAAGTCTCTATCAGTTTTGCACATCGAGAGACTGAAATTTTTGCCCATTCCTCCTTGCAAAACAGCTCGAGCTCAGTGAGGTTGGTTGGAGAGCATTTGTGAACAGCAGTTTTCAGTTCTTTCCACAGATTCTCGATTGGATTCAGGTCGGGACTTTGACTTGGCCATTCTAACACCTGGATATGTTTATTTGTGAACCATTCCATTGTAGATTTTGCTTTATGTTTTGGATCATTGTTTTGTTGGAAGACAAATCTCCGTCCCAGTCTCAGGTCTTTTGCAGACTCCATCAGGTTTTCTTCCAGAATGGTCCTGTATTTGGCTCCATCCATCTTCCCATCAATTTTAACCATCTCCCCTGTCCCTGCTGAAGAAAAGCAGGCCCAAACCATGATGCTGCCACCATGTTTGACAGTGGGGATGGTGTGTTCAGGGTGATGATCTGTGTTGCTTTTACGCCAAACATAACGTTTTGCATTGTTGCCAAAAAGTTAGATTTTGGTTTCAGCTGACCAGAGCACCTTCTTGGGCTGGTGGCAAACTTTAAACGACACTTTTTATGGATATCTTTAAGAAATGGCTTTCTTCTTGCCACTCTTCCATAAAGGCCAGATTTGTGCAGTACACGACTGATTGTTGTCCTATGGACAGAGTCTCCCACCTCAGCTGTAGATCTCTGCAGTTCATCCAGAGTGATCATGGGCCTCTTTGCTGCATCTCTGATCAGTCTTCTCCTTGTATGAGCTGAAAGTTTAGAGGGACGGCCAGGTCTTGGTAGATTTGCAGTGGTCTGATACTCCTTCCATTTCAATATTATTGCTTGCACAGTGCTCCCTGGGATGTTTAAAGCTTGGGAAATCTTTTTGTATCCAAATCCGGCTTTAAACTTCTCCACAACAGTATCTCGGACCTGCCTGGTGTGTTCCTTGTTCTTCATGATGCTCTCTGCAGTTTAAACGGACCTCTGAGACTATCACAGTGCAGGTGCATTTATACGGAGACTTGATTACACACAGGTGGATTCTATTTATCATCATTAGTCATTTAGGTCAACATTGGATCATTCAGAGATCCTCACTGAACTTCTGGAGAGAGTTTGCTGCACTGAAAGTAAAGGGGCTGAATAATTTTGCACGCCCAATTTTTCAGTTTTTTATTTGTTAAAAAAGTTTGAAATATCCAATAAATTTCGTTCCACTTCATGATTGTGTCCCACTTGTTGTTGATTCTTCACAAAAAATTACATTTTCATATCTTTAGGTTTGAAGCCTGAAATGTTGCAAAAGGTCGCAAAGTTCAAGGGGGCCGAATACTTTCGCAAGGCACTGTATATGTTACAAAGTGTTGGACTCAAGCTACAACCCTGTCGCACTCCTCTCTTCTGGGTAAAAAAGTCAGTATGTTTTTTGCCAATTCAGACTGCACATTTGTTGTTTGTATACATTGATTTGATGATATCATATACTTTACCACCTACACCATTTTGTAAAAGTTTAAAATATAATCCCTCGTGCCAAATCGAATCAAAAGCTTTTCTAAAATCGACAAAGCATTCAAACATTTTTCCACTTTTGGTCTGTTTAACATGTTTATTAATGAGGGTGTGAAGGGTGTAGACGTGGTCAGTAGTTCTGTGATTCAGAAGAAAGCCAATTTGGCATGGGCTCAGGACATTGTGTCCACTTAAAGAAATTATAATTCTGGTATTTAAAATACTACAAAATAATTTCCCCAAAATACTACTAACACAAATGCCTCTAAAGTTATTGGGATCTAATTTATTTCCACTCTTGTGTTTTGGTGTGATAAGTCCTTTGCTCCAGATGTCAGGAAAGTGGCCTGAATGAAGGATGAGGTTGAATAATTTCAGCCCAGCCGTCTGCAGCTCAGGTGTGCTGTGTTTCAGCATTTCACCCAGAATATTGTCTGGACCACAAGATTTTTTACATTTTAGGCTTTTAATTTTATTGCTCAATTCCTTGTGTGTAATTGGGAAGTCCAATGGGTTTTGATTATTTTTAATAGCGTTTTCATAAATTTGAAGATTTTGTCTGATCTGATTATAATTGTCATTAAGTTCTTTTGGTGGAATTTCTTTATATAAGTTTTCAAAATGTTTTGTCCAGATGTCTCCGTCTTGGATTGGTACATCTTGTGGTTTTGTTGTGCTCAGATTATTCCACATGTCCCAGAACTGATTCTGGTTTATTGTCTTCTCTATTTCATCAAAACTATTGATCAGGAAGTGTTGCTTTTTCCTTCTTATTGTTCTTTTATATTCTTTTAGTTTTAAGCCATATTCACTTCTTAGTTTTGTATTGTACGGCTCTTTATGTTTCAGGTTTGATAATTTTCTCAGTTGTTTTCGTAATGTTTTGCATTCTGGGCCAAACCACTTTTCATCTTTTGGTGTTTTCTTAGAATAATTTGTCCCTTTCTTTTTCAAGTCAGCTTTACATGCTGCTGTTTGAAAGATGTGATTGATTTCATTTGTAGCCGATTGGGTGTCATCTTTAGTTGTTTCAAATGTTTTATTAATAAATGTATTGATGAGTTTTTTTAGTTCTTCCGAATGAAGGACTTGAATAAATGTGTCGGTGCTGTCTGGAGCCCATCTGTATGTCTGCTGGATGTGGTGCATTTGACAGGTCTGCGGTGTGTTCAGTGTGTGATTAGTCAGTGATTTAACATATATGTTAGTTTGGTTATGGTCAGAAAGAGGAGTTTGTTGTTTGACAGTAAATGCGCTGAAGGAGGAGGGGTCCATGTCAGAGATGGCATAGTCCACTACACTAGCTCCATGACCTGAACAACACGTGACCCTCCCTAATGAGTCTCCTCTGAACCTGCCGTTGAGTATGTACAGACCTGAGGCTTGACACAGCTCTAATAATTCTCTACCGTGTTTGTTAACGGTTTGGTCAAGGTTGTTTCTTGGTGGGGGACTTTTTGTGAGGTTCAAGGGGTTTTGGCCAAAGACATGTTTATTGCCATTTGGATCATTTTTACATTTTTACATTTAGTCATTTGGCAGACGCTTTTATCCAAAGCGTACTTACAGTGCACTTATTACAGGGACAATCCCCCTGGAGCAACATGGAGTAAAGTGTCTTGCTCAAGGACACACTGGTGGTGGCTGCTGGGATCCAACCAGCAACCTTTTGATTTACCAGTTCAGTGCTTTAACCCACTAGACCACCATCTTCATGTTATCAATCATGGATCAATCGATCAATGTTATCGGGTTCAGATCCTGTTCTTGCATTAAAATCTCCACACATCAGCACATGTCCCTGGGCCTAGAGACGGCTGATTTCTGTGTGGATGTTGTGAAGATATTCTTCATCATGGTACGGGGATTCTACAGGAGGAATATAGATGGCACAGAGATACGTGTCAGTGGCTGAAATGCCTATTTGATTGGTTCGTTTTAACAAGCAGTGATATTTTCCAACTGTCATAACAGAAATGTGTTTGCTGAGATTCTCTTTGTACCACACTAATATTCCTCCTGAATCTCGTCCGCGATGGACTGTACTTAGTTTAACTGAGGGCACAATCATTTCATAGTAGCCTGAGGGACAGTAGGTCAGTACATTATCTCGACACCATGTTTCAGCGAGAACAATAATGTCAGCATTAGTAATATTTTTGATAAACTCGGGGTCTGTGCTTTTAGAACCAAATGTTGAAGAATGAAGACCCTGAATATTCCAACAATTTATAAGAAATGAATGCATTATGATTCTAAAAGATTAACCTATTTGGTAAGACAGAGAGAAAACACCATGTGAAAATTGTCAATTATTTACATTCAATTATTTACACTTTTTAACATTTTTTCTTTTGCCATGACAGCAGTGTTCTGTGTTTTTGTTTTTATCTTTTTAAGAGCTGGCTGCACAGTGTATGAAGCATCTCTTTGATCTCTTAGCTACAGCATTGAGGCTGTAGATGATGCGCGGTGGTGTGTCTCGGCGTGGGAGAAGCGTGGAGATAACAATGCGGGATTCTGGGAACTTTTGGCTGGTGATCTCTGTCATTTTTCTCACCGCATCAACAGTGTTGTTACCTAGAGAATGCAGGTCATTTGTTCCGGCGTGTATGATGATACATGAAGGCTGTCCTGAGTAGTCTTTGATGATTTTCTGAGCATGTCTTGTTGTGCTGCATCGCTTGACTGTGATGTTTTGACGTGGGAAGAGTTTCTGTGAGTCTAAGAACTTTCCATTAGAGTCCACCAGGAGAAGCACATCCGGCTCAGGTTCAGGGGCCTGTGTTTCTGTAGGCATCTCTGTGGTTGTGGTAGACGTGCTGTCTGTGTGCGTGTCAGTAGTAGGAGCTGTACAGTCATGAGGATTGTTCTCTTTCTGAGTTTTCTGTAACTGCTCTTTTATTTCTTGCAGCTGTCTGGAGAAGTTCTCTTCTTTTTTCTTTGCATCTTCCTCTAGTTCGCACATCTGTGAGCGGAGAGCTTGGTTTTCTTCTTTAAGTTCTCGTAGAGCTTTTGTAAGTTCCGTGATGGATGAGCTGGAGTCTTTTTTCAACTGTTGGAGTTGATGTTTAATGTCTTGTATGTAAGTGTTTGTGTTGTTTATGTCTGAGAGTTTGTTTTGGGTGTGTTCTTTAAATTCAGTGAAGTCCAGCTCTAGTAAGGATAAAGTGTCTCTAAGTGGTGAATCAGATTGTGACGATGGAGGATTCACTGGGCCGTCCTCCTCAGAGTCTGAGTTTTTTCCACTGGTCTGGTCTCTGCCCTGCTCTATTCTGGTCTTCAGCTGTGGAAAGATCCCTTCAAATGTGTTCAGACTCACCTCGCTGCCTTGCAGAAGGAAAGTGCCTTTAGTGTAGTAGGTTATAGTTAGAATGGGGTTGTCTGTGTCCAGCATTTCATCTTCACATATGGTTCATCTTCCACCTCTGCCAATTCCTTCTTTAAAAATGTGTGTGTATTCTTCACAAATGGCAGATTTC
Organism: Triplophysa tibetana; assembly: GCA_008369825.1. Taxonomy (NCBI): domain Eukaryota; kingdom Metazoa; phylum Chordata; class Actinopteri; order Cypriniformes; family Nemacheilidae; genus Triplophysa; species Triplophysa tibetana. Next base: position 20,186,419 of record CM017914.1, on the reverse strand, counting down.
CACGCATTAATCCGAGCAGTGAAGAAGATGAAGTTGTTTCTGATTTTTTTCCCATTCAGTTGAATGTAGTCTGCATAGAGGACATCAGGATTTTCTCTGAGAGTTTTATCTTTGTGCTTTTTTCTAGCTTGTGCACTTTTACAGCTCTCTGTGTAACACACCTCTCTGCACTGTGACTGCGCGAGGGTTGCCATGGTGATCAGACGGATGCTGCTTTTAGCGGTTAGCTTGTAATGGCGGATTTAATCAGATGTACAGTTTGTGTTAATGTTGTGAGATAAATAGAGCTCAACTTACTGTTTAGAAGCTGAAGATCAACAACAGTGTGATGTTTTTAGCTGTAGTTCCTTGAAAAGAATCCTTTATATAATCCTTTAGTGTTTAAGGGGGAAGTTTTCAGATAGCATGCC
>CM017914.1:20166009-20181009 GCA_008369825.1 Triplophysa tibetana | reverse complement strand
GAACTCCACTGATAGTCCATCAATTCTAGGTGCTCGACCTGATTTCATTTGTGTTACGGCCTCAGTTGATTCTTCCAAGGAAAATACATTGTCCAAAGTCTGTTTCTGTTCTTTTGAAATAGTAGGTAGTTGTTGCAGTAACTTTGTAGCACATCCTGTATCTCTTTCCTCTTTGTTGCAATTCTGAATAAAAATCAACTGCAATTTTTCGCATCTGCCTCACATCAGAAATCTTTGGTCCATCGGGGGTTGACAAACAGTACATTTCATTTTGTTGACACTTTCTCCGAATTAAAAAAATAAGCAGTGGGTGCGCCAATTTCATTTATAGATATAAAACGAGATCTTATCAGGGCTCCTTTTGCCCGCACCTGCAACAAAGTTTCAAGATCTTTTTTCTTTTCTGATAAAGTGCTAGGTGAAAAATAACCTGTATGATGAATCAAACCAGATGTAATATCAAATATTTCTTTTTCTATTTCTAAAATTTTATCTCTTATTGTTGTTGTAGCAAAAGCTGTATACTGCTGACAAAACAATTTTATTTGTGTCTTTCCTATATCCCACCATTGTATTAATCCATCAAATTCATATTTTTTAGAAGCCCATTCACTCCAAAAATCATGAAAATCTTTTTCTTTCAACAATACTACGTTTAACTTCCACAAAGGTCTTTAATATTTAGCCTGTGTCAAGACAATATTTGTAGTGATAAAATGATGATCTGATAGGCAACATGGAAACATTTTACAGTCCAATATTCTATTATTTGCTGCACGCTTAACATAAAATCTATCAAGTCTTGCTACACTTAATCTTCCTTGTGAAACTTTTATCCATGTATATTGTTTCAATTCATTGTTTCTTTCTCTCCATATATCTATGAAATCATGCTTAAGAAGAATGGATTTTAAAAAAGAGGCCGATACCAAATCAGGTTCTTCATGATTCCTATCTAAAATAAAATTGAGAGTACAATTCCAATTACCACTTACTATTAAAAATTCATCTGAAGAATAAGTTTTAAAACATTCTTCTAATTTTTCAAAGAAAAGTATTCTATCTAGTCCTTTGTTTGGAGCATAAATATTTATAAAAACAAATATTTGATTCTTTATTTCTGCTTTCACAATCAAAATATGTCCTTTCTCTTCTTCAGTTTTTTCATAGAATTTTCACATTAAGAAAAGGTGAAAACAGAATAGCTGCTCCTGCACTAACATTTGTGCCATGGCTTAAAACTGTTTCTCCTTCCCACCAGAGATTTAAGTCCAGCTCAATTTTTAAGTCACTATGTGTCTCTTGCAAGAACAATACATTACTCTCTTTAAATTTAAGAAATTCAGTTAGCAGAGCTCGTTTCCCCCCATCCCTCAATCCATTAATATTTAAAGATCCAACTCTTAGAATATCCATGATAGGGGAAAGAGAAAAGAGACACCAAAGGATATAGAAAAACCGAAAAATAAAGATTACACCCATTTAAACGTGTTTTTTTATTTTTCCCTTTTTAGATAACTCTTCTTTAGCCTTTTTTCGACTCACGCACGGTCGTCAAAAACTTGTTCAACCTATATCGTATTTGTGTTGAAATGACCTCGAGGCCAACTGACTTCTGAGCGATTATTACTGATTTAACAAATATGTTTCCATCAGGGAAGTGTCTCAGCACATCCACTGTTTTCCCTTTCGTTACATCCAAAAAATCATTTAGTTCCTCCACAGTATAAACATCATTCATTGACTGGCTATACTCAATTTCGGAATAATCTGAAATGCTTTCACAATCCTCCATCATTCCTTCATCCATTTCTTCATTTTCTTCCAACAAACTTGGTTGCAAACCACTAACACCAGCCACCACATCCACCTCCACTTTACCTTCTTCATTATTCTTAGCAACGACATCCACATTCAAAACATTTGGAACTTCATTTTCACCAGCTCGCAATTATCCGATTGTTTTTTATGCGGGCACTTAAAGCTTTTATGCCCCAAATCTCCGCATTCAAAGCACTGCATGTTATCAGTTGTTGCAAACACCATGTAAGAACTATCAGCATGTTGAATGCGAAAAGAAATGTCCAACGATTTTGTAGTCGCGTTTAAAAACATGTAAACTTGTCTTCTAAAAGACAGCACGTGCTTTAAAGCTGCATTTTTGCATCTTAGTGGAACCGTTTTCATAGATCCAGCAAACTTTCCGAAACGACTCAGTTCCTTTACAATTTCCTCATTGGAAATGAGAGATGGTGGTCTAGTGGGTTAAAGCACTGAACTGGTAATCAAAAGGTTGCTGGTTGGATCCCAGCAGCCACCACCAGTGTGTCCTTGAGCAAGACACTTTACTCCATGTTGCTCCAGGGGGATTGTCCCTGTAATAAGTGCACTGTAAGAAGCTTTGGATAAAAGCGTCTGCCAAATGACTAAATGTAAATGTAAATGAAAGGAGGCACATTTGAAACTGTGTGAGAGAGAGAGAGGGAGAGAGAGAGAGAGAGAGAGAGAGAGAGATGAACTCAGTAAACTAGAATGTCATCAGTCCAGTGAATGCAGTGAACACAGCTCACAGTAACTAAGCAGCAGTTATTTGTATCACATGCTCTTGATGTCTTCATCAGAAAGTAAGATGTGTGTGTGTGTTTGTGTGTCAGTGTTTAGCAGGTTTCACGCTGGTTGTGAGCAGTGATGGGATGGTGTTTTACACGTCCTCTACAATAGTGGATTATCTCGGCTTCCACCAGGTGAGATGAAAGCGCTGCTGATGTCATACATGTACTGTCACTCTTACAGTGATATCTGCTCTCACACACACAGTCCATCATGTAACATGTGGTGTTTAGTTGTGTTGAGCGTCAGGATGACATGCTGCTGCTGCTGCTGGGATCAACTCACGTGTCATTTAAAGAATATCATCACAAGAAAATGTTTCTGTGCCGTGTGTCAATGTTTCACGAGTGTTTAACAGACGGATCTCACGCCGTCATTCCATCTCCTGGGAACTCTGACGGCTGATTTACAAGACAAATGTTTAGAAAGCTTCATGTGGCTCCTACATGCAAACTATAAACCAGGCTTAATATTTCAGATTTCTTTGTTGTAAAAGAAATATTTCATTGTGAGCTCACTGCTCTGTTGGGTGTTAGGTGATGAACACAAGGGGTCTCCTGGACCCTTCCAGATGAATCTAGAATCATTTCCTTGTTTATCATGTCGAGTATAACGAACCTGAGCTATCATGTTGCTTTATCCTGTTCTGTATTTTTGTCTTTCTTGTTAAGCTGCTTTGCAACAATGAAACAATGTGAAGCGCTCTCTATAAATCACTTTAACTGACGTCCCAGGATTGTGTGCAGGAGAAATGAAACACTCATGTATCTGTGTACCACACACTGCAGCATGAGATCAGAGGTCGTGCTGTTGAAATGATCATTGAATGTGATGTGTTTGTCCTCAGACAGATGTGATGCATCAGAACGTCTTTGACTACATTCACGTGGATGACAGACAGGAGTTCAGACGACAGCTGCATTGGTCCATGAACCCTCCACCGCAAACACCTGAGCAGCGTTCCTCCTCCAGCACAGGTGCCACTAAAACAAGTCACACGTCACCTTTCGATGGCTCGTGTAGAAGAACATTTCACTCAGATCCATCGCTCGTGTCTGTTTTGTAGGTGAAGATGTCGTGGTGAGCAGATTGTTTCTGTCTGAAGAGAGCGCTGGCATTCCTCCCGAGTTCTCTTGCTTTTTAAATCGATGTTTCATCCTCAGGGTTCGCTGTTTGCTGGACAGCACGTCTGGATTTCGGGTAAGTCTGTAGGCCACCATCACAGTTGAGCAACTGTGAGTTTACACAGATCTGGTCAAAGTACAAATATTCCTTTGATTCTTATTGAACATCCCAGACCTTCATGACGTCTCCCATAGATGGATTTGACACCACAGGCTTCTGAGTTTGAAGATTTTTGACAACAGATATTTGTAATGTTCAGAAGAGTCCCATCATTGGTTTGTTTTGATTTGACACCTGCTCCCGAAATCTTTCTATATCTCATCCCTGTTGAAGAGCATGATATCTGGTGTGTGCCGGTCATGTGCTTAAACCAGCACAAACCAGCTTCCATGCTTCAAAACCTACCTGACCAGCACATGCTGTTTCTTTCAACAGGGACATTTTTACAAGAGTTTTTAGGAATGAATGACAAGCACATGAAAATATTGTGAAATATGTCTAAGTGAAGATCTTGTGTGTTTGTAGACGATGCAGTTTCAGGGCCGACTGAAGTTTCTTCACGGTCAGAGAAAAAAGACGCCGTCAGGAGGGGTTCTGCCGCCTCAGTTAGCCCTGTTCTGTGTCGCCGTTCCTCTGCTTCTGCCCTCCATTAATGAGATGAAGAGCAAACACAAGAACCCCGCTGTTCCCACGCCCTTCGATCACACGTGAGGTTTTTGCTCAGGCTGATCTGTTTGTGTGGATCAGATATGACAGACGCTTACATCATCTGTTTTTCTCCTGTAGTGACCATCTCAGACGACATTCAGTCCCGAGCAATGGAACAGAGCCCATCGGTCCCGTACGGCCACACGAGTCCTGGACGCCGCTCTACAAAGACATTATTAAGAATAGGAGTGAAGTTCAGTACCGTCAGGACGAGCCCTTGAACTTCTGCAAGTCTGCACAGAGCCAGCAGAAGTTTACAAACCTTGAGGGCACGTGGCACTTGAGAGGCTCCAATTACGGGGCCCACCTGCTGCCCGGAGGCCGGCCGAGCAAAGACGGACACTACGGAAAACCCTATCGATCGTCTCCCGGTAACAGGGCCGATGTGCTCCTTTCACAGAGGTACTTCAGCGGTGGCTCACAGCGCGGCGAGGCCGAAGATTACATCAACAGTGACAACTTCTGTTACCAAGGTCAAGTCGAGGACTATGACCCGCTCGTCATGAGCGAGCTGCCCATAAAGGTGGAGCAGGACTCGGACACCGAAAACGGCTGCGATCACTACGTACACCCGTGGGCAGATCACGAGCGCTACATGAACGGCTTTGCCGCTGCACAGATGAAAGCAGAGAGTGGATACTCCGAGCAGTATTCACCCTGTCAAAGGTCGAAGGTCAGTCACGGCCACATGTACAGCAGCTACTGTCCCAGCACTTACGAGGGAACGGCTCGACCTCTCAGGTGCGTCCTGAACAAAGAAGCAGCCGATTGGAGCCCCCAGAGAATCAATCCTCCAGAGTCGCACTGCGGCGCGGCCGACGCTTACGTGGACTACAAACACTATGTGCAGCATCAATACAAGACAGACCACGAGCCTCAAGGGCTTCACTGCATCAAACAAGAGCGTGTGGATTCTCCGCCCTGGCACGAGCAGGCGACCGCGCACACCAACTCTGTGATGAACGCCGGCCAGCAGAAGATCCAGCCGTATGTGTTCATGCAGTGAAACTCTGCAGATCTTGTTTTCTCTCCAGCATCATTTTGCATTTCTGACAGACCCCAAGAATGTCTTTCAACTTTTACAAAGTTCTCTGAATGTTGAGACGTGCTCTCCAGGTTTACTGTAAAGGTTTGATTGGGTTTTTTACTTTGTTCATGTTTTTTATTCTTTTTTTCGGTGTCTTAGCTATTCATGAACATAACACATGAGCAGGTAATCGCACAGTTAAAAATAAACTAACAAATGACAAATGATGAAAAAAATACAATTTCACATTCACCTGAAGTAAAAACATTCACATTTACGTTTACAAAACAGAGATTTGTTTGAAGATTCTGGTAGTGTTGATAATCTGTGTTTGACTTTCATTTGATAATCACTTGTTTAAGCAGCATTTGAAGGTGAAAAAAATTGAAGGATTTATTATGAGAATATGTTTTGGGAAGTTAAAATTGTTGGACCATGTGTGGAAACAAATGTTCTCATTTAATAATAATGTTGGCAAAAAGTGGAAACTATTATGTTGACTTTTACTTTGCAAATGAAGATTCCATCACTCATAACCTGATTTCAATACATGAGATATGTTTAAGCAAAAAAAGGATGACAAACATGTCCTTGTTATGTAAACAATAGTTTACTTAAGAACAAAGTATGCTAATAACTTTCATTTCTAGAACAAATGGAAATAAAACTTCTTCCGAGACACGATGTCATATTGACCTTCACAGCAGTAAACCGTCTCTTCTCGTCTGCAGACACACTTTTTTTAAACTTTTTAACATTTAGTGTTTAACACCAAATATATAAAGGGCTTTGCACTATTTCAGGAAGGACTTTTAACGTGACATAAATATAAACAGACGAAGATGGAAGAATGTTTTAACAAAAGTAAAAGCAGCAATCAAATGTGTTGTTCTGTCATATTTATTACAAAATAAATCATTCTTGTACATTACAAACAACAGTCCCCTTAATCCCCGTTTTATGATTCTGATGTCAAAGATTTGTATCGTCTTATCTGAAATGTCCATCAACACACTGCAACTACACAGATAATAGTGCAGAAATAAAGTCACTGGAGTGTTTAGGAGTTGATAGAACTCGCTCAACTATTAATCTAGTATAATGGACCAGTATAAATGTCTGCACAAACACAAATCACCATACGCTGCAATCCCTAACTTCACATATCTCTCCAAATAAACATAAATCACTTCTAGATCAAAGACGTCTCACAATGTTAAGCTGAGAATAATGATTTATGACAGCAGTGTGCAGTTTGAGGTTTCAAAGGTAAGAGTGGGGGAAACATCACTGCGGCTTCACTCGACTGACAGAAGTTGAGCTGTGTTTGTTTGTTCACTGTATTTGTGTGATGAACGTTTTATAAACGCTGGATTTGGAGATCGTGTAAGTCAAACTAAGTCAGCGTGTGCGTGCAGAATGAAAACACCAACTTATAAAGAATCAGTTATGCAGTGATAATGCCATGATGTGTTGTGTGCTAATGCTGTAGTCCTCCCCGCACACGATTTCCTCTTTTTCCAGAAATAATCCTACAGCTGTATCTGTCTTTTATAAATATGATCAACTAAATACTCTTCCAAGATATGACATATGCAATACTACTGTATAGACACTCAAGATTAATATGAGATTGGCAGAAGCCGCGTGTGTTAGTCCATCTTTAAAGGTTTCAGCTTTAATATAGCACAGAATAATTATATAAAACATGTATAATGATGTCAAATATATATATTATAAAGTAAACTGACATTCATAATCACCCCTGAAACAATCATTCAGCCAAAAACATGAGATGATCATTGAGACAGAGCTCAACTTTAACTGAGAGCGACATCTTCTGAGTCACCACCAGAACACGTGTGCCCTCACCGGACACTTCACATCACGCGTGTCATTCATCAAACGTGAAACATTTTTCTAACCCTTTCAGCGCGGTTTCTTTTGCTGCACCTCTACAGGTCTGTAATGAGAGACGATCTGAGCCAGAATGAGAGAGTTGATGAGGAGAAACATCAGACCGGCGATCCAAATGAGAGCGAAAGCGTTCCAGCCCTCGAACTCCAAATAATATGCTGGAGCCAACCACAGAGCCTAAACACACACAAACATCTCAGTCCAGAGAGACAGAACTGCAGAGAAAGACATCAAGGCGCTCACCTGTCCCACAAACCACAAGAGCAGAAGGCCGACGCCTCGTCTCACGCTGAAGGTCAAACGCGGCAAGACCAGCGGCAGCAAACACAGATACCAGAGAAAATACTGATGAGAGAAATCCAGAGACAATCTGAACAGCATCCTCCACAATCACTCAAAGACACTTATCGGCATCAATGGACAGAACTAGCCTCCTCCGGCTGCTGACGTCATGCCTAACCTTACCTGGGATGTGCACACTTTGTTGAAGCTGACAAACACGGCGGTGTGAAGGAAACAGCAGAAGGGAAGATCCGAGTGAAACATCAGCGACGAGACGAGCAGCAGCAGAAGCTGCGGCAGGAAACAGAGCAGCGCGAGACCGCCGCTCCAGCTGCGCTCTGACGTCACGTACAACATGTAGAAATACGGAGAGAAGTTATGACGTGTGTCTCTGCGGGTCACGTGGTACAGATACGACTCGTGCACGTAATCCCAACCGTAACTGCAAAGAGAAAGTGTGGAGAGTGATTGAATGTCAGTGGATTTCTCACAGTGTGTTTGACTGGGCTTTAGCGTCTCTTACATGTTGTAGAAAGTCACGCTCAGAGCGAAGAACAACGATCCGGAAACGGCAGCAAACTGGAGCAAATCACCGCTGAAGCACGCCAGAAAGTTGCGCGTGACGCCGCGGCGCCGGGACGCGGGTTTCCACAGACACAGAGCGATGGGCAGCGCGTACGTGACCGGGTAGATCTTCATGTGGACGGATAATCCGAACAGAAGAGCGGCGGACCGCAGTCTCTTACACTCCAGACACAGGAGCGTGGACAGAACCAGAACCGCCAGCAGAGATTCTGCGTTTCCACGCGTGGACACACCGATCGGCAGCGGGTTAAACAGCCACAGGCCGCAGTAAACCCACGCGGAGCTCCGGGACACCCCACGAAGAGAAGACAGTCTGAAGATGAGCGGTCCACACAGAACATCACAGCCCACGAACAGAAGCTTCCCGAAGTAAGAAGTCACGAGGATGTTTGGGGTCAGAATGAGGGCCAGCAGCGGCGTGTAGCGGAACGTGGATCTGTTGTACGGGCTGTGACCCTGAACAAAGAAGAATCAAGTGCTCATGTTACGTCGAGGTTGATTGAATGTAAAACCCTTCCTCGCTCCTCCTCAAACGTGACTATGAAAAAAGAAACTCTTGTAATTCTTGAGCCCGTGACTACGTTCAAACACGCAAGCTGTGCAAGTCAAGCTCTCACCTGTGTGATGAATTTCGCGGCATCAGTGAACACGTGATAGTCCACGTCAGTGTATTTCACCTGCAAATTCTGATCCTGATAAACACCGAAACACAACAACATTAAGCGGATCAGAACCGCGGCGCTGAACATCGCACAGCCCGGAACATCCATCAGAAACTATTGGTGCGAGAGAAAAACACGACAGCGTTCAAACACACACACTCTTTCACTAGCGCTTCCGCCATATTCCATCATCACGTGACTCCCCTGCCCACAAACAAACGTCAGTCATCCACAAAGCATCTTAAAGGGATAGTTCGTCCAAAAATGAAAAATCTGTCTTCATTTACTCACGCTCGTGCACGCAAAGAAAGATATTTGGAAGAATGTTCGTCATTTCAGTTCCGGGAACTCATTGTCTACCATACTAGGAAGAATTAAATGATAGTCAAAGGTGCCCGAGAAGAGAACTCTCTATTTTTCTAAATTCCAGAAAATGTCTCATTATGTGTTAACAGAACGAAATAAAAATGTCTCTACTAGAGTGAAGTGGACGATGTCCCAGAACTCTTCATCTGTGTTCAATGCAATAAATAATTGTATACAGGTTTAAAACAACGCGAGGGTGAGGAAATGACGACGGATTTTTCATTTTTGGATGAACTGTCCCTTTCACCTTCAGATCTACACTACACGACATGACGGGAGACCAAAAGAACGCAGTTTGTTATGATCGATATGCTAATGGACTTTTCTTGCATTGTATTCTTTATTTTGTCCAGCAGATGCTGCTAGAGTCGTTAGTTGTTGTAATGACATGTAAGTATTTTATCTTAAACTAAATATCATATAATATGTATATACTGCGCTTTTATCCACACAAACTCGCCGTGACAGAATCATTATAATCGTTCTTTACGCGTTTCTCGTTTGTAACAAGGAATTGATGACGCGTCGTTTCCGCACGTGATGACGTTTATCCGACTGCGAGTGACACGCCACGTGACTGGAGGGCGGAGAAGTAACAGCAAGCAAAACATTCAGGCAGCAAAGATGAACTCAGACCGTTTAAAATACAAATGGACTTCCGTGAATTCAGCGGTTATTTTTATGACAATTAACCTTTGAAAGTTTTCATATCGTGAGTATTAGATTATTCTGTGTGTGTGTGGTAGAGAGAGAGAGATACACTGAGGTTCATCTTTCTTTTCTCAGGTTGTGTGCGCGTGTTCACGGGGCGATGGCCACGCCGTTTGTTCCTGTGCCCGCGCACGTGCCTGTAGACCGAGCTCTGCGGGAGGACGGTAAACCCAGGCGGCCGCGGAGAGCGTCATCGGCGTGCAGCGAGTCGAGCTCAGGCCGCAGGAGTGCCGCCGCGGCGCCGTGTCAGAGCCCCATCACCCGCGCCAGACTCAACGCCACCGAACGCTCGGTGGAATATTCCTGCAACAATCATTCAGACACCACCGGACCGGACTGGGAGGAGCGACCCCTCACGCCCACCGTGCTGGGGTACGAGGTGATGGAGGAGCGGGCTAAATTCACCGTAAGTGGTCATTGACGGATGAAAGAAGAGTGCACAGACACGGTCAAAATGCCACTAAAAGTCAATAGTTGCAAAGGTGTGTCGTCATCACGTAAAGGCGTCTCGTCATCACGTCAAGGCGTCAGAGCCTCTAACAAAATGAGCAAAAAACGGTTCTTAAATGTGACGTTGATGCAGGTTATCCTCTGACGCATCATGTTTAACAGGTTGTCATGGTAACAATATGGCAATATCTTCCTCTTGCAGGTCTATAAAGTTCTGGTGAAGAAAAGTCCTGAGGAGAGCTGGGTCGTCTTCAGACGCTACACTGACTTCTCAAGACTTAATGAAAAGGTCCATATTCAGATTGTGGAGTTATTACATGAGTCATAACAAACATTGTCTTCTAGATAACTCTTCAACAATTACAGATCTGAGAAAAATGTGAAAATAGTGCTGTGAGGGACACAAGAACCAATGATGCAGTATGGCCAAAGAAAACTAAACATAAAAATAGCTAAATGTTTTCATTTCAACTAATTTCCTTAATCTGTATTTATAGAATGATAAAATCCAGATCGATGCCTTTGTAGTCCAGTCAGGGATTGTTTTCAGTCCTGGAAATGTTGTGATGTGTGTTTAGCTAAAGGAGATGTTTCCTGGATTCAGACTGTCTCTTCCTCCGAAGCGCTGGTTTAAAGATAACTATGACACAGAGTTCTTGGAGGACAGACAGCTGGGACTACAGGCTTTCCTGCAGAACCTTGTGGCCCATAAAGACATCGCCAACTGGTGAGCTGCTGGATATTCTGAAGGATTTGTGTGATGTTGTGTTCCCAGGGGACGCACGCTCGGCTTTGCCGTGTACCTCAGATACAATGTGACACAAACACGTATGTTTAAATCAATGTTTCTCATTAGCGGGGCGGTTCGGGAGTTCTTGTGTCTTGACGATCCGCCCGGCCCGTTCGACAGTCTGGAGGAGAGTCGGGTGAGAGTTTACCTGCCACATTAACCCTTCTGATTACTCACATTTCTGTTACATGAAGTCACAGGATTTAGATCCACTGAGGTGAAGATGGGCGCTTGTGAACATTACAAACAACAACACCTATTTCTGTCTCACTGTCTGTCTGTCTGTCTGTCAGGCATTCTGCGAGACACTGGAGGAGTGCAACTACAGGCTTCAAAAGGAACTTGTGGAGAATCAGAGAGAAATCTTCTGCTTGAAAAAATCACTGGAGGAGAAAGATCTCCACATTCAGAATCTTGAGAGGAGGATCAGGTAAAACTTCACCTTGTCAGTGTGTTGATACGACACTGGCTGTGTGATGCTCTCGGTCATGTGTGTGTTTGTGCGTTCAGCGGTGAGGTTCTCACTCCAGACAGTCTGCGGTGTGTGTCTGCTCCAGGGAGTGACAGTAGTGTGGATGTGGAGTCTTCTGCGGTTGAGGCAGACCAGGAGCTGCCGGATGAGAACGAGTGAGTCCACACATCTCATATTTAGTGCAACACATATCTGCTGAAACACTTCCAGAGCCTATTACAATAAGAAGGTTCAACCAACACACAGTTCAAATGTGAACTCTGAGTTTTAAAAACCGAGATGCGAAACTTTGAGTTTTCGGTTTCAGAAAAGCTGATTTGAGTTAGTTTTATCATCTCTGAGTTAAGCGCTTGCACCACCACGACAAGCCATGATCAATGGCTAACCCTAAGCTCCCATATTACCATTCACCATGGCAACGGCACCAAACGAAAAGCAACATGACGGCAGAAAGCGCTTGAGAGAAATGAACACTTTCCGCTCTGCCTTCAGTGGATTTACTAATGCGCTTTAATGTGTAAATGACTCAAGTTTTAAATAGTAGAAAGATAAAAGTACTAATAAACAAACTAATGAATCAGTAAATGAATGATGATCGATGGTTGGTTCAATGGCGGATGTTATGGACGTAAAGATAGATGATATGTTTTTTATCTCATTCAATGTAAAGGAAAATGGTACAGTCCTAATATAATACACAGGAAATGACACACTTCCACTCGGGTCCTAAAGTCCTCTTCTGAAATCAGAGTACATCCCTGTGAATGAATGCAGCCTCTACACACACATGATCCTCTATAAAAGCACATATGACATGATTCACTGAGATGTTCTCTGTGGGATTAATGAATGAATTACGGTACACCACTTGACCAAGTTAGGATGGCAGAGTAAGTTACTATGGTTACTGACTCTCCTTTAGAAACAGGCTTGAGTTACTCCGCTTTCTTGGGCTTGATGGAAATGTCACCAGTAGAAGTGTCCTTTCAGGTCCTCATCCTGGTGTCTGTGGACTGCTTCTAGCTAGAGAAGATGTTAACACAGTAGCTAGAAAACAAAACTGCTGTTCAGTGTTTCAAAACTAGTGTGCTTTATTGACAGGACAAAAAGTGAAGTTTTGTTTCAGTTGGGCTGCGTAAAGAAAGAAAAAAGTTTGAAAGACCTTCAAGTGAAACCCTGAAATATAAGCGAAAATAATTGATACAGTTATACATTAAGTAAGATAATCTAATAATGTAGAGTTATGAGTTATATCTACACCACAGATGCACAGCAGTCAACAGAAAATATTTTGACATTCTAACATGTGGTGTTTGCTCTTGATCTTTCATGAAACATGAAGGAGATGGTGGTCTAGTGGGTTAAAGCACTGAACTGGTAAATCAAAAGGTTGCTGGTTCGATCCCAGCAGCCACCACCAGTGTGTCCTTGAGCAAGACACTTTACTCCATGTTGCTCCAGGGGGATTGTCCCTGTAATAAGTGCACTGTAAGTCGCTTTGGATAAAAGCGTCTGCTAAATGACTAAATGTAAATGTAAATGTGAAACATGTTTGAGGATGTGTGTGTAGAGTGCAGCTCTGTCTAGATCTTATTGAGATCACTTTCATGTCTCATCTGGTGTCAGCCATGTTCTGTGTGTGTGACCCTCTCTACAGTGACTAGTGAGTTTATATCCATTCTCTCTCTCTAGATGTGTCCTCCAGTCGGGTCAGAGCTCTGCTGTGTGTTGGTGCGCTCCGTCCGTCAGCTCCGGTTCTCCTCCTGTCATCCAGGTCACTCCTGTGGAACACTAACCCAGGGAAAGAATTCTCACGTTCATCTTCTCTGGACATTAGAGCGCACACAGAGCATCTGATGTTTGTTCTCAGCCAAAGACTGATGCTTCACCCAAAGCCCTGAAAACAACCCCACTTACTGAACTACAGGAAACAGAATTCTTTCTCATTGACAATCTAATGACACTAAACCTTGAGGTTTCAGCCGTGTCCGTCTGTTGTTCTCAGGGTCATTTGTGTTTGTTGTTTTAGGTGTAAATTTGACCTGTGCATGTGTCATGATTTTAAGGGAAGGGATCTTTATATGATTTGCTATCACTAATTGTTTTTGTTTTTCACAATGAGTTTGTTTTCTACATCTGACACGTGATGACATCAGTTTCTACAAATCACATGACCACTTCCTGCACTTACTTCATTCAAAATGGCGCTTGTGTGTTAAGATGACATCATCTGTATGAATTGATCTCCTCCTTAGTCTCATCATCATCGTGCAGAGGCGAGATGCTGCTAGCTTGACGTCTGCATCACTACGGCTACATTTCATCATATCTGTGTTTATGTGACATGTAACACACATGTCTGTAGTCTGTAACTGTGCCTGGGGCACATGATGCACTTTATGTTCCTAAAGGATTATGGGATAGATACTTGTACACTACATGTTTGAATAAGACTATAAAGCTTCATGTGAAGCTGAGTGCCTTTCTACAGACATATCCGTGTGAGAATTTTAAGGCCCCGATAAAATGGTGCCTTGCATCTGTAACTGCAGAATTTAATGCATTTAATATTACAATTAGTTTGACTTTTGCGTATTTCAAACTGTGTCTGTGTTTTATAAACGATTGTGTCCAGGGTTAGTAGAGGAGTTCTTGACAGAGAAGCAGTCGATCTTTCACTCTGTTGTCTTATGAGTTTAAAATGATTGATTTTATTTTCTTCTGAATGTTACAATGACTGTTAAGCAAAGTTTGTTGAGGATTGCAGATTAGCTGACTGCTGTAAAATATTTCCATTGGAACTAATTCAATTAAATTAGGTATTTAGTTTATGACACTGTATACAGTTAATATTCTACAATGTTGTCTGATAGCTGAACTCCTTATAATAAACTTTTGTTACAAGATATACATTCTGTGATCATATACATACTGTAACACATTATACACTTTTACTACACAAATGTGTGTGTGTCAGCGAGAGGAGTGTGTGTGTGTGTCAGTGGGAGGAGTGTGTGTGTGTCAGTGAGAGGAGTGTGTGTGTGTGTCAGTGAGAGGAGTGTGTGTGTGTCAGTGAGAGGAGTGTGTGTGTGTGTCAGTGAGAGGAGTGTGTGTGTGTGTCAGTGAGAGGAGTGTGTGTGTGTGTGTGTGTCAGTGAGAGGAGTGTGTGTGTGTGTGTGTGTGTCAGTGGGAGGAGTGTGTGTGTGTGTGTCAGTGAGAGGAGTGTGTGTGTGTCAGTGAGAGGAGTGTGTGTGTGTGTGTGTGTGTGTGTGTGTGTCAGTGAGAGGAGTGTGTG
>CM017914.1:20129963-20165909 GCA_008369825.1 Triplophysa tibetana | reverse complement strand
GTGTGTGTGTGTCAGTGAGGAGGAGGTGTGTGTGTGTGTGTGTGTGTGTCAGTGGGAGGAGTGTGTGTGTGTGTCAGTGGGAGGAGTGTGTGTGTGTGTGTCAGTGGGAGGAGTGTGTGTGTGTGTCAGTGGGAGGAGTGTGTGTGTGTGTCAGTGGGAGGAGTGTGTGTGTGTGTCAGTGGGAGGAGTGTGTGTGTGTGTCAGTGGGAGGAGTGTGTGTGTGTGTCAGTGGGAGGAGTGTGTTGACTTTGTTCAGTGTAGAGTCGCAGTGACGCGTCGTGGACCAGCAGCATCTGCAGCGCTCGGTGAGTTTTATCTGCTTGTTTGATCCGTTAAACGTCATCGATCAGTTCAACGTCGTTCACGCGGACACTGTAACGGTTTAATCGATCACTGCTGAAGTCACGAGCGCTCTGCGGGTTTATATGTGAAATGGCGGCGAGGCTGCAGGCCTGTACGATAATAAACCCGAATACACACACACACATGCTGAAAGGAAGAAATAGAGAGAGAGAGAGAAAGAGAGAGAGAGAGTAATGTAGTATCATCGTGTGTGTGTGTTTGTGTGTGTTTTGTTATTAAATTTACATTTATTTGTGGTTTGATATCGTCATTGCGGCGGTGCTAATGCGTTAGCCTGTTAGCATGAGTGTGCGAATAAATGCCGACATTTCGGCCGTTAAATTGCCAAACTGAACATGTGAAAGAACTGAAGACGTTGAGAGGGAAACAAGTAAGTTAACGCGAGTAAAACACGTTCTCGTAGATTTATGACTTTGATAATCGTGTGAGCGCTGATAACAGGCCGCACACACACACTGATCATAAAGACACACTGATATGTAAACATCAGACTGAGACACACTGATGAATAAGAAACTACACTAACATCAGACTGACAGATGTCTGATTGGGGTTGATGACAGACATGCTTCATGATCATATGTGTGTGTGAGAAAGACGACATGTCACTCAAATGTTTATTCTACTTCATGATTGACAGTTGTCACACACACGTGACGATAACACTGAAGAAACAACATCATTCTGAAGTGTGTGACGGGCATAGACTACTTTATAAAGCAGGGTTTAGACCAATGACCCCCTGAAATTGAAAGCATATCAATCAGGGATACGAGTTAAATCATCAGTATTCAGATTCAGTATTTATGAATGTCTCAGTTATAGGAACAAAAGCAGATTGTTTGAATCAGACTGATGTCTGTCTGGAGACCTTCAAAGAACATTTTTCTGGGCTGCTGTGGAAGAAAATCAATCATCTGTTTATTAATGAAATACTAGACATAGCAGAAAAGTTTAAAGGTTTGTTAACTAGTGTACAGCAGGCTTGGTACATGATTTTCAGGGAATAAAGCAAACTAATGGTCAGCTTGTTTTCTGCAGTCAGTGTTTAGAAATGAAAGCAGTTGTCCACTTTAAAGACTTTGTTAAAGAGTTAAAAGTTATCGGCCAAAATGTACACATTGATGCCTCCCTAATATAGACATGAACACTTGAAAATGAAACGTTAATCAATTGTCAGTTTTTCGTTGTCCTCAACCCCTGTCACAGCGTGTCTACACCGGATGCTGCGTGATGCGACGCTACAAGAGACAAAAGAACGAATAAGAACCCATCATAATTGCACAATTTGTCCACATAGTACGTGGCGCGACAATCCCATTAAGACAAGCCATGTGTGGTGTCGCGTACGGTGTAGACACGCTGTTATAACACAAGATTACACTGTGATGTGTGCGTCTGTCTTGTGTTTCAGTGAGTCATGGCTCACAGTGACGGCTGAACGACCGCTGCGTCTCACACACATCTGTTGTGAGTTTCGTGTCATCCGCGTGTTCTTTTTCTATATTGTGCGATAGTTGAAGTTCAGGCGTGTGAACGGGTCATGTGTTCATTCAGGTCCTGTAGTTGATGGAGTGTGTAGTGTGTTGGAGGTCATGGCCACGGGCTCTTCCAGAACAGACTGTAGCAATAACGCCCGAGAGCTGCACGCCATCAGTAAGTCCACGCCAACCTCACAACCAGAAGCCATGTGTTTTCTTCAGACGTGAGTGAATGTGTGTGTGTCAGTTTCAGGTGCCAAACTCAAGAGGAAGAAGAACTGGTTCGGAACCACCGTCTATGTGGAAGTGACATCAGAGGGAGAAAGCAAGAAAACCACCAAATGCCACAGCTCCTCCCACCCCAAATGGGACGAACGGCTGACACTGTAAGTCACACGTGAGATTTGAGCGATGCCGAGAAACACTTTAGTTCATGAGTGTTGTTTTTTTATTCTTCCATATTGTATTTGTGAACGTTAGGGTGCATTGTTTTGTTTATATAGTACTGTTCAGCTCAACCCAGATGTGCTGGACAATTAAATAGAAACATAACAATAAAAGACAATACAGAAGAATTACACAATAAAAGATTTAAATGAAAAAGTGAGGTTTTTAACTTTGATATTAAACAGATAGTGAAGAAGCAGGTGTAATACAGAGGTGCAGCTTCTGAGAAAGGGCGTCACTACTGCATTTCATAATTGATCTATGGTAAAGGGTGGCGTAGCATGAACGGAGGAGCCGGACGGCTTTAACCGAAACACTGTTTCTTGAAGCTGTGTAAAAGAGTAGAGAGAGAGCCAAACCTGTCCAGATGACCCCTGGGATAGAAAGGATCTGATCAGGTTCAGTCAGGGTTTGATTTCCCGTCACCTGCTGAGGACACCATGTTGTCACGTGTGTAAAGACTCTGTGTTCTCACAGAGCCGTGTAACGTCACAGATGAAGAGAATGTTTGATTTTGTGCTGTAGGAGCGTGACGCCTCACACGCAGATGGACTTCAGAGTCTGGAGTCATCACACACTGAAGACAGATGCTCTGCTGGGAAAAGCCTCACTGGACCTGATAGAGATACTCCGCAAACATGACAGCAAACGTATAACTCTTCTCTCTCCTCTTGATTTCTCCAGACTTGTCCTGTTTAAAGGAACGGCTCAACCAAGACATCTAACATTCAGTCTTTATTGATTCGCTCTCGTGCGGTTGTAAATCTGAGTCTTTCTTCAGTGGACCGCACAAAAGAAGATATTTAGAGAAATGGAGTTAAATGTTGTGTTGTAGAAGAAGAAAGAAACTCACACAGGTTTGAAGGGGGAATAAATGATGAAGGACTTCAGATTTTTGGCTGAACTCTTCCTTTAAAACAATGACTTGATGTGAGAGAAGTGTGGACCTGTGATGACCTGTTGCTTCATGTCCTTCAGTGGAGAACGTGCGGGAGGTTTTGACTCTGACTGTGGACAGTAAGAAGGAAGTCGTGTTCACCGGTGAACTCACAGTCTTCCTGGACGGCCTCACGCTGGATCCGCAGCACATGCACAATGGGAACTCCAGCGCTGCGAGCAGTAAGAACATCAGACATGTGACCTTCACTGTCTCTCAGATTTCATCATCACTCGCTCTCTCTCTCTTCCAGAAGTCCATCAGAATGGAGATGCTCTTCATGACAGCACAGATGAGAGCTCTACAAGAACTCACATCAGGTGAGCACACACACACTTCTCCTCTGGTGATGGGTTGTGGGGTTTTGTGTAAGTGTTGTGTATGTCAATGCTTTAACGCAGCTGTGATTCTGCAGACTTGTGAGTGACACGGCTGGACCAGAGACTGAAGCTCCGCCCAACTCATCTACCATCATTGAATCAAGCCCCTCCCACCTTGTCAATGGAGATGCAGGCTCCTCCCCCGTGGCCACGCCCACCAGCAGTGACGTGAACTGTGCAACTGGTGAGTGTGTGTGTCAATGAATGGTTGTTTGAAGCTTGTGAAGCAAAGATCCTTTCTGACCTTGTCGAGAGCAAAACCTGTTTAAACCAAATTAAACAATGTTCTTTTGAATATGTCCAATGCAGAAAGGTTTGAGGACCCCGTAAGACATGAAACCCAATGTGTGTGTGTGACAGTCAACGGAGAGGGTCTTGAGGTGTCCTCCACAGTTGATGATGGAGATGATGATGTCGCTCCTGCAGACGTCTCCTGCATCATCTCCTTGTGTCCTACAGCTGGCGTCATGGCTGCCTCTTCATCACCGGCCTATTCCACGTCGACCGCAGCCGTCACACAGACGAGCGTCTCCAGCTCCAGCCCGCCAGCCGCAGATGAAGGAAAACCACGACAGCAGCCCCCCCCAGCCGGCCCAGAACCACTGCCGTCTGGGTGAGTCATACACTCAGTCAGACACGAGAAGTTTGTGTGCCCTAATGTTGTAACACTTGTGTGTGTGTTGTCAGGTGGGAACAAAGGAAAGACCCTCATGGCAGAACTTACTATGTTGATCACAACACAAGAACAACCACGTGGGAGAGACCGCAGTCTTTACCGCTGGGGTAATGTGTTCTGACTCTCTCCTCTGAGCCGCTCATTTCTCACGTCACACACTTTAGGCTCGTTTGAGATGTGCTATTGCTCGCCTGAAATGAAGAGGAGAGTAGGCGGCTGGAGTAAGGGGAGGAGTCAAAAAACTCTTCAAAAAAGTCGGACACTCATTGAATCTCGCTTTTTTGTGTTCCTGTAAACGTGAGGAATGGAAGACGATGTGCGCCGACGAATCAGATGTCATTGAAGTACCCCCTATTTTTACATGAAGATGACAATCTTTATATCTATTATTCAAATGAATAGAAGTAGCTTGTAGCCTATGTGGCGTAAGAAGCGAGCAACACGTCTTGTTAAGATGCTGTACAGTGTAATATCAAATAATTATATGTGTGCATGTAGCATTTGTTTTGATGGATTGGCTTATTTATTTCATGGAATAATGTTGTTGAATAAAATTTATACCAGCATAAAATACAATAAAGTAAAAATGACAAACAATCCCGGAGGTTTTTGACATCAGATCAAGGCGACGTAACTCTGACACATCACGCTGATCACCGGTGATCGCTTCTGCATCTCAGACGAGCCTAATCTCTTCACATGTGTAAGGGGGCGGGGTCAGATGATGTCACACAGTGGGTGGGAACCTTTAGTTTGTTGTTCTCTGTGTTGGAGCAGCTGCAGTTAATGTTTGATGTGATGTGTGTAGCTGGGAGAGGAGAGTGGATAACCGCGGCAGGATCTATTATGTGGATCATAACACTCGCACCACCACATGGCAGAGACCCACAATGGAGTCTGTGAGAAACTTTGAGCAGTGGCAGTCACAGAGGAGTCAGCTGCAGGGAGCCATGCACCAGTTCAACCAGAGATACCTCTACTCGGTACACACACACTACACTACAGACACACAAACACTACACTACACATGCTACACTA
The DNA here is from genome assembly GCA_008369825.1 of Triplophysa tibetana. Classification (NCBI taxonomy): domain Eukaryota; kingdom Metazoa; phylum Chordata; class Actinopteri; order Cypriniformes; family Nemacheilidae; genus Triplophysa; species Triplophysa tibetana. The sequence continues at coordinate 20,160,587 of CM017914.1, read as the reverse complement.
CACACACTACAGACTACACACACACACACGCTACACTTCACACACACACTACACTACAGACACACAAACACTACACTACACATGCTACACTACACACACTACAGACTACACACACACACACGCTACACTTCACACACACGCTACACAACACACACACACTACACTACACAAGCTACACCACACACACTACACTACACACACATGCTACACAATACACACACACTACACTACACAAGCTACACTACACTACACACACTACACAAGCTACACCACACACACTACACTACACACACTACAGACTACACTACACTACTCACACAAGCTACACCACACACACTACACACACACTACACTCACACTACACACACGCTACACAACACACACACTACACTACACAAGCTACACCACACACACTACACTACACACTACACTACACACACACACTACACTACACAAGCTACACCACACACACTACACTACACTACACACACTACAGACTACACTACACACACTACAGACTACACTACACACACTACACTACACACACAAACACTAAACAACACACACTACACTACACAACACACACACACACACACACACACTACACACACACACACACTACAGACTACACCCACACACACTACAGATTACACTACACTATACTGCACACACTACACTACACATGCTTCACTACTCACATAAACATATTATCTGCATCTACTCATGTATTGCACTATAACTTCAACAACTGCATTAACTCATGTACTGCACTGTAACTTTAATAGCTAATGTCTGTAATTAATGCACACTCAAATCACTTGCACTATTGTATTGTCTATATTGTTATCTGTTCATAACCACCTGTACATTAATGTTCACAGTATATAGCCTTCTGTATATATTGTTCATAGTACATACCGACTGTCATATTTTTCGTACAACATTTGTATAGTATTTCCCTAAAATTGTATTCTGTATTTATTCACACTGTATATCTGCACTTGCTAATTGCACTTCTGGTTAGACCTAAACTACATTTCGTTACACTGTACTTGTATATGTGTTATGACAATAAAGTTGAATCTAATCTAATCTAAACACAACACACAAACACTACACACACATGCTACATTACACACAGTGGAAGCAGAGACGTCTAGCTGAAGATTATTATCTCATGACACACACAGTGACAGTGATTCTCTCTCTCTGATGCCTCTCTCAGGCATCCATGATGTCAGCTGAGAATGATCCTCTTGGGCCGCTACCGCCTGGCTGGGGTAAGAAAGTGTTTATAGGAGATGATGTCACTTCAAAATGACATGAGTTATCTAAACAGAGTGTTGTCGTGTTCTCAGAGCGCCGCGTGGACACCAACGATCGTGTTTATTTTGTCAATCACAGCACAAAAACCACACAGTGGGAAGATCCACGAACACAAGGGTGAGACACATCAAAATATTCCTCCGGTAGGCTCTGAGGTCTGGCTGTACTCTCATCTCGTGTGTGTGTTTGTGTAGGCTTCAGAATGAGGAGCCGCTGCCTGAGGGATGGGAGATCCGTTACACACGAGAGGGTGTCCGCTACTTTGTGGATCATAACACGCGTACCACTACCTTCGGTGACCCACGGACGGGCAAATCTGCTGTGTGAGTGACTGAATCAGATGCTCAATTTGTGTCTCTCTGTTCGTCTAATGAAAGTGTGTTTGTTGTTCAGCACAAAAGGTCCGCAGATCGCATACGAGCGAAGCTTCAGGTGGAAACTGGCTCATTTCCGTTATCTGTGTCAGGTAATCTCATTCCTAGCTTCAGCACACTTGAAAGTCTCTGTGTTTGTCTGTTTGATCAAACCCTGTGTGCGTGTGTGTTTGATGCAGTCTAATGCCCTGGCCAGTCATGTGAAGATCACTGTATCCAGACAGACACTGTTTGAAGACTCTTTCCAGCAAGTAAGAGACACACACACACTGTTTTAAGTGTCAGTGAACCTTCTATATAAGCTGAGATGACCACACAAGACTTCAGTATTGGTATGTTTTTCTGCAGATCATGAACTTCAAGCCGTATGATCTTAGACGGAGACTCTACGTCATATTTAGAGGAGAGGAGGGGCTCGATTACGGAGGTCTCGCACGGTAAACAATTCTGCCATGTGTTTGCACTGAATTGTATCAAAGCAGCTGTTCTATTCTATTTCAAAACACAACGTCTGTTTTGCAAAAATAAAACGGTGCACTTGGAAATGTGTCAGAATATGGAAGTAGTAATGAACGCTACTTTAATATGGGTTTTTCTTTTAAGCATGTTTAAATACACATACATTAAATAAAGATATGACCTTTCAGGTGATGTGAAAAAGAGAGAGTAATATCTAAATACATACATACAGACACAGAGAAAATGAAGAGACAAATTTTCATCTCAAATCATTGTGCTCATTCCAGTCTAAAAAAAACCCAACCTCAGGAGTAGAGGTGTAACGATACTTCCTAGAACAATATTTTGCAATGCAAAAATATCACGATACGCATCATGGAGAGATGAGGATATTTCACGATATGATGTTCTTTTAATTCTATTCATTGAGCGGTCTTACCCTGTGCCAGTGCGTCACGTGTGCTTATCTCACATATGTGGTTGTGATAGAGAGAGAAGACACAGGGAGAAGTGGAAGCACAAGACATATAATTCGCTTCTCCACGTAGTTTACAAAGCGTCTTATTTTCCTTCACAACGCCGATAAAACACAGCAGACTTGAAGCATGTCTGCTGTAGAGTCACCCCGAAACTCATAACAAAGGCATCACAAACGTTTGTATAAGCCAATGATCATTTATCCACGAACATGAGCTGCTGCAATATAGAGGAAACCAGCGCTGTTCTGATCAGAGAAGTGATGAAGTGAGTCGTACTGTACATTACAAGATTAAATAACATGCTTAAGATCCAACCAGGTATGTGATCTGAATGATAGAAGAAATGTTGTGCAGTTTATGTCATTTGTGTTTTTAAAAGGTATTTCCTTTGATTTCTGTCTCAAACAAAGACAGACAGTGCAGATCCAAAGAGACATGAGCCAATAGCGCTTGGCTACATGTGGTTCATGGTCTAATATTCTCTTTATCACAATGTGTTAAGGCAAAATATCTGAAATGCCTTGGAAATATATTTTCAAAACACAAGCCACAAATAGTAAAGTTAATGGACATTTTCCTTAAACGTAACAATGCTGTGCGACACAATACTAGACCAGATCTCACCCCAAAACTATTTTTAACCTACACGAAAAAAAAAGATCATTTTTTTCAAACTGGAATACAGCACGATAATTACCAATGAACTAGCAACAAATGACTTTATTTACCGCATGTGAAGAGGAACACAATAAAGCATCTTACTATTTAAACAATCAAAAAGTCCTTTCACCTTCTAATCTGAGGTATGAACCACATGCATTTAAAGAGAGGGTGTTAAAGGTCCCATTCCCCGCCATCCCATTTTTCACCTTTAGTTAGTGTGTAATGTTGCAGTTAGATCAATAACAATAGCTGCAAAATGATAAAACTCAAAGTTCAGTACCAAGCGAGATATTGTCTTTAACAGAATTCACTTTTCAAGGACTTTTAATAACCTCCGCCCAAAGGAATAGGCCAAATATGGGGCGGGGCGTTCCTCAGAGAAGAGGAAGAGCTGCAGGAGTTGTGTTTGGTTATCAGAGCTTATAAACATTTGACCACTGGTTCTGCACCCCCTTATCTTCATATTTCGCTAATTCAGATTTGTGACTTAAAATCACTCATGCACTTTCTCTGGATGTGTTCAATGACTCTGGAACGATCTTTCTCTTACCACATGATCAGTGGATTCTGTTCCTGTCTTTAAGAATTGGCTAAAAACATCTCTCTTCCATCGGCATCTGACCCAAAAGTCCCGTCTTCTACTTCCTTTCTACCTTCCCCCCAAAAAAATGATTAGCTTGGTATACATGTCAGAATTTTACGTTCACTGTCTTTGACATTTTTGCATGAACACAAAATTGTGTCATCAGTGTCAATGCAGGTGAATCTTCATCCTGTGTGTGTGTGTGTTTGTGTTTCAGGGAGTGGTTCTTTCTTCTTTCTCATGAGGTGTTGAACCCTATGTACTGTCTGTTTGAATATGCGGGCAAGAGTAACTACTGTCTGCAGATCAACCCGGCATCCACCATCAACCCTGATCATCTGTCCTACTTCTGCTTCATCGGCCGCTTCATTGCTATGGCAAGTCAAACACACACCTCAAAAACACCGCTCTCAGTCGAGGCATATGGCAGCGATTATTCCTCTCTCTGTGTGTGTGTGTGCACTATCAAATGCTTACAGTGTAACCAAACCTGAACCTTTTCAAAAGATCCCGATGTGATGTTCATGTCCCTGTGCATTACACCCAAGCTGCTCTAACACAATCTGTGCTGTGAATACACTAGAAGGCCAGAGATAAGTGACTTGTGTGTGTGTGTGTGCAGGCATTGTTTCATGGGAAGTTCATTGATACAGGCTTCTCGTTGCCCTTCTACAAGCGAATGCTCAATAAGAAACTCATCCTGAAAGATCTGGAGTCAATCGATCCAGAGTTCTACAATTCTCTCATCTGGATCAGGTATGTCTGTCTTGTGTTGATCATTACTGTCATCAGCACTGGGTTAGGCCCGCTGACCATTGAAACACTCAGAAAGTGTTACCCAAATAAAATGTGCAACAACAATATGGCAACCCTCTTGACTGGGTCCTGTCTCCCGCTGCGCTCATTATGATATCTGTAAAACACATGACACCAGCCACCACAACTGAAAGTCTTGCACTGAAGTGATGGACATCTCGTGTATAAACTGCTCATCAGACTGAATTGCAGAAAACCTCAAATATTCCAGACGGACAGATGATGACCCAGCAGATGATTGTGAAGTTTACTAAAGAGATTACTGCTTTGTGTCCCTTTGAATTATTGAGTGTGTTCAAATTAATGTTAAAGCAGATGATACACATACATTTCTTATAAATGTGGTATTGGTTCATTTATTATTCCAAACATTTTAAGAAATAGAAGTGCAACTTTGAATAGTTAGAAATATAACTATCTTGGCTCTAGAGTACCACCAGAATGGTCTCAAATGCAATCATTTTTTATTATGTGGCAGGTCATATTTCAGTCGGTCACTTTTGTGTGTGTTTGCTCCTGGAGTTTGGTCTTATTTTGTGATGGATATCTGACAACAGAGGAATGTTATGAGCAGGGACAATAGCAATGGAACTAACTGCAGCTAGAACTTCAAACTGCTGACATGTGATGTTAGTTTAGCATTAAATACCAAGCATTGTAACTTTAGCATTAATGTGACAAGTAGTTCGTCTTTGCTCTTGGTTGGTGATGGAATTGCCTGAGATGGAGCTGAGATGGTCAGTCTCTCGCTGGAGGATGTTCAGCTGGTGTAATCTCTAGTTGGGGATGGGTGTATGACGTTCATCTAGGCTAGGTGGAATCTCTCCATACCTCTGGATGGGCATCTGAGGCGGGGACATAAAGAGAATAATTAGCGTAGCTGCTGTTCATTAACTATGCATTAAGTGAATGCTAGGCCAAAAGAAGATGTGTCTTCAATCTAGGCTTAAATTGGGAGAGTGTGTCTGACACTGGAATAGTATCAGGAAAGCTGTTCCAGTGTTAAGGTGATACGTATGAGAAAGCTCGACCACCTTTGGTGGATTTAGTTGTTCTGGATGTTATTAGTCTGGAGTTTTGAGATCTAAGAGAGCGTGAAGCTGTAAGTAGGGTTTAAACCGTTTAAGGCTTTAAACGGGATTAAAATAACTTTCTACACAGCATTATTTCATTTTCAATGCACTGATTAGGGTTAGGGTGTCAATATTTGGGCTTCGACATTCTTTTGAAAGAGCAAAACATTTTAATGTTGTAAAGTAAGCACTTGATGGTCTGTCACATGTTATGACTATACTTTTTATTGAATATTGTACAATTATATTTTTAGGACAAATATAATACTCGCAAAATAATGTCAGAAGGCCCGTGTTCAGTCATTTTGCCTCGGGCCTCCACTGAATGTGGGTTGGTCTCTGACATTATTTTGACCGCAGATGCTAGAACACACGCTTCAGACTTGATCGAACTTTGATCAAGTGAAACTCCCATGAGTGCTTGCCTCCCCTTTACTTTTATATCTACATTTATGCATTTGGCAGACGCTTTTATCCAAAGCGACTTATATTGCTTTATCCTTTACATTTTACATAGGTATTTGCAAACCCCTGGGTTCGAACCCACAACCTTGCGTTGTTAACACAATGTTCTTACCACTGAGCTACAGGAAAGCTGAACCATGAGATGACACTGGTCAAAGCTCATGTGCTTGATGTTCTTCACAGAGATAACAACATCGAGGAGTGCGCTTTGGAGATGTATTTTTCTGTGGACATGGAGATTCTGGGTAAAATCACGTCACATGACTTGAAAACGGACGGTGCCAATATCCTGGTGACTGAGGAGAATAAGGAGGAATATATTGGGTAAGACCATCTGCGTGTGTGTGTTGTTTGTTGTGTATCTTTGAACTGATTGTGTGTTGCCACAGGTTGATGGCAGAATGGAGGTTTTCTCGAGGTGTTGAGAATCAGACCAAAGCCTTTCTGGACGGCTTCAATGAGGTCGTGCCGCTGCTGTGGCTGCAGTACTTTGACGAGAAAGAGCTGGAGGTGTGTGTGTGTGTACACAGGTTTATCAGGATTTAATGTCCTCATAAACAGAGTGAAATGTCAAGACAAGATTCTACTCATCATCTGCACATAAAAGAGAGTCAGAATCATGTCAGTAAATGTAGTGCTGTGCACATTTCTAGATCAGCTTCATGTGCTTTGATGGGGTGAGCAAAGACAAACGTGATGCTGTTGTGTGTGTGTAGGTGATGTTGTGTGGCATGCAGGAAGTGGATCTTCAGGACTGGCAGAGGAACACTGTGTATCGTCACTACACGCGAAACAGCAAACAGATCATCTGGTTCTGGCAGGTGTGAATTGACCTGAACGTCACGTTTCTCAGAGTTTCTTAGGTTTCTCAGCTTTGTGGGGCTTTTACTTCAGTTCTGGGACAATAAGTCTGTGTGACTTGATTGTGTGCAGTTTGTGAAGGAGGTGGACAATGAGGTGCGTCTGCGGTTGATGCAGTTTGTGACGGGCACCTGCAGGCTGCCGTTAGGAGGCTTCGCTGAGCTCATGGGTGAGTTTAAAAACCTGCTATTCTACAAACTTCTTGTGAAATATTTGACATGTCAGAAAGATGTATTTCTGCGTTGAAAATGTTTCTTCACACTAGTGTAAACTGCTATTATTGACACTTTTAGTGCAGCATGCAAAACGATACACACACTCTCATAATGAAGACTAATAATTAAGGCTTTCAGGATTATTAAATAATCGTTCGCACAATTATTGCACATCTCTATAGAAGACACAGTGCCACTGCATATTTACTGTTTACATTGTATAGACACTATGATAATACTGGTCACCATGTACCACCACAACACCAATACTTTAAAAACAAACTTTAAAGCATATTACATAAAAACAACTTGCAGTCCAATTTAATATTGTTTAACCTAAACTCAAAAAAAAACCCACTACTAAAAACAGACTAGAAGCTTCTCTATGACTGATAGCATTTTAATGGTGGCTTCAATTCACCCCTGATCCATTTGTTCAATTTACAAGTGTATGGCGATTGTATTATTGACACGTAATATCCTAAACCTTAAATATATGATGACCCCATTTTTTCCAGTATATACATTCTTATATTCAGAACAATATGGTCATTTCAAATCAAAATCACAAATGTATGAGAATGAAATGTCAAAGTCCCAAATCAGACACATAATCACGACGATTTATTAGACAATTAATGGTCAGCAGAATGTCATAATCGTGACAGCACTACTAATAATGGGACTATGAAATTGCTGCTCGTCCTAACTGTGAAGGCTTAACAGAAATGATGACTTGAAAAACTGTTGTAGCGGATTTGACTTGTTTCAAAGGGGAATGTTAAAAGTACACATATGAACTTTGTCCTCCAGGAAGCAATGGCCCTCAGAAGTTCTGCATTGAGAAGGTCGGCAAAGAGACGTGGCTGCCCAGGAGTCACACCTGGTGAGTATCACGTATGAAAACACAAAAGAACAAATCAAGCGCACGCTCGTCTCACTCTGCATCTTGTTTCGCAGTTTTAACCGACTGGATTTGCCTCCGTACAAAAGCTTTGAACAGCTGAAAGAAAAGCTGCTCTTTGCCATCGAGGAGACGGAAGGATTCGGTCAGGAGTGAAAGTCTTTCCCCTTTACAGCCAAGTAAAACAAAACTATGAGACTTGCACAAAAGATACCAATGTAAATAAGCTATTTTGTCATTTTAAACCAAATCTTAATCTAAGACCTCATTTAGCCATCTTCATAACATGATTCCCCATAAATATGCAAGCTTTTCTGATCTTTTTCATGCTGATATCTTAAATGGACTTGGGTTTCATGATTCGGTGGCTTTTTAAAATGAGCCTGAAAATAAAACATTAGAGAAGAGGATTTTCTAGCAGAACTTCAACTAACTTACAGCTCTAGTTTTATAGAGCTTTTACTGAATGATTGTAGAGTTTGATCAGGTGCCTGGAATTTCTCCTTTTCTTTTGGTTGTTGGACATTTGGTTTGGTTGCCAAGTGTTGCATGGCTGCCTACAGAGTGAACATCTTTAGACTGGAACGGCCGTCTCATATCATTACGCAGGTTTGGCTCTTGACAGTATTTGCTGTTTGTCCATCAGTATTTGTCAGTAAAACAGAATCTGGACGCTCATGCTCATGAAGGCAGCGGTTGTCGTGCTTTCAGCACATGTTTCTGTGGCCTTTGACCCTCAGTTCTGCAGGAGAGGAAAACTGTGTCCATAACTACCTTTCATATTAAAATATATGAATTCAAACAAACACACTCGTCTCTCTGATTTTCAACATGCTGCTGTCGTGTCTTGTGCCTCATTCTAGTTTGTCGTCTTCTACAAATACAGATCAACCTGTTTTCGATATATAAACCCATTTTCAGCCATTGATGGTTCAGCTAAGACATGGGAGTAAAATAAGAGTCAGGAACACACAGTAGTTCAGGAGAAACTCTTGCCACATGGTAAATCTTTATTGATCGATCACTTGATCCGTTTCTAATGTTTGTCAGTTCAATGACTGTTTGTCTAGAAGTCACATATGCATGACTTGATTCTTTTAAAGTCAAGTGCTTTAAATCATGTAATAAAAAGGCAGAATGTGTTTGTGTCATTGTTTTAAATCTAAAACCTCAGGATCAATGACACGATGTTAGTAAGTGACACATTTATATCAAACACATTGACTGTAGGGAGATCATGTTAGATCTTTTTTTAGGTGTCTTGTGAAAGTCCCGACTCATCCTTTGAGTTTCTTCAGAAGATCCAGCGCTTCCTTATGAACCTGTGCAAGGTCAAACATCTGCATTACACATCTGAAGAATATAAAACAAACAAAGGTGAAGGAATGTGAATCGTTGACCTGTTTATCTTCTTCAGTGAGCGCGGGGAAGTCGCGCACTTTCTGAAGCCACGTGGCCGCACGCTCGGAGTCTTTCAGCATCATGTAGGTCTTTCCCAGCAGCAGCAGGTTCTTGCTGTAGAAGTTTGGGTCGACTGAAAGGAGAGATGTCAGTAGGTGAACATATATCTGTCCCAGTCACTACAGTATGTCAGAGACGTCCTGGTACATACGGTACCTTCCTCCGCCTTCAAGAAGAACTCCAGAGCCTGACAGACAGAGAGGAAAAACATCTCATTTCAGTCGCTTGTTAAATCGGCAGATGCAAATGTAGGACAAGACGTCAGACAAGATAACATTTCAAACATTTGACCAACAAGTATGAAAGCGTGTCATCTCTTTGACCTCTTCATAGGTGGCTGTCGGAGGTGATGCAAAAATCACAGCTGCAACTTTACGCTGATACCACGGCAATTCTGCAAACGCGAAACACCTGCGAGAGACAAAGACACACACAATTTACCCACAGATGAACACCAGTTATGTGTTGGGACCCATGTGTGAACCCCTCCCTCCCTACCTAGGCCTCCCCAGACGAGGGTGTGCACGTAACTCACCAGTAACCCAGAATATGAATGGACGTGGCATCTTTAGGATTGAGTTCAACTGCTCGCTGTTAATATAAAGAGGTTTTAGTCAGTCATTCATTGGTGAGGTGATGTGTTTGAAGCTTTTACCTTCAGGTGATCTCTGATGATGTAGGAATTTCCTATTTTCACTTTGACTCCTTCATAATCACCGACGTCACTGAGGCAAATGGCAAACCACTGCACGACAGCAAGAGACACGATAAGACTTCTCCAGGGATTCAATCAGCTCTCACTTATTTCCATTGTTACCTACTTTGTGTGCCGCAAACGAAGACTCGTTTTTCTCGAGAGCTTTTTTTGCGAAGTCAAAGGCCTCGTACGTGAGTCGCTTCTTCTCGTGGGCGCTGATGCTCGACAGTAACGACAGATCGCGCGACGCTCGCGCCAAACGCCACAGAAACTCTGCGTCATCACTGAAGAGCAGAGCAGAAGTTAGCTGTATTGATTTCTGTTGTTATCATAACTCAATCAAAACAAACCAATTGAAGTCTGATTGATACAACTTGGAATTCACAATAATGAAACATGTAAAAATGAATGAAATCGCAGCCAAATGCTACGACGTTTGATAAAGTGCTGTTTCTACATCTATGGTAAAAGAGGTGAGGTGATGGGGTCGTGTACCTGTGTTTATACTGCACGAGGAGCTGGTGGAGTTTCTCTGTGTCTCCACAGCTGTACAGATAGTCGGCTTGTTCTAAAACTTCTTCAGCTAGACAGCGTCAATACACAGAGTTCACTGAGCTAGAATCGGCTACAAATGTCATTCAAAGAATCACGTAGACAATCATATGAAAAAATGACCTTTGTACAGCGCAGAGACTGCTGGGAAATGAGTTACACTTTTATACATCAGATATGAAAGTGGAGTAACAGCCATAACGAATGAAGCTTCTCGGCCCTGAGAGTCACAAAACACCGGTTACAAATGTGCTCACATGTTACATAACATTAGAAACTAGAATGACGAGATCGCACGATCTTTCACCAACATCTCTCTCTCTCTCTCTCTCACTCTCTCTCAGTCTCAGTCTCACTCTCTCTCAGTCTCACTCTCTCTCAGTCTCAGTCTCACTCTCTCTCAGTCTCACTCTCTCTCAGTCTCAGTCTCACTCTCTCTCAGTCTCTCTCTCAGTCTCACTCTCTCTCTCTCTCTCAGTCTCTCTCACTCTCTCTCTATCTCTCTATCTCTCTATCTCTCTCTATCTCTCTCTCTCTCTATCTATCTCTCTCACTCTCTCTCTATCTCTCTCTATCTCTCACTCTCTCTATCTCTCTCACGCGATGATTGATTAAAGTCTTACTGATGTTCTGATCCGATGAATCCAAACGCGCTCATGAATGCTCCTGATCTTCACACTTCTGGCCACAAGCCGCTTGAAAGCTCCACATAAACTCACGAACGCCATCACAGCCGAATATCTGCACGCGTGTCACTCTCCAGCTCACAGATCGTGTTTGATGATTTCAGTATTTTAGCTGTACATAAAGAATGGGAGGTTGTACACTCTGTGGTCACGTGGTGCCGTAAAGAAGTTGTAACAAGTATACGCTTGCAATAGTTCACTAATACAGTTCACTATAAAGAGCGCGTGAGAACGAGTGAATATTTCGGACACTTGGTGCACTGGAAACGCTGGTGGCGCCATCTTCTGGCGGGACGCGGGAATTCATTCAGCGCGAGATTCAGGATAGATGGCTCGCAGCCAGCCGTGAGTGCACATCGGTTGTGCCCTCGTCATTATGGTGCATCATGGGATTGAATGATACACTTTGATGTGCCCTCAAATAGTGCACTGGGTTAGGGTATAGGGGGCTCAGCCACAGCCGAAGCTTTTTGAAGATTTGAATCTCAAAATGATAAACTGTCATGAATCGTTCGATACATCGCATGCAGGGACCACCTACTGCAAAGACCCTGTAAAAGCCTAAAACATTTTGCCATACAATTTAATCAATCATTATATTATTATTATAATGGTAATATTGTTTTTAATTGTTATTGTTATTGTTCCCTGCCTTTAATTGTGTATCATCTTTACTCATTTGACCAAAGAGGCCATATGCTAAGATTCGCCTGAATATAATCATTGTGTTGGTCAATAGTGGGCGGTCCATATACAGCCGGTGGACTAAAGGAGAAATGCAAGTGTTGGTACAAATGTGTGGAGGATAAGGTTACATTTACATGAACATTTATGCATTAGGCAGACGCTTTTATCCAAAGCGACATACATGGAGTTGTATTATACATTTGTTTCTGACTATGTGCAATCCTCTGGGATTGAACCCATGACCTTGGCATTGCCTGCGCCATACTCTAACTCCTAACCTAGGAAAAAGTTTTCCTGTGTCTCAGTGGTCAGAGGCTGAGAGCTGTCTCTGGAAATAACAGTGAGGGTTTAAGGCTCTATCTATCTGTCTCTCTGTCTATCTGCCTGTCTGTCTATCTGTCTCTCTTTCTATCTGTCTGTCTGTTTGTCTGTCTCTCTGTCTATCTGCCTGTCTGTCTATCTGCCTGTCTGTCTGTCTATCTCTCTGTCTATCTGCCGGTCTGTCTGTCTATCTGCCTGTCTGTCTGTCTATCTGCCTGTCTGTCCCTCTATCTGCCTGTCCGTCTATCTGCCTGTCTATCTATCTATCTATCTATCTATCTATCAATAAGCAGTTTTGTTAAGAACAAACATAGTTTAGAAAGATGTAGCTTTTATGATACTTTTTTGTGGATAATATATTAGCAAAATTGTCCTTGTCAACTATGCGTCATTGCCTATTGTATTTCAATGCACAAAGGTCATGGGTTTAAACACGCACACACGGGTGAAAACGATCTATAGTGAATGTGAACTGTTCTAGATAAACGCATCTGTCAAATGTAAATCAGTTCACAAATGTACTCAACGATTTTACTTGTGGAAACGTCACTTCAGCAACTGCGCAACTTGAGTGAACCCACCCCGTGTGTCACCGCATGCGCGTGCGTGTGTGTTTATGAGAGTGTGTGTTTATGAGAGTGTGTGTGTGTTTATGAGAGTGTGTGTGTGTTTATGAAGGTGTGTGTGTGTGTGTGTGTGTGTGTTTATGAAGGTGTGTGTGTGTGTGTGTTTATGAAGGTGTGTGTGTGTGTTTATGAGAGTGTGTGTGTGTTTATGAAGGTGTGTGTGTGTGTGTGTGTTTATGAGAGTGTGTGTGTGTTTATGAAGGTGTGTGTGTGTGTGTTTATGAGAGTGTGTGTGTGTTTATGAAGGTGTGTGTGTGTGTTTATGAGAGTGTGTGTGTGTTTATGAAGGTGTGTGTGTGTGTTTATGAAGGTGTGTGTGTGTGTTTATGAGAGTGTGTGTGTGTTTATGAAGGTGTGTGTGTGTGTGTTTATGAGAGTGTGTGTGTGTTTATGAAGGTGTGTGTGTGTGTTTATGAGAGTGTGTGTGTGTTTATGAAGGTGTGTGTGTGTGTTTATGAGAGTGTGTGTGTGTTTATGAAGGTGTGTGTGTGTGTTTATGAGAGTGTGTGTGTGTTTATGAAGGTGTGTCTGCTCATATAAACGCTTGACTCGCTCAGTCCGGTGATTCACGCGCTGCGGCTGAACTCGTGCACCAGAAGAATCGCAACATCCCCGTAAGTTTTTATTATAAGAGTTGTGTTAACTTTTGAATAAGTAGTTAATTAAAAGAAGAATATGCTGTCATCCTGTGGTACTTACGGTAGATATGTATAAAGCAGTTGTTTCTTTTTTTGTAAACTTACAGCTGGTTGTTGTCATTACTACAACCCTTACGTCATCACGTTCTTCGAGTAGTTTTTTCCAGCGCTATTTGTCTGTCCAGCCAACCACAAGCCTTTTTGCTAGTTAATGGTCCAATGGACTGAAACCGCGCTGTGCCGCGTGTAATGCGGAAGTGCAAGTTAAATACATCGAATGGTGATTTCAGCGTCATCAACTGTAGTTTGTTTACATGAGCATTTCGGTTTTATTGGGCAGTACATTTGTAAATAGAACTGATCTGATATTGTGTTTGCCTCTGTTTTCAGTGTGAGGATATGGAGTCTGTTTCTGCAGCGAACACGCACTTTTCCCTCAATGTGTTTCAGAAGATCAGTGAGGGAAACCGGTCAGCGAACGTCTTCTATTCTCCTCTGAGTCTCTCTGCGGCTCTTTCGATGCTGTCGCTCGGTGCAGCAGGAAACACAGCTGCGCAGATGTGTCAGGTGATGATTATATTGATAATAGTCAAATATCTGAACGATAAAACAAAGTCTATTGAAGCAGGTGAACTGATCAATGCTTCATTGAGTTCCTCAGCAGCGTTCATTCAGTCTGTGTTTGCTCTCTGCCTTACTTGGGTGCGTCTCATTCTGAACTTTGGGATAGGTCATAAAGCGCCCTTGATAGCGACTGTGTCATTCATTCAGAGCAAAAGATTTACTGCCCTGAGAGATCCGGTCCGCTGTTGAATACATTGAATCAGAAGGCTAACTTCACCAAAGCTTTTATTTGACCTCATCATCATTCAGTTAGGGTTAAGCATTAAGCAAGGGAAACCTGCTAGACATTCAGTGCTGGATATGGCCGAGATCTACTGGGGAAAATATTGGGGATATTTTTTAATTTATAAACCTCAGATGCAGAAAATGCCCATTCGTGCATGAATGAAATGTGTTGAGGGTTTGAAAGCCATCTCAGAAATTTTGACAATTCATTCCCTGGCCCTGATGCCATGACCACAGTAATAATCACATGGCATGTATACATTATCCAAGTAACATTCCCTTTCACACAAAATGTAGTCAAACAGTTATATATCGATATATATAGAGATATAACCAAAGTCAGTTTACAGAAGTCGTGCTACTCGGCGCAATGTTCGCAACGCCTCTGGGCAGCTATTTACATCATCACAAGTCCAAGGTCCTATCTACCTGAATGGGGGAAAGCGGATATTTCACAATAAAACAGCGTATGAACTGTATCGTCACTGTGGGTTTGGTCATAAATTGCTCTTAAAATCATCTTTATGGAGGTCTCCTCATCTGCTGCACACAGGCTGGCAATCTCCTCACGAGATGTTTAGGTGGCAGGTCAAAAGAGAGTGAGAGTATTCCTCATCCTGCACATGTTTGCTCAATCAAGTTTTTTACTTGAATAATTGAATGTAGAAATTTGATCTCAAATTATCACAATAACTATTCTTCACCATGTGTCTCCAGACTTTGCATTTTGGCAAAGCAGACGCTGATGTTCATGTTGGTTTCAGCAAGCTCACGAGTGAACTGAATAAAGCAGAAGCTCCCTATACTCTGAGTCTCGCCAGTCGTCTGTATGGAGAGCAGTCCTACCAGTTTGTTGAGGTGAGAATGAGATCAGTTTATTTATAAAACAAAGGAAACATTTTGTTTACTTACACTGCAGTTCTTTTATTACAGACATTTCTTAGTGACACAAAACGACACTATCAGGCTGGACTGGAGACTGTGGACTTCCTAAAGAACGCAGAAGCTGCACGTGTCAACATCAACGACTGGGTGGAGAAAAACACTCAAGGTGAAAAGCCATCATCATGTGACATAACCACACATCTCATCTCAGAAAAACACCAACATACATTTAACATTCGTCTGTATTTTTGCATCTTCAAGGTTTTCAGGATCATGAAACCCCCCGTTGCTAATATTTGATTAATATTTTTGCGGTAGTGAATGTCAATTTCAATTTGTAATGATAGAAAAGATTAAGAATCTGCTGGGTGAGGGAGACGTGGATGCTCTGACCAGACTGGTGCTTGTCAATGCCATTTACTTCAAGGGCAGCTGGGAGAGAAAGTTCCAAGAGGAAAGAACCACAGAGGAGGCGTTCAGGCTTAACAAAGTGAGTCTTATTTTTAATATTTGACAACTAGTATCTTGACACAGGGTTGACATCATTGATCATTAGTTAGTCTGCTGGATTACTTTACTATGCTGAATTTCAAAAACTCTAAACAGTCACGCACAGCATGCTAATGGAATTTTGGTGGTTGACAGAACGAAAAGAAGCCCGTACGGATGATGCATCTGAAGGCCAAGTTTCCTCTGGCCTTCATTCCTGATGTGCACTGTCAGATTCTGGAGCTTCCGTACGTCGGGAAAGATCTCAGCATGCTGATCATGCTTCCGAATGAGATGGAGGACGACACCACTGGTCTTCAGAAGGTGAGAGAGCGGTTAGGTCGGTACAATCATGACGTGTTGTCTCGTTCAGCTCTCACCAACACTCTCTTACCCAGCTTGAGAAAGCACTGACCTACGAGAACTTCACGGAGTGGACCCGACCCGACATGATGGATACGCTGGAAGTTGAAGTATCTCTGCCCAGATTCAAGATGGAGGAGACATATGACATGAAAGGTCTACTGCTCAGCCTGGGAATGGTGGACGCATTCGATTTGCAGAAGGCAGATTTCTCAGGCATGTCTCCCAACAATGATCTGGTGCTGTCTAAAGTGGTGCATAAGTCCTTCGTGGAAGTCAACGAAGAGGGAACGGAAGCTGCTGCGGCCACGGGCGCAGTCATGATGATGCGCTGCCTCATGCGTCCGGAGCGATTCAATGCTGATCACCCTTTTCTCTTCTTCATACGACACAATCCCACCAAGAGCGTTCTGTTCTACGGACGCTTCTGCTCTCCTTGACCCATGTCATCTGTGTGTTTTCCTCTCTCATCATCAACCCGTTTGTTTGGATTTGATTCATGTGTGCTGGAGATGAATGCTCTCTATGCTTGTTTAATGTAACGGATTCCAAATAAAGAAAGTGTTCGCCCAACTGAGCTGCTGTGCAGTTTGTTTGTTTTCTGATGTTCATCTGCACACACACAGCCTCACTGCCGGCAGCACAACACAGCAGTATGTAGACGGCGAGTACAACATTGTGTTGGTCCTCCTTTTGCAGCAAACTGCGATGTGCTGTGTGTTCTGACACCATTCTATCAGAACCAACATGAACTTCTTTTGATCTACAGTAACTCGTCTGTTGGATTCGCTCCCACGTGAATCAATGACCCTGTCGCCGGTTCACCGCTTATGATAGATGCTGAAGACTGGAGACTATGGCCCACCCCACAAGAGCTGCAGTTTGGAGATGCTCTGACCCAGTCGTCTATGTTGTGGCGAAATCGATCATCAAATGTTGAGAGAAATCACCGAGACCAAGAAGCCAAGTTTCAAGGGTTTCAATCTTTAATTTGTTTGAACAAGTCAAAGAGAGACATACAGAGTTCATCTGAAGATATCCGAGAAATACACATCTGATTCCATCTTTTAAACATTGTTCTCAAGTCGTTATCACCGTTCAAACCAATCATATTTTACCTGACATCCCCTTCTACCAACCAGGTTTTACATGACATCACTTACAGTCCATCCTCTTATGACTCGCCACAGTCAAATATTCATCTTCATATATCAGATTTCTACTGTTGCAGACTCTTTCTAAAGTAAAAAAAAACATATATATACATCTTTACAATATGGATGTATGTCACGTTGTCATTTATTACACCTAACTTAGTGCTTAATGTACTTAAAGAGTCAACATGCGTTTGAACTCACTAATGTCTTCAAAAGTGTGTGTACTGTATGTGTGTACAAAGCACATGATAGTTGTGTTCTGTATGTGCGTACATATATGTGTGATGTTAAGCAGATGTCAGGCACATATCAAATTGGTGCTCAAGGGCACAGAAGTACATGTATTCTATAACTGTCTTACATGTATTCTTTAATATGAGAAAACTCCATAATATATTTAGAACATAAGAAAACTGAATAACAGCTCTAGGAAAACATCAAACTAGCAATCATAATTCGGACTTGTCAATGTTGCTCAAATCAGTCCTGCGCCACGTTGCGTGAAGAGCAAATACACTTGCCCTCATTTGTGCGTCCATCGGCGTGTTGGTCAAAAACTAGGTGTGTTCAGGTGCACTGCTGGCGCGTTGCTAGTTTGAGGGAACTGAAATATGTGGAAAGTCAACAGTGCCGTGTGATCGGCCAGCGGCAGTGGAGGAGTGGGCACAATCAGGCTTCGGCATGGTTCAGGGCGCGCTAAAGAATCTGAGCTCTCCAATGCTAGAGTTTCTTCATCTGTTCAGATGCATCAGAGATGCAGAACACCACACTGCTACTCTTCAGTATTTCACCAGGCGCAGTCAGTCGCAATCATTGCAAAGACCTAAGACCAAGCGCCCAACAAGGTCTACACACGTTCATTCCAATAAACAGATATGACGTTTTTGTGGTCATTGACAGTTATGCAGACGCTCATCTACACACACTGATTTACATGTCATTTGCATGACTTTGAAAATGGAAAAGAAAATGAAGTAATGGAGAAGGAAAATGAAAATCAAACTTTACATTTTTAGTTGAATTGCATGAGAATTAATAAAAATGGTCCGTGTACCTTCAGGTCATTACATTTTCATTTTGGAATGTTAATTTAATAAACAAAAAAGGACTCTGATAGGATCGATGGTGTAAATGCTGATAGAGAGCCAGTTGGGTCAGTTATCTGCCCGTGCTCCTCCCGAACTTTGTTAATTAACATCATTAAGGACAAGTCTTTTGGACCATGCGCATGGCACGTAGATTGTTTTTTCCATCATTGATCTAGCAAAAGTTTTAGATTCTTTAGACCATGTGCTTATTTTTTTTCTTTTTATATTTTGTTTAACCTTTTTATGAACAAAAAATGGGAAAATTATCCACAGAAAGTTAAATAGTAGCACTTGGCAGATTGTGAAAAGTAGAGAGAAAAAAATAAGTAAGGAAACCGATAGATTAACTTAACATTTCAAAGAAGTACCCAACCTGCATATGATCTGTATGATTCATTCATTAACATTGAAGTCGGTTATATTATTTTACAGTTTTTTGATTGCTTAGGCACGATTTTGGAAACAAGGCTATTTTTCTCAAAACAATACACACGGTTCTACACACACAATTAGCAGAACATCTCACAAGTTTTGCAAAATGAATCACTTCCTTCGAAACTTTACAATACCTTTACAAAACCCAGTTTTGGTAAACCTGGATAAATTGGCAAGGGTCAGGTTTAAAGTATAATGTTTTACTAAATGTGCCTGGACTAAATGTATTCAACCCAATATTGGATTAAAGTTTATTGATGTTGAAGGGTTATCATCTAACTATTGTGGAATATTATAATCTCTACCCTTGAATGATTGGATTCCCCTTTTTATAAATGTGCATGTCTTTAGTTAGCAGTGTTTATCTTTTTTATTTAATTAAGTAGACAAAACTTAAATAGCTACACTAAAATTGCATTTTTTAGTTAACTAAACTAAATTTATTCCAAGCCTTTTATTTACATATTTCTTCAAACACTTTGTATATGCAACCCAATATGAGCAAGAAGAGACTGATCCCAGAACTGGCATTATCACAGTTCCTACTCACAGGACACATAACACATCCCACAGGTCAATTGCAGCTTCGCAGATCCTAAGCACATGCACCACTCTTCTCGACAATGCAGTGGGTGGTTGGTGGTTCTTCTCTTCTCACATTTTTCACCACCTTACACACATACTGTATTAACATTAGTGGTGGGCATAGATACTTTTTTTTCATCTAGATTCATCTCACTGTAATCTTGGAATTAATCTAGATTAAAATGTCTCATTTGAATTCTGCCGAAATTAAAATGACATAACGTAGCCTACCTAAAGCGAAGGAGTGAATTTCTCAGCTGGCATCGATGAGGCGTACAGTAACGCAGAGGTAGATAGCTTGTCTGATAGAGCTGTGCTGAAGGGCTTGCCTCAGTTGCACTCAAACATAGTAGTTTGACGACTTTTCTCCTGCACTACATCAGTGCTTGGCCCGGCATCCTCCGCATTAGCTAAGGGATGCTTTGCGTTTAGGTGGTACTTGAGACTGGAAGAACTCCTTCAGTAAACCACCCGCATTGAACAAGGTGCAAACAACATTAGTCTTGTCGAGGTTTCCATTGGGAAGCTTCTTAAAAATACATTTTCCCTGAAGCAAACCCGCCAGCTTCATAGCTGCATTCATGTTATCACGTCACGTTTGATGTGGTCATTTCACAGTAACGTTCTCTTCCCCTACAGTGCAATTCGGCTATGTATACATCCTAAAATTTCAAGGTGAAAGTCATCGTAGCTTGCGTAGTGTAGACCCAGCTACCAACTCAACTTTGACAATAGATTAACGGCGACATTTTTTTTATTGCGCTATAAGAGTCTCCCGTTAACGCAGCACGTTAACGCCGATAACGGCCCACCACTAATTGACATTCATACAGTTAAACTCCAATCTGCACTTAAATACAGTAAGTTTAACATTGGCTTTGAATGTTCTATTTAGCTTGTGACTGACTAAGCTCCCTTCGCTATCATATGCTAACGTTATCCTCCTATATATAAGCTACATTAACGTCAATTCAGACTGTTGACAAATATTACTCACATTGACAGTTTTGTCTCGTTCAGTTTGTCACGATCCCTCTTGAGGAACAACTTTGAACCTAATCCTGCTTCCACTGTCCTTGGTTGATAAAGCACTCCTTTTTGAAGTGATTCGAATAAACAAGAAGGTTTTTACTGATGGTTTCTGGTGGATTTCCTGTAAAAAATAAAATAAATCCATTCCCGTCTCGTGTCTTCTGAGGTTGGGACTCTAAACAAAGACTTGGGTTCATCTGTGCAGCCAACTGCATTACATTTTGCATGTTGACCACAAACTTGAGCCATGCCGTCACATACACCGCTGTTGCTTGTGAAAACTACAACAGCATGGTGGGTGGAATTATGTAGATTAAGGGGCGATAACATCATAATAAGAGACTGCTTTTACCTCACAACAGAATTGAAATCCGAACGGCTTGCAGGTAAAGTTACACCAAAACAAATTTAAGTTTAGCAATTTGTTTTGTTGGTATGTTTTAAAGGTTTTTGGTACGCGCACCTCTCCAGATCTGTTCCACCTATGTGTAATGACCTGCCCGCTGCTACAAGATCTGCAGATTCTGTGTCCATCTTTAAGACACTGAAAACACATCTCTTCCGCCAACATCTTACTGATCAGTTCTGACTCTATTTATTCTCTTCTCTACTCTTTTCTTCTCTACTCTACTCTACAAAAAAAAATGAATGAATGTTTCTGTATACTGTGTTAGGCTATATGAAACCAGTCTTCTTTTTGATTGCACTTATGATTTTGTTGTACTCATGCTGTCCCAATTGCTTCCATTACCTACCCCACTTGTAAGTTGCTTTGGATAAAAGCGTCTGCTAAATGACTAAATGTAAATGTACTTTGGTATAATACAATTATTTATAAATGTTGTTTAGATCAGAAGAAATTTTTCATTTTGTTTCTGTGCAAAACAACCAGTCGTCTTTGACTGTAACACAAAAGTTCTACCAGAAAGACTCTGGGGGCGAATCTTGAGTATTGAACATTTATTAGTCAGCTGATAGACAGAATATATGGACAGTAGGCACTGTCCGTGGCTCGCATCTAGAGGGCCAAGAAGTCCTCCACTTCCCACCTTGAGATGAAGGCGGGGGCGTAGCCAACCCCTGAGAATGGTCGTAGGCTTACCTCTGGAGCAGGACCTACCCCCCCAAATCAAAAGGAATTTCTACTCACCCGCTAGTTGGAGTCTCTAGCGGTTCCTGCAGGACGAGATTAAATGCAATTGTTAATGATATAAACAAGTGACCGGTCGCTGGACCGTAAGCAACCCTGAGGCACTGACAATGCAGACGACAACCATCTGCACACCAGCTTTATTAAAATCCTCACTCAGCAGCTTTGTAGCTGCTCCGAAGTATTGTCCGGTATAGAAGGAGTGATAGATCGCATGTTCTTAATCAAGCTTAAGTGCCAGGTGGTCTGTTAAGTAAAATAAAATAGTGCGAAAGAGTTATGGGACAAACTCTAAAATATAGCGTCGTTGAAGTTGTTGGCCGGGAAGATAGACAGATGCTTGGATAGGCATGACGTGAAGATGGGACCATGATACCCGGAAAAAAAGGCTATAGTGACTGATAGTAAATGTGATTGAAGAGTAATGAATAAGAAAACTAGACACCACCACCACCAGTTAATGCACGAAATACTTAAGAGGAGATGTACATAAGTATCACGGTATTATGAAGCTTCACTCGATCCGGCGAGTTTAAGTAAAAGAGTGTTTTGCAGTGTATATGCGGCGAATATATGACACCAGCAGTATATCCATGAAAATGTATATTGTGACTTGTGTTTGCTGAGCCTTCAGGGTTAAACTTATGCTTTCATTTTTCACAACCCTCTGAGGATAATTTACCAAATGTGTGAATTAATTCCATCAAGGACTTTCGACGAGAATAACTTCCACACTGAAATCCTGTCATGAGTATACTTAGGCTTTGGTTAGGAGTGTATAGATGGGGCTAAATACACATCATCATGATACTTGAATTAAGGCTGCTGGTATAAGACGTCATATAAGAATGCATGATAAAAAAATGTACATTGCCAAAGCACAAGATGAAATATAAAAATGCACAAAAACAGGTTAAGATAAAAATAAGATAGAATAAAAATAAAGTCTATAAGTAAAAAAAAAAAATATATATATATATATACACATCTCAATATAAAGAGAAAAAGAGTTTTAATTAAAGTTCTCAATGAGGGTGATAGTGTCAGTTTGTGTGTTGTGCTGCTTGTTCTTTGGTCGTGGCAGGACTTGACATATCTTGAGCAGGTTTGAGCTTCTTGATGTTTAAACTTAATGTTTAAGGTTCATAATCCGCTCTTGAAAGCCTTAATTGTTACAGGATCACGGCCTGGTTTAGAATCTGGCAATCGCAACTGCAGAGTTATTTTTTTTCTTTTTGGCCTACCGGATTTGGGTCAGGCTGTTTTGGCTACGTAGGCAGGCATGGCATGTGGAATTACGGCACCTTGACATCAAATCATGTATACAGATTGTATTACATCGAAACAAACGATATAGTTCGTTACAGCTGTGTCACATCACCCCTTTAACTTATCTCTGTCTTCACAATGACTAAATAAGCAAACTAAACTGATTACCCAAATAACTCAAACCAGACGAAAATAAGCGCAACCGCTGTAACCATTCTTTGCTCCTGCGACAAAATATATACATATATTCGTTCAACAGTGAAAATACGCGCTGCGCAAACATCGATTCTCTGGAAAAGAGGCAACCACACAATCTAATCACTTACCGCTCAACGTTGTACCGTGAAAATACTACTACTACTAAATTTTATTTACAAGCGTTTACTGACACTTGAGGACACCGTACAGCAATGGTCACAACAGTTACTAAATAAAAAAAAAATACAAGCAAGATATAAACATGGGATGGGCACACAAATAAAATCACAGAAGAGCCAGCCTAAAAAAAGTATGTTTTAAAACGAGTTTTAAAAACTTTAAATTTTGCTACTTTTCACATCCTGCGGTATTGAGTTCCAAATGTAGGGAGCTGCGTGACTAAACTCGAGCACCCATAGCTGTGCATGTTCGAGGAAGAATAAGATTAGATGCAGAAGATGATCTGAGAGTGCAAGTGGGAGTTTGGGATTGAAGGAGTTCTAGTAGAAAGTGACCTATTTGTCAGATATGGTGACCCATACCCGAGATGTGACCTCTGCATTTAACCCATCCAGTGACTAGTGAACATACGCACAGCAAGTGGTGAACACACGTACACCCGGAGCAGTGGGCAGCTATCAGTGCAGCGCCCGGGCAGCGTGTAGGGGTTAGGTGCCTTGCTCAAGGGCACCGCAATCGTTACCTGCCGGCCCTGAGGATCGAACCGGCAACCTTCTGGTCACGAGTCCGACTCTCTGACCATTAGGCCACGATTGCCCCTGCTCACGTTAAGGAGCCGTGGCTGTTTAACGCTTTGTAGACAGGAGAATTTTAAATTTAATTTGACATTTCACCCTGAAGCCAATGCAAGTGTTTTAATGTGGGAGTAATATGCTCGGCCGTAGAAGTCCGACAGATGATTCGTGCAGAAGAGTTTTGAACCAGCTGTAATTTATGAAGGAGCTTTGACGGCGAAAGTAGGCCTGTGGCCACTGAAGTAATGGTGTTTCACCGTATCTTGCTATAAATCCGCCGTCATAATTAAACACCACAGTTAAGTGCAGGGAAGCAAGGTCGATTTTTTTTTTTAATCAAAAACGTGCCATGATGACAAGGCTAAGACAATATGACATTGGAAGAGAGGTCGCGGACTGATCGATTGTCACGATCACCGTGCTGGCCATTGGCTGAACGGCCGCCAGAAGGGAAAGCAACAGAAGCAAGAATACCTTACCTGTTTCCTGTATTAGTTGGTAAAACACGCGTGACGGTTTACGTCTCCCTGCGCTGCTCAGCTGTTCCGATGTAAACGTGCGCTATACACGCCAGACCATCTGTGATGCCGTCACATCTATGCTGTATTTAAACAAACAGACCAGCACACACGTTTAAATGCATAACACTCTCATACATGACGATTCGTCTTATGCATGCTTCAAATCAAAACAAAATTGGTGATAGCTTTAATGAACAAACGCTGCATAAGTCGTTTCATTTAAAGCACTAACATAACGCAACATCTTGCATTTAAATCCAGAGATGCCTTTTGAGAGCTTCCGACACGGTTGTTGATGAAACGCCTGCTGTGCACAGTATGAGGTTTGAGCGACGAGTGTATTAAACAACCAGAATGAACTGAATTCCAAACGTCTGTGGAAAGCAAGTGGCTGTATGAGCTGAAGGAATCGCAGCAGAGTAGCTTAGCATGAATTAGCGAATAGCCGTGGAGACATAAAATCGTCTGTAACATCCTGAGTCACGGGCCACGGCTGAACGAGCGTGCGAATCACTGCGAATCTCTGTTGCTTCGACTGCAGAAGTAGAAAGGGGTAAGTGGCGATCTTTTATGTTCCATTGTTAGGGGTTAGAGCGTGAAGAGTCAGAAATCTATGGTATTACTAAGACTTTTATTAGGGGCTAGAGCGTGAAGAGTCAGAAATCTATTGTATTACAAAGACTTTTATTAGGGGCTCGAGCGTGAAGAGTCAGAAATCTATTGTATTACTAAGACTTTTATTAGGGGTTAGAGCGTGAAGAGTCAGAAATCTATTGTATTACAAAGACTTTTATTAGGGGCTCGAGCGTGAAGAGTCAGAAATCTATTGCATTACCAAGACTTTTATTAAGGGGCTCGAGCGTGAAGAGTCAGAAATCTATTGTATTACCAAGACTTTTATTAGGGGCTAGAGCGTGAAGAGTCATAAATCTATTGTATTACTAAGACTTTTATTAGGGGCTAGAGCGTGAAGAGTCATAAATCTATTGCATTACAAAGACTTTTATTAGGGGCTCGAGCGTGAAGAGTCAGAAATCTATTGTATTACAAAGACTTTTATTAGGGGCTCGAGCGTGAAGAGTCAGAAATCTATTGCATTACCAAGACTTTTATTAAGGGGCTCGAGCGTGAAGAGTCAGAAATCTATTGTATTACCAAGACTTTTATTAAGGGGCTCGAGCGTGAAGAGTCAGAAATCTATTGCATTACCAAGACTTTTATTAAGGGGCTCGAGCGTGAAGAGTCAGAAATCTATTGTATTACCAAGACTTTTATTAGGGGCTAGAGCGTGAAGAGTCATAAATCTATTGTATTACAAAGACTTTTATTAGGGGCTCGAGCGTGAAGAGTCAGAAATCTATTGTATTACCAAGACTTTTATTAGGGGTTAGAGCGTGAAGAGTCAGAAATCTATTGTATTACCAAGACTTTTATTAGGGGCTAGAGCGTGAAGCGTCAGAAATCTATTGTATTACTAAGACTTTTATTAGGGGCTCGAGCGTGAAGAGTCAGAAATCTATTGTATTACCAAGACTTTTATTAGGGGCTAGAGCGTGAAGCGTCAGAAATCTATTGTATTACTAAGACTTTTATTAGGGGCTAGAGCGTGAAGAGTCATAAATCTATTGTATTACTAAGACTTTTATTAGGGGCTCGAGCGTGAAGAGTCAGAAATCTATTGTATTACCAAGACTTTTATTAGGGGCTAGAGCGTGAAGAGTCATAAATCTATTGTATTACCAAGACTTTTATTAGGGGCTAGAGCGTGAAGAGTCAGAAATCTATTGTATTACTAAGACTTTTATTAGGGGTTAGAGCGTGAAGAGTCAGAAATCTCTTGTATTACCAAGACTTTTATTAGGGGTTAGAGCGTGAAGAGTCAGAAATCTCTTGTATTACCAAGACTTTTATTAGGGGTTAGAGCGTGAAGAGTGAGAAATCTATTGCATTACTAAGACTTTTATTAGGGGCTAGAGCGTGAAGAGTCATAAATCTATTGTATTACAAAGACTTTTATTAGGGGCTCGAGCGTGAAGAGTCAGAAATCTATTGTATTACCAAGACTTTTATTAGGGGTTAGAGCGTGAAGAGTCAGAAATCTATTGTATTACCAAGACTTTTATTAGGGGCTAGAGCGTGAAGCGTCAGAAATCTATTGTATTACTAAGACTTTTATTAGGGGCTCGAGCGTGAAGAGTCAGAAATCTATTGTATTACCAAGACTTTTATTAGGGGCTAGAGCGTGAAGAGTCAGAAATCTATTGTATTACTAAGACTTTTATTAGGGGCTAGAGTGTGAAGAGTCATAAATCTATTGTATTACAAAGACTTTTATTAGGGTTTAGAGCGTGAAGAGTCAGAAATCTATTGTATTACAAAGACTTTTATTAGGGTTTAGAGCGTGAAGAGTCATAAATCTATTGTATTACCAAGACTTTTATTAGGGGTTAGAGCGTGAAGAGTCAGAAATCTATTGTATTACTAAGACTTTTATTAGGGGCTAGAGTGTGAAGAGTCATAAATCTATTGTATTACAAAGACTTTTATTAGGGTTTAGAGCGTGAAGAGTCAGAAATCTATTGTATTACAAAGACTTTTATTAGGGTTTAGAGCGTGAAGAGTCATAAATCTATTGTATTACCAAGACTTTTATTAGGGGTTAGAGCGTGAAGAGTCAGAAATCTCTTGTATTACCAAGACTTTTATTAGGGGTTAGAGCGTGAAGAGTCAGAAATCTCTTGTATTACCAAGACTTTTATTAGGGGTTAGAGCGTGAAGAGTGAGAAATCTATTGCATTACTAAGACTTTTATTAGGGGCTAGAGCGTGAAGAGTCAGAAATCTATTGTATTACCAAGACTTTTATTAGGGTTTAGAGCGTGAAGAGTCAGATATCTATTGTATTACAAAGACTTTTATTAGGGGCTCGAGCGTGAAGAGTCAGAAATCTATTGCATTACCAAGACTTTTATTAGGGGCTCGAGCGTGAAGAGTCAGAAATCTATTGTATTACTAAGACTTTTATTAGGGGTTAGAGCGTGAAGAGTCAGAAATCTATTGTATTACAAAGACTTTTATTAGGGGCTCGAGCGTGAAGAGTCAGAAATCTATTGCATTACCAAGACTTTTATTAAGGGGCTCGAGCGTGAAGAGTCAGAAATCTATTGTATTACCAAGACTTTTATTAGGGGCTAGAGCGTGAAGAGTCATAAATCTATTGTATTACTAAGACTTTTATTAGGGGCTAGAGCGTGAAGAGTCATAAATCTATTGCATTACAAAGACTTTTATTAGGGGCTCGAGCGTGAAGAGTCAGAAATCTATTGTATTACAAAGACTTTTATTAGGGGCTCGAGCGTGAAGAGTCAGAAATCTATTGCATTACCAAGACTTTTATTAAGGGGCTCGAGCGTGAAGAGTCAGAAATCTATTGTATTACCAAGACTTTTATTAAGGGGCTCGAGCGTGAAGAGTCAGAAATCTATTGCATTACCAAGACTTTTATTAAGGGGCTCGAGCGTGAAGAGTCAGAAATCTATTGTATTACCAAGACTTTTATTAGGGGCTAGAGCGTGAAGAGTCAGAAATCTCTTGTATTACCAAGACTTTTATTAGGGGTTAGAGCGTGAAGAGTCAGAAATCTCTTGTATTACCAAGACTTTTATTAGGGGTTAGAGCGTGAAGAGTGAGAAATCTATTGCATTACTAAGACTTTTATTAGGGGCTAGAGCGTGAAGAGTCAGAAATCTATTGTATTACCAAGACTTTTATTAGGGTTTAGAGCGTGAAGAGTCAGATATCTTTTGTATTACCAAGACTTTTATTAGGGGTTAGAGCGTGAAGAGTCAGAAATCTATTGTATTACAAAGACTTTTATTAGGGGCTCGAGCGTGAAGAGTCAGAAATCTATTGCATTACCAAGACTTTTATTAGGGGCTCGAGCGTGAAGAGTCAGAAATCTATTGTATTACTAAGACTTTTATTAGGGGTTAGAGCGTGAAGAGTCAGAAATCTATTGTATTACAAAGACTTTTATTAGGGGCTCGAGCGTGAAGAGTCAGAAATCTATTGTATTACCAAGACTTTTATTAGGGTTTAGAGCGTGAAGAGTCAGAAATCTATTGTATTACCAAGACTTTTATTAGGGTTTAGAGCGTGAAGAGTCAGATATCTTTTGTATTACCAAGACTTTTATTAGGGGTTAGAGCGTGAAGAGTCAGAAATCTATTGTATTACAAAGACTTTTATTAGGGGCTCGAGCGTGAAGAGTCAGAAATCTATTGCATTACCAAGACTTTTATTAGGGGCTCGAGCGTGAAGAGTCAGAAATCTATTGTATTACTAAGACTTTTATTAGGGGCTCGAGCGTGAAGAGTCAGAAATCTATTGTATTACCAAGACTTTTATTAGGGGCTAGAGCGTGAAGAGTCAGAAATCTATTGTATTACCAAGACTTTTATTAGGGGCTAGAGCGTGAAGAGTCAGAAATCTATTGTATTACTAAGACTTTTATTAGGGGTTAGAGCGTGAAGAGTCAGAAATCTCTTGTATTACCAAGACTTTTATTAGGGGTTAGAGCGTGAAGAGTCAGAAATCTATTGTATTACCAAGACTTTTATTAGGGGTTAGAGCGTGAAGAGTGAGAAATCTATTGCATTACTAAGACTTTTATTAGGGGCTAGAGCGTGAAGAGTCAGAAATCTATTGTATTACCAAGACTTTTATTAGGGTTTAGAGCGTGAAGAGTCAGAAATCTTTTGTATTACCAAGACTTTTATTAGGGGTTAGAGCGTGAAGAGTCAGAAATCTATTGTATTACAAAGACTTTTATTAGGGGCTCGAGCGTGAAGAGTCAGAAATCTATTGTATTACCAAGACTTTTATTAGGGGCTCGAGCGTGAAGAGTCAGAAATCTATTGTATTACTAAGACTTTTATTAGGGGTTAGAGCGTGAAGAGTCAGAAATCTATTGTATTACAAAGACTTTTATTAGGGGCTCGAGCGTGAAGAGTCAGAAATCTATTGTATTACCAAGACTTTTATTAGGGGCTCGAGCGTGAAGAGTCAGAAATCTATTGTATTACCAAGACTTTTATTAGGGGCTAGAGCGTGAAGAGTCAGAAATCTATTGTATTACTAAGACTTTTATTAGGGGCTAGAGCGTGAAGAGTCAGAAATCTATTGTATTACAAAGACTTTTATTAGGGGCTCGAGCGTGAAGAGTCAGAAATCTATTGTATTACAAAGACTTTTATTAGGGGCTCGAGCGTGAAGAGTCAGAAATCTATTGTATTACCAAGACTTTTATTAGGGGCTAGAGCGTGAAGAGTCAGAAATCTATTGTATTACTAAGACTTTTATTAGGGGCTAGAGCGTGAAGAGTCAGAAATCTATTGTATTACAAAGACTTTTATTAGGGGCTCGAGCGTGAAGAGTCAGAAATCTATTGTATTACAAAGACTTTTATTAGGGGCTCGAGCGTGAAGAGTCAGAAATCTATTGTATTACTAAGACTTTTATTAGGGGCTAGAGCGTGAAGAGTCAGAAATCTATTGTATTACAAAGACTTTTATTAGGGGCTCGAGCGTGAAGAGTCAGAAATCTATTGTATTACCAAGACTTTTATTAGGGGTTAGAGCGTGAAGAGTCAGAAATCTATTGTATTACAAAGACTTTTATTAGGGGCTCGAGCGTGAAGAGTCAGAAATCTATTGTATTACCAAGACTTTTATTAGGGGCTCGAGCGTGAAGAGTCAGAAATCTATTGTATTACCAAGACTTTTATTAGGGGCTAGAGCGTGAAGAGTCAGAAATCTATTGTATTACTAAGACTTTTATTAGGGGCTAGAGCGTGAAGAGTCAGAAATCTATTGTATTACAAGACTTTTATTAGGGGCTCGAGCGTGAAGAGTCAGAAATCTATTGTATTACAAAGACTTTTATTAGGGGCTCGAGCGTGAAGA
>CM017914.1:20046121-20129863 GCA_008369825.1 Triplophysa tibetana | reverse complement strand
TTATTATTATTATTATTATTATTATTATATATTCAGGTGGCGCTTTGATCGCAATTTAGACATCCTAAACATGCACGAAAACTCACAATAAATTGCACGCGCATCAGCCCCTGCAGAACTTGGCGTCTGATAGGGGTTTTAAAATTAGGCGTGGCAAATTGGCTCGCTAGCGCCACCTAGAACTGCCCAGACCACTACGTAATACGTACATGCACAAAAAATGTGTAGACTTATGGAACACCCCGAATCATGAGAAAAGTCTCTTGGGGCATATCTCTAAACCAAACAGGAAGTCCGTCATTTTGATTTCCTGCTGAATTTTGTCATTTCTGTCAATTTCCACGCGTCGTATTTGAACGAACTTCTCCCGGAGATTTTATCCGATCAACATCATATTCGTTTCATTTTCATCTTAAGGCCTCTGCGAAGCTAAATTGCGGAGCTTTTGACTTTTCGCCGGGAAACGTGACCCTGGCGGCCTGATAAAGTTTAGCCTTCGCCATCAACAGGAAGTTGTGTTACTCAGGCATAGAATGTCCAACAGGCCCCAGACTTCACACATTTGATACAAGACCTGGTCTTAATACAACTACATGTTGAAATTCAGATAAAGTTATAGCGCCACCTGCAGGAAACAGGAAGTAACATGTTTTAAACTGCGATTAACGCCTTATCGAGATTCAAACAGGTCAGTACATATTTGGCCTGCGTACATATCCATGTCAGTGTTCAATAAGAGTCATAGCGCCACCAGGTGGCAACAGGAAATATTGCAGGTATAAATAAATATTTTTTTTTCTATTATTTACCTGCATTCATGTAGTCAACTATAATGTACTTTATCTTTACATGGTATATTCAGATGGAGTCATAGCGCCACCAGGTGGCAACGGAAATATTGCAGGTATAAATAAATAAATAAAAATTCTATAATTTACCTGCTTTAATTTAGTCAAATATCATTCACTTTATCTTTAAATGGTAATATTCAGATAGAGTCATTGCGCCACCAGCTGGCAACAAGAAATATTGCAGGTATAAATAAATAACAAATTTTACTATAATTCACCTGCATTAATTTAATCAACTATCATTTACTTTATCCTTACACGGTATATTCAGATAGAGTCATAGCGCCACCAGGTGGCAACAGGAAATATTGCAGGTATAAATAAATAACATATTTTACTATAATTCACCTGCATTAATTTAATCAACAATCATTTACTTTATCCTTATACGGTATATTCAGATAGAGTCATAGCGCCACCAGCTGGCAACAGGAAATATTGCATGTGTGAAAAAATAAATCTTACTTTAATTCGCCTGCATTAAATTTATCACCTATAATTTCTTTTCTTTATTTAGTAATATTCAGATACAGTTATAGCGCCACCTGCAGGAAACAGGAAATGGGATGTTTTTAAACTGTTTTTAACTGCTCAAAGAGATTAAACAGGTCAGCATAATGTCTGGCCAGGGTAGATATCCAGGTATGTTGCATTTATGGTTATAGCGCCACCTACTGACAACAGGAAACATGGCACTTATAAATAATAACATTTTTTTCTATAACTCACCTGGATTAATTTAATCAACTATCATTTACTTTATGTTTACATTGTATATTCAGGTAGAGTCAAAGCACCACCAGGTGGCAACAGGAAATATTGCAGGTATAAATAAATGATTAAAATCTAATTCACCTGCATTAATTTAATCAACTATCATTTACTTTATCTTTACATGGTATATTTAGATAGACTCATAGCGCCCCCATGTGGCAACAGGAAACATTGCACTTATAAATAAATTACAAATCCTACAATAATTCGCCTGCATTGATTTGATCAACTATCTTTTACTTATTTCTTAACATGTTAATATTCAGATACAGTCATAGCGCCACCAGCTGGCAACAGGAAATATGGCACATATACATAAACAACGATTCCTATAATAATTCGCCATCTACTTTACAAAGAGAAATCACTTCGACCCATCCTCTAAACTCCCTGGGATGTCATGTGTTTTCTATTACCAATGCACGTTCTGTGCAGTTTTTGCCATTTCAAGGTTTCACACTTTAACAAACTCCTCCTAGAGATTTATTAAGATTAACACCATATTTGGTTAGTCTTAGGTACATTTTTTGTGATGCTTAATGGTGTACACCTTGAATTTGAACGTTCATGTGCCGGTTTCACACACATATTTGTCTGTACGCATGCTTGTTGAATGAGACCATTAACTATAATCTACATTTTTCTTTACATAGTAATATTCAGATAGAGTTATAGCGCCACGTGCCGGATACAGGAAATGGCATATTTTCAACGTTCATGTGCCGGTTTCACACACATATTTGTGTTTACGCATGCTTAGTGAATGAGACCATCGTCCACTCTGCTCCAAACGTAGCATGTTTGATTAGATTTATGCTCTATATTGTAACTCCCTGTATGCAGATTGCTCACCGTTTACTATTCCTGCGGCTGACTGGTTCGTGGTGGCACAGGGTTGCGGTTGCCACTTCCGCGAGGGCCCGCACATCGCTGCTTGCAGCTTTAATTATTATTATTATTATTCCGGTGGCGCTTTGATCGCAATTTAGACGGCCTAAACATGCACGAAAACTCACAATAAATTGCACGCGCATCAGCCCCTGCAGAACTTGGCGTCTGATAGGGGTTTTAAAATTAGGCGTGGCAAATTGGCTCGCTAGCGCCACCTAGAACTGCCCAGACCGCTACGTAATACGTACATGCACCAAAATTGGTAGACTTATTGAACACCCCGAATCATTAAGAAAAGTCTCTTGGGGCATATCTCTAAACCAAACAGGAAGTCCGTCATTTTTGATTTCCTGCTGAATTTTGTCATTTCTGTCAATTTCCACGCGTCGTATTTGAACGAACTCCTCCCAGAGATTTTATCCGATCAACATCATATTCGTCTCATTTTAATCTTAAGGCCTCTGCGAAGCTAAATTGCGGAGCTTTTGACTTTTCGTCGGGAAACGTGACCCTGGCGGCCTGCCAAAGTTTAGCCTTCGCCATCAACAGGAAGTTGTTGTTACTCAGGCATAGAATGTCCAACAGGCCCCAGACTTCACACATTTGACACAAGACCTGGTCTTAATACAACTACATGTTGAAATTCAGATAAAGTTATAGCGCCACCTGCAGGAAACAGGAAGTAACATGTTTTAAACTGCGATTAACGCCTTATCGAGATTCAAACAGGTCAGTACATATTTGGCCTGCGTACATATCCATGTCAGTGTTCAATAAGAGTCATAGCGCCACCAGGTGGCAACAGGAAATATTGCAGGTATAAATAAATATATTTTTTTTCTATTATTTACCTGCATTCATGTAGTCAACTATAATGTACTTTATCTTTACATGGTATATTCAGATGGAGTCATAGCGCCACCAGGTGGCAACCGGAAATATTGCAGGTATAAATAAATAAATAAAAATTCTATAATTTACCTGCTTTAATTTAGTCAAATATCATTCACTTTATCTTTAAATGGTAATATTCAGATAGAGTCATTGCGCCACCAGCTGGCAACAAGAAATATTGCAGGTATAAATAAATAACAAATTTTACTATAATTCACCTGCATTAATTTAATCAACTATCATTTACTTTATCCTTACACGGTATATTCAGATAGAGTCATAGCGCCACCAGGTGGCAACAGGAAATATTGCAGGTATAAATAAATAACATATTTTACTATAATTCACCTGCATTAATTTAATCAACAATCATTTACTTTATCCTTATACGGTATATTCAGATAAGAGTCATAGCGCCACCAGCTGGCAACAGGAAATATTGCATGTGTGAAAAAATAAATCTTACTTTAATTCGCCTGCATTAAATTTATCACCTATAATTTCTTTTCTTTATATAGTAATATTCAGATACAGTTATAGCGCCACCTGCAGGAAACAGGAAATGGCATATTTTCAACGTTCATGTGCCGGTTTCACACACATATTTGTGTTTACGCATGCTTAGTGAATGAGACCATCGTCCACTCTGCTCCAAACGTAGCATGTTTGATTAGATTTATGCTCTATATTGTAACTCCCTGTATGCAGATTGCTCACCGTTTACTATTCCTGCGGCTGACTGGTTCGTGGTGGCACAGGGTTGCGGTTGCTACTTCCGCGAGGGCCCGCACATCGCTGCTTGCAGCTTTAATTATTATTATTATTATTCAGGTGGCGCTTTGATCGCAATTTAGACATCCTA
Organism: Triplophysa tibetana; assembly: GCA_008369825.1. Lineage (NCBI taxonomy): Eukaryota > Metazoa > Chordata > Actinopteri > Cypriniformes > Nemacheilidae > Triplophysa > Triplophysa tibetana. Next base: position 20,125,591 of record CM017914.1, on the reverse strand, counting down.
AACATGCACGAAAACTCACAATAAATTGCACGCGCATCAGCCCCTGCAGAACTTGGCGTCTGATAGGGGTTTTAAAATTAGGCGTGGCAAATTGGCTCGCTAGCGCCACCTAGAACTGCCCAGACCACTACGTAATACGTACATGCACAAAAAATGGTAGACTTATGGAACACCCCGAATCATGAAGAAAAGTCTCTTGGGGCATATCTCTAAACTAAACAGGAAGTCCGTTATTTTTGATTTCCTGTTGAATTTTGTGATTTCTGTCAATTTCCACGCGTCGTATTTGAACGAACTCCTCCCAGAGATTTTATCCGATCAACATCATATTCGTCTCATTTTAATCTTAAGGCCTCTGCGAAGCTAAATTGCGGAGCTTTTGACTTTTCGTCGGGAAACGTGACCCTGGCGGCCTGCCGAAGTTTAGCCTTCGCCATCAACAGGAAGTTGTTGTTACTCAGGCATAGAATGTCCAACAGGCCCCAGACTTCACACATTTGACACAAGACCTGGTCTTAATACAACTACATGTTGAAATTCAGATAAAGTTATAGCGCCACCTGCAGGAAACAGGAAGTAACATGTTTTAAACTGCGATTAACGCCTTATCGAGATTCAAACAGGTCAGTACATATTTGGCCTGCGTACATATCCATGTCAGTGTTCAATAAGAGTCATAGCGCCACCAGGTGGCAACAGGAAATATTTCAGGTATAAATAAATATATTTTTTTTCTATTATTTACCTGCATTCATGTAGTCAACTATAATGTACTTTATCTTTACATGGTATATTCAGATGGAGTCATAGCGCCACCAGGTGGCAACCGGAAATATTGCAGGTATAAATAAATAAATAAAAATTCTATAATTTACCTGCTTTAATTTAGTCAAATATCATTCACTTTATCTTTAAATGGTAATATTCAGATAGAGTCATTGCGCCACCAGCTGGCAACAAGAAATATTGCAGGTATAAATAAATAACAAATTCTACTATAATTCACCTGCATTAATTTAATCAACTATCATTCACTTTATCCTTACATGGTTTATTCAGATAGAGTCATAGCGCCACCAGCTGGCAACAATAAATATTGCAGGTATAAATCATTTACAAAAAAATCTGTAATTATCCTGCATTAATTTAATCAACTATCATTTACTTTATCCTTACATGATATATTCAGATAGAGTCATTGCGCCACCAGCTGGCAACAGGAAATATGGCACTTATAAATAAATAACAAATCCTACTATAATTCGCCTGCATTGATTTGATCAACTATCTTTTACTTATTTCTTTACATGTTAATATTCAGATAGAGTCATAGCGCCACCAGTTGGCAACAGGAAATATTGCAGGTATAAATAACAAATTCTACTATAATTCACCAGCATTAATTTCATCACCTATCACTTTTTTACATTTCCATGGCAATATTCAGATACAGTTATAGCGGCACCTGCAGGAAACGGCATGTTTTCAACGTTCATGTGCCGGTTTCACACACATATTTGTGTTTACGCATGCTTACTGAATGAGACCATCGTCCACTCTGCTCCAAACGTAGCATGTTTGATTAGATCTAAGCTCTATATTGTAACTCCCTGTATGCAGATTGCTCACAGTTTTCTGTTCCTGAGGCCGACTGGTTCGTGGTGGCACAGGGTTGCGGTTGCCACTTCCGCGAGGGCCCGCACATCGCTGCTTGCAGCTTTAATTATTATTATTCAGGTGGCGCTTTGATCGCAATTTAGACATCCTAAACATGCACGAAAACTCACAATAAATTGCACGCGCATCAGCCCCTGCAGAACTTGGCGTCTGATAGGGGTTTTAAAATTAGGCGTGGCAAATTGGCTCGCTAGCGCCACCTAGAACTGCCCAGACCACTACGTAATACGTACATGCACAAAAAATGGTAGACTTATGGAACACCCCGAATCATGAAGAAAAGTCTCTTGGGGCATATCTCTAAACTAAACAGGAAGTCCGTTATTTTTGATTTCCTGTTGAATTTTGTGATTTCTGTCAATTTCCACGCGTCGTATTTGAACGAACTCCTCCCAGAGATTTTATCCGATCAACATCATATTCGTCTCATTTTAATCTTAAGGCCTCTGCGAAGCTAAATTGCGGAGCTTTTGACTTTTCGTCGGGAAACGTGACCCTGGCGGCCTGCCGAAGTTTAGCCTTCGCCATCAACAGGAAGTTGTTGTTACTCAGGCATAGAATGTCCAACAGGCCCCAGACTTCACACATTTGACACAAGACCTGGTCTTAATACAACTACATGGTGAAATTCAGATAAAGTTATAGCGCCACCTGCAGGAAACAGGAAGTAACATGTTTTAAACTGTGATTAACGCCTCATCGAGATTCAAACAGGTCAGCATCATGTTTGGCCTGTGTACATATCCATGTCAGTGTTCAATAAGAGTAATAGCGCCACCAGGTGGCAACAGGAAATATTGCAGGTATAAATAAATATTTTTTTTTTCTATAATTTACCTGCATTAATTTAGTCAACTATCATGTACTTTATCTTTACATGGTATATTCAGATAGAGTCATTGCGCCACCAGCTGGCAACAAGAAATATTGCAGGTATAAATAAATAACAAATTCTACTATAATTCACCTGCATTAATTTAATCAACTATCATTCACTTTATCCTTCCACGGTATATTCAGATAGAGTCATAGCGCCACTAGGTGGCAACAGGAAATATTGCAGGTATAAATAAATAATATATTTTACTATAATTCACCTGCATTAATTTAATCAACAATCATTTACTTTATCCTTACATGGTATATTCAGATAGAGTCATAGCGCCACCAGCTGGCAACAATAAATATTGCAGGTATAAATCATTAGAAAAATATTAGATATTGTGTGCTTGCTACAAAAGGCAATTGTAACTCCCTGTATGCAGATTGCTCACTGTTTGCTGTCCCTGAGGCCGACTGGCTCCTGGTGGCACAGGGTTGCGGTTGCCACTTCCGCGAGGGCCCGCACATCGCTGCTTGCAGCTTTAATTATGATTTTATTTGTTAATCAAATCATTTAGTTTTGTATGAATGTAAGAACAAAAATATACGTTCTGGTAGCGTGTACAAATAGTGAGTTCGAAATATGACATTGTAGTCTTGGTTAATAGAAAATTAACGTAACGTTACTGGTTAAATACATTTATTTGCTTCTCTTTTATATTTGATGTCATAACCAAGGAACTTAACGTTAAAGGTAGCAAATAGTCGTTTGAACTTTCTAATTTTTTATTCAGGTGATATTTATGGAGCAGCTTGATTCAGTGACACGGTCCACTTTACAAGGTATGTTACGTTTTAATGTTGCTTCAGACTGCTATATTTCGCTTAGTTCAGTGCACATGTAAGAAGTATTAGGCATGTTATAGATTCTTCACTAAAAATTGAAATGTATAAATTTATATTTATTTATTAAATTGCTTTATAGTGTGCCAGTCACAGATATGTTCATATGTTCAAACTGTCATTTTGGTATAAATAACGTTAGAAACCCACTAAGTAAATTTATATCCAAAAGACGTTCACTGAGGAGCCAGATTGAACATTTTGAAAGATGTCTTTTTTTTGACGTGTTCTGCACATCCGATATAACGTTAGACGTTCATGGAACCTCCGTACAAGGTTAAAAACTACAGTAGTTCAAATGTGGACATATTTTCAACGTCATTTATGGTCTCATTTATACATAGGCCTAATTTATACTGGTTCTTGACCAAATAAACACTCTCAGGATGCATTAAATTAAAACTCACATTTATTTCAATTTAATTTCCATTTGTAATTTCAAAGCAACAGACTGGGTGTGTTTATCCAAAATCATTAAAATAAAAGAAACGTCTTCACTCACACCTTTAGATAACTTAGCATCTGTAATTCACACTGTTTGGATCGTGAGAGAAACAAGCTCTTATGGATAGACTTTCTGGTTTAGACAGTGTTTCCCACTGAGCTGCTTAAACTGCCATTACCTGCAGACATAAAATACAGATACTTTGACTATTTATGTCAGAAGTTCTTAATGAGAATTAACAGTTGTGTTAACAAATATGAACATCTAAACCTATGTTAATTCTCATTAAGAACTTCTGACATAAATAGTCAAAGTATCTGTATTTTATGTCTGCAGGTAATGGCAGTTTAAGCAGCTCAGTGGGAAACACTGTCTAAACCAGAAAGTCTATCCATAAGAGCTGGTTTCTCTCACGATCCAAACAGTGTGAATTACAGATGCTAAGTTATCTAAAGGTGTGAGTGAAGACGTTTCTTTTATATTTTGCATGATGCATGATATAAATAACTGTCGTAAAAAATTTTGAATCTAAAATAACAAACTTTTTTTTTAACATTACACATATGGACAAAATTGATCTATGGCATCATTGTTAAATATGTTTTTTAATCATCCTAGCTGCAAACATCTGCGCAGCAGTATTACCAACTTTGTCACGTAATGACATTCGTGATCTTTTTCCGGGACCAGAAAACTTTTTACGACGGAAAACCATATGGGAGATGTTTCATACAGACAAAGAGGTAGACCTTTACTCCATTTTTCCAAACAACAGTATTAATTTTAATTAAATATTAGTGTCAGAAAAAATAAAGGTTACATACAGCAATGTTTAGGTCATTCACAAACAATCACACTAAATATCTTAAGTAATCAATAAGGTACAAGAGGCTGTGCTGTTTTGTGAATAAGTCACGGCTGAAGGGCCGTGTGACCTGTAATGCAGTGCTATGATCAAGAAGAGTTTATTTTAGTATTATTATTCATGGGTGTTCTATTAACAGGTTTATTTATATAAATTGTAATAGTTTTCATCTGAATTTAGCAGGGACAGGAGGCAGGATGCCTCAATCAAAACAAGGAGCGGGATGACACTGGTCTGACTTCTGCTCAAACTCCGTCTGAAATCCCAGTGACTACAAGGCACAGTATCTTTGAAGAGCCAAGTGGTCATCCTCCAAGAACCTTGCAGTTGCCCAACCCTGAATATGTTGTTTACACTGACAGTGAACTAGAACATGTTAGAAAAGAGTATTTTGATCTGCAGCGAGTTGGACAAGAAAGAGGTTTTAGCCTTTCAAAAGAACTTCGTTGTCGACTTGTGAGGAACACAGTGACCAACATGGTGTCTATCATGAGAGCATCAAGCACTGACTTCATGTACCCATCAAAAAACGATGTGCTTGCAATGGCAAAGCGACTGGTTGAATACTATCCCATGCTTCGAGATGACTCTGTGAATTGCAAACATATTTCGGTAAGTGTTTAAGGGCTCGGGATTCAAAAATTAAATTTGAGGGCACTTTATACATCATATATTGTATGTGTATATTTAGGAAGTCATTAAAGGGATACTCCACCGTTTTATCATATTAAACTATGTTATTCCCTTAACTAAGACGAGTTGATACATACCTCTCTAGTATCAGTGCGTGCACTTAATCGCTCTGACACGCGGTGACACTTTGATAGCACTTGGCCCAGTTCATTCATTAGGTACCAAACAGAGATCAACTTGGAAGCGACCAAAAACCTCCACGTTTTCCCTATTTAAATACAGTTACACGAATAGTTGAACGACCAAGTATGGTGACACAAAATAAAACGTGGCGCTTTTATAAGCGGGTTAAAAAGGATAACTATAATGTATGGCGGAATAGCACTTTTGAAAGAACTTCAACTCGGCGCAGTAAAAAGTCACGCCTGAAACTTCCTCCTCTCCCCCGCACCCTCTCACTAATTTTTCAGGCGTGACTTTTTACTGCACCGAGTCGAAGTACTCTCAAAAGTGATATTCCGCCATACGTTATAGTTATCCTTTTTTAGGAAATACTATAGTTTAATATGAAAAACGGTGGAGTATCCCTTTAAGAACTGATAATAAAAGCATTGTGAAATACAACATTTTATATTTGTCTGGGTGTACAACCTGTAACATCGTCAAACAGGATTCCATCTTCAAGCAATTAATGAAGAGACTCCAAAACATAAGAACCCCAAAAAAGAAACAGGGTCCAACCCCACAAAGAAAAAAGAAAAGGCGCTTGGATTTTGACGATAGTGATTCAAGCTCTTGCACATTCGATTCAGCAGGAAGCAGCAGTGCTTCAGCTGTAATGTTGGACACAGGAGAGAGCAGCACACCACCATCAGTGAGCACAAAACCACTTGCTGGTAAGTGTACCACATATTCATAATATACATTTTTTTAAATGTGGACCAAAAATGTTCCCAGCAAACAATTGCCATCTGTTAGACCCAATATAGTCCGGCTGTGAGTAAAACACTTCTTGACAAAACAACCCTGAATTTGGTTACATGTAATTTTAGCCAAAATAACTTGTGATATGTATGATATTCCATCATGTAAGCAAAGTCAACAAGTGCTTACAAGGTGTTTGGTTAAATTTCTTTGACATGTTCTAGATGACTGTTCTATTCTTGGGCTATTGTTAGGGTAGATGTCTATTACATTCTCACTGACAGCCCAAATTTTGCTTTTTTTAGGGTTGTGTTTGGGCGGCTATTAGACGTCTTTTAAATGCAAAATTGCTTGCTGGGTTTATACTGGTTTATTTTCTTTTCTGTTTTTATAAGGAGGAACAGCTGAACAAGATTTACCATTCAGTCAGACTGACCATAGAAGAGATGAAGACCATTCTGACACTGATAGTCAACAAAGCCAGGCCAGACATTACCATACTCTCCAAGAGATCTATAAAAGACCAAAGCCTAATAAGGAGGCAGTTGCTCAACTACTTGACCTTGAGTTTGATGCTCGGAGAGCCTTCATTAACTCAGACTGTTTCAAGGATCAGGACAGACCATCAAAGATACTGCAAGCGTACCCCTGTTTCAGAGAACTACATCATGTAAGTAATATATCTGATAATATATTTGAGTTCCTAGTGACTTCAATTATTTTTTTTAAATGTGTATGTGTGGGATTATTCCAGGTAATGGATGAACTAGGCCGGATTCTTGACAAAGGAAATCCCAGATTCATCCCAAAACTAAAAGCCCGTTGGGAGAGCTTCTGCAGCAAAGCTCAATTCTATGGGGTTTACAAAAAGGTTTTGAAGCCACCAATGAATCTAGATGGAGGTAAACTACCTGCCTTTACTACTTGAATTAAAATGTGAAAAATCTAACAATAGTTGTTTAACTTGCTTGTCAGTGTCATACACTACCATTCAAATGTTTTAGAACGTTTACATTTTAAAACATGTCTCTTTCTGCTCTCCAAGGCTGCATTTATTTAATCCAAACTACAGCCGTTATATAAGTGAATATAGTAAAGTGTAATTTATTCCTGTGATCAAAGCTGAATTTATCATCATTACTCCAGTCTTCAGTGTCATATGATTCTTTAGAAATCACTATAATATGATGATTTGATGATCAACAAACATTTATGATTATTATTATCTATTCACATAGTATAATATTGCACAATATCCCTTTTTTGCTGTAGTTTGGAACAAATAAATGCAGGCTTGGTAAGACGAAGATACTTATTAGAAAACATTTAAAAAATCTCACATTTCTAAAACATTTAAATGGTAGTGTATTTGAAATCATTAACATATTGTTATGAAAAGTTTAACTTCATTAAATAAGATAAAGTTTAATAATCCTTTCAACTACTTTTGATTAAGTTTTTATCCCTTTTTAATACACAATTGTTATAAGACTATATCAAGATCAGGAGGTTAAAGGAAATTCTTAAATGCATAGTTCACCCAAAAATATAAAAAATTCCCTCTAGTTGTTCCAAACCCGTATACGTTTCTTTCTTCTGATGAACACAAAAAAAGATACTTTGAAGAATGTTTTTTGGGTGAACTATCCCTTTAATGCATGCTCAACTCACCAATTTCAGTAAATCATAAAAGACTGTTCTCCTCAATAGTGAAACGCTCCATAGCCTTGATGAAGGCTCTTCCAGAGATGTTCCCATCACCTCTAGCCCCACCAAAAAAGATGGGACATGCAAGTGAAGCAATGCTGCACATCCTTGAGGTAAGACCTTGTTTATATTTCTACAAGACCAAGAGAAATAGAGAAGGTGTCATTTATATCAAGATGTACTGCTCAGTCATTTTTGTGTTTGTATTTCTAGCCAACAGAAAACCCAGATTCCTTCCTCAAGGGTAGACCACTCTTCAGTCCTGTCCTGATTGTGTCAGAGGACAACTGCATGTTGGCCATTGGGACTACACCTGTGACAACCTTTCCACAAGAAGACCTCCACGAAGGTGTGCTCTACCTAATGGCATACTATTATGCACTTCATCTTGTGTACCCAAAGTGTGTTGCAACTTTACTGTCTGTGCTTCAGACAGAAGTAATTTCAGATGCAATACATGGGCGTGATGCAACTTCTTCCTACAAAAAAGCCACTTTGGAGTGGAAAAAGTTCATTGGGGAGTAGTGGAAAAAGTCAGACATAGGTCTTTTGATCATTAATTGTTGACAGCACTTGTTTTCATCAGGTTCTTATAGACAGAAGTTGCTTAAATTCTAAAACAAAATAAAAATTCAGTTTTCCTTGGTCTCTTTTTTTATTTTATACATATATTCACTTTCTCAGTGATGTATCTGTGTAACCTTGACCAAGCTACCAAGCTTTGTTTTAATAGGCTTACCAATTGCTGTGATATGATGCATTGCTGTAATTTTTGAACAATCGTCTGCTTTCCTTTTGCAGTTGGAGTTAATAAAGCAATATTAAGAGCATGTTTGTTGTACCAGATTTATTAATTGTATCTGCATTTCAGAGCTTATTTTTAGAAATAGTCTAGATTGAGAGGGGACATTTACATTAGTTAGTCTTATTTTAAGACTTTAAATACTTCTTTTAAACCAAAACTTTTCCTAAAAATAAGCATGACACTCTTAAAATGTGTATATATATTCTTAAATCAAGATATTTGAAACCAAAACTTTTCCTCAAAATAGGCATGACACTCTTAAAATGTGTATATATATTCTTAAATCAAGATATTTAAAACCAAAACTTTTCCTCAAAATAGGCATGACACTCTTAAAATGTGTATATATATTCTTAAATCAAGATATTTAAAACCAAAACTTTTCCTCAAAATAGGCATGACACTCTTAAAATGTGTATATATATTCTTAAATCAAGATATTTGAAACCAAAACTTTTCCTCAAAATAGGCATGACACTCTTAAAATGTGTATATATATTCTTAAATCAAGATATTTGAAACCAAAACTTTTCCTCAAAATAAGCATGACACTCTTAAAATGTGTATATATATTCTTAAATCAAGATATTTGAAACCAAAACTTTTCCTCAAAATAGGCATGACACTCTTAAAATGTGTATATATTCTTAAATCAAGATATTTGAAACCAAAACTTTTCCTCAAAATAGGCATGACACTCTTAAAATGTGTATATATATTCTTAAATCAAGATATTTGAAACCAAAACTTTTCCTCAAAATAGGCATGACACTCTTAAAATGTGTATATATATTCTTAAATCAAGATATTTAAAACCAAAACTTTTCCTCAAAATAGGCATGACACTCTTAAAATGTGTATATATATTCTTAAATCAAGATATTTAAAACCAAAACTTTTCCTCAAAATAGGCATGACACTCTTAAAATGTGTATATATATTCTTAAATCAAGATATTTGAAACCAAAACTTTTCCTCAAAATAAGCATGACACTCTTAAAATGTGTATATATATTCTTAAATCAAGATATTTTTACCAAGAGTATTTAAAAGTAACCACATATAAAACAAGAAAAAAATACTAGATTTTACTATTTTTGCATTGGTTTCAAGATATTTGTACTGCTTGAATCAAGTTAAAATATCTAAATTTACTTCATTTTTTCTTGTTTTAAGACTTTAAGAACTTTTTTTTCGCAAGTTTTTTTGTCTTGTTTCAAGATGTCTTATCAAGTAGAATTTTCTCACCCCATTGGCAGATAATTTTGCTTTATTTTAGTTTTTTTTTCTTAATTTAGGTTTTATTTTCTTATTTTTGTATGTCGATTTTTTGCAGTGTAGAAAGGTCTGAGACTCTAGAAGACATATTTCATCATTGTTTCATAAAGTCATTTATGTAGAAAGAGTCAAAATTCCGTATATGACAAAACTAAGATCAAACATTTGGAAAGCCATGAGGCCAACTTCAATATTTTGCATTTGAATTTTTATCTTATCATGACAAACATTATATCTTTGGAAAGGTCTGAGACTCTAGAAGACATATTTCATCATTGTTTCATAAAGTCATTTATGTAGAAAGAGTCAAAATTCCGTATATGACAAAACTAAGATCAAACATTTGGAAAGCCATGAGGCCAACTTCAATATTTTGCATTTGAATTTTTATCTTATCATGACAAACATTATATCTTTGGAAAGGTCTGAGACTCTAGAAGACATATTTCATCATTGTTTCATAAAGTCATTTATGTAGAAAGAGTCAAAATTCCTTAAATGACAAAACTAAGATAAAAAAATGGAAAACCATGAGGCCAAGTTCAATATTTTTCATGTGAATTCTTATCTTATCATGACAAACATTATATCTTTGGAAAGGTCTGAGACTCTAGAAGACATATTTCATCATTCTTTCATAAAGTCATTTATGTAGAAAGAGTCAAAATTCCTTAAATGACAAAACTAAGATCAAAAAATGGAAAGCCATGAGGTCAACTTCAATATTTTTCATGTGAATTTTTATCTTATCATGACAAACATTATATCTTTGGAAAGGTCTGAGACTCTAGAAGACATATTTCATCATTGTTTCATAAAGTCATTTATGTAGAAAGAGTCAAAATTCCGTATATGACAAAACTAAGATCAAACATTTGGAAAGCCATGAGGCCAACTTCAATATTTTGCATTTGAATTTTTATCTTATCATGACAAACATTATATCTTTGGAAAGGTCTGAGACTCTAGAAGACATATTTCATCATTGTTTCATAAAGTCATTTATGTAGAAAGAGTCAAAATTCCTTAAATGACAAAACTAAGATCAAAAATTGGAAAACCATGAGGCCAACTTCAATATTTTTCATGTGAATTTTTATCTTATCATGACAAACATTATATCTTTGGAAAGGTCTGAGACTCTAGAAGACATATTTCATCATTGTTTCATAAAGTCATTTATGTAGAAAGAGTCAAAATTCCTTAAATGACAAAACTAAGATAAAAAAATGGAAAACCATGAGGCCAACTTCAATATTTTGCATTTGAATTTTTATCTTATCATGACAAACATTATATCTTTGGAAAGGTCTGAGACTCTAGAAGACATATTTCATCATTCTTTCATAAAGTCATTTATGTAGAAAGAGTCAAAATTCCTTAAATGACAAAACTAAGATCAAAAATTGGAAAACCATGAGGCCAACTTCAATATTTTTCATGTGAATTTTTATCTTATCATGACAAACATTATATCTTTAGAAAGGTCTGAGACTCTAGAAGACATATTTCATCATTGTTTCATAAAGTCATTTATGTAGAAAGAGTCAAAATTCCTTAAATGACAAAACTAAGATCAAAAAATGGAAAACCATGAGGTCAACTTCAATATTTTTCATGTGAATTTTTATCTTATCATGACAAACATTATATCTTTGGAAAGGTCTGAGACTCTAGAAGACATATTTCATCATTGTTTCATGAAGTCATTTATGTAGAAAGAGTCAAAATTCCTTAAATGACAAAACTAAGATAAAAAAATGGAAAACCATGAGGCCAACTTCAATATTTTGCATTTGAATTTTTATCTTATCATGACAAACATTATATCTTTGGAAAGGTCTGAGACTCTAGAATACATATTTCATCATTCTTTCATAAAGTCATTTATGTAGAAAGAGTCAAAATTCCTTAAATGACAAAACTAAGATCAAAAATTGGAAAACCATGAGGCCAACTTCAATATTTTTCATGTGAATTTTTATCTTATCATGACAAACATTATATCTTTAGAAAGGTCTGAGACTCTAGAAGACATATTTCATCATTGTTTCATAAAGTCATTTATGTAGAAAGAGTCAAAATTCCTTAAATGACAAAACTAAGATCAAAAAATGGAAAGCCATGAGGTCAACTTCAATATTTTTCATGTGAATTTTTATCTTATCATGACAAACATTATATCTTTAGAAAGGTCTGAGACTCTAGAATACATATTTCATCATTGTTTCATAAAGTCATTTATGTAGAAAGAGTCAAAATTCCGTATATGACAAAACTAAGATCAAACATTTGGAAAGCCATGAGGTCAACTTCAATACTTTTCATGTGAATTTTTATCTTATCATGACAAACATTATATCTTTAGAAAGGTCTGAGACTCTAGAAGACATATTTCATCATTGTTTCATAAAGTCGTTTATGTAGAAAGAGTCAAAATTCCGTATATGACAAAACTAAGATCAAACATTTGGAAAGCCATGAGGTCAACTTCAATACTTTTCATGTGAATTTTTATCTTATCATGACAAACATTATATCTTTAGAAAGGTCTGAGACTCTAGAAGACATATTTCATCATTGTTTCATAAAGTCATTTATGTAGAAAGAGTCAAAATTCCTTAAATGACAAAACTAAGATAAAAAAATGGAAAACCATGAGGTCAACTTCAATATTTTTCATGTGAATTTTTATCTTATCATGACAAACATTATATCTTTAGAAAGGTCTGAGACTCTAGAAGACATATTTCATCATTGTTTCATAAAGTCATTTATGTAGAAAGAGTCAAAATTCCTTAAATGACAAAACTAAGATAAAAAAATGGAAAACCATGAGGCCAAGTTCAATATTTTTCATGTGAATTCTTATCTTATCATGACAAACATTATATCTTTAGAAAGGTCTGAGACTCTAGAAGACATATTTCATCATTGTTTCATAAAGTCATTTATGTAGAAAGAGTCAAAATTCCTTAAATGACAAAACTAAGATAAAAAAATGGAAAACCATGAGGCCAAGTTCAATATTTTTCATGTGAATTCTTATCTTATCATGACAAACATTATATCTTTAGAAAGGTCTGAGACTCTAGAAGACATATTTCATCATTGTTTCATAAAGTCATTTATGTAGAAAGAGTCAAAATTCCTTAAATGACAAAACTAAGATCAAAAATTGGAAAGCCATGAGGCCAACTTCAATATTTTTCATGTGAATTTTTATCTTATCATGACAAACATTATATCTTTGGAAAGGTCTGAGACTCTAGAATACATATTTCATCATTGTTTCATAAAGTCATTTATGTAGAAAGAGTCAAAATTCCTTAAATGACAAAACTAAGATCAAAAAATGGAAAGCCATGAGGTCAACTTCAATATTTTTCATGTGAATTTTTATCTTATCATGACAAACATTATATCTTTAGAAAGGTCTGAGACTCTAGAAGACATATTTCATCACTGTTTCATAAAGTCATTTATGTAGAAAGAGTCAAAATTCCGTATATGACAAAACTAAGATCAAACATTTGGAAAGCCATGAGGTCAACTTCAATATTTTGCATTTGAATTTTTATCTTATCATGACAAACATTATATCTTTAGAAAGGTCTGAGACTCTAGAAGACATATTTCATCATTCTTTCATAAAGTCATTTATGTAGAAAGAGTCAAAATTCCTTAAATGACAAAACTAAGATCAAAAATTGGAAAACCATGAGGCCAACTTCAATATTTTTCATGTGAATTTTTATCTTATCATGACAAACATTATATCTTTAGAAAGGTCTGAGACTCTAGAAGACATATTTCATCATTGTTTCATAAAGTCATTTATGTAGAAAGAGTCAAAATTCCTTAAATGACAAAACTAAGATAAAAAAATGGAAAACCATGAAGCCAAGTTCAATATTTTTCATGTGAATTCTTATCTTATCATGACAAACATTATATCTTTGGAAAGGTCTGAGACTCTAGAATACATATTTCATCATTGTTTCATAAAGTCATTTATGTAGAAAGAGTCAAAATTCCTTAAATGACAAAACTAAGATCAAAAAATGGAAAGCCATTAGGTCATCTTCAATATTTTTCATGTGAATTTTTATCTTATCATGACAAACATTATATCTTTGGAAAGGTCTGAGACTCTAGAATACATATTTCATCATTGTTTCATAAAGTCATTTATGTAGAAAGAGTCAAAATTCCGTATATGACAAAACTAAGATCAAACATTTGGAAAGCCATGAGGTCAACTTCAATACTTTTCATGTGAATTTTTATCTTATCATGACAAACATTATATCTTTAGAAAGGTCTGAGACTCTAGAATACATATTTCATCATTGTTTCATAAAGTCATTTATGTAGAAAGAGTCAAAATTCCGTATATGACAAAACTAAGATCAAACATTTGGAAAGCCATGAGGTCAACTTCAATACTTTTCATGTGAATTTTTATCTTATCATGACAAACATTATATCTTTAGAAAGGTCTGAGACTCTAGAATACATATTTCATCATTGTTTCATAAAGTCATTTATGTAGAAAGAGTCAAAATTCCTTAAATGACAAAACTAAGATAAAAAAATGGAAAACCATGAGGCCAAGTTCAATATTTTTCATGTGAATTCTTATCTTATCATGACAAACATTATATCTTTGGAAAGGTCTGAGACTCTAGAATACATATTTCATCATTGTTTCATAAAGTCATTTATGTAGAAAGAGTCAAAATTCCTTAAATGACAAAACTAAGATCAAAAAATGGAAAACCATGAGGCCAACTTCAATATTTTTCATGTGAATTTTTATCTTATCATGACAAACATTATATCTTTAGAAAGGTCTGAGACTCTAGAAGACATATTTCATCATTCTTTCATAAAGTCATTTATGTAGAAAGAGTCAAAAATCCTTAAATGACAAAACTAAGATCAAAAAATGGAAAGCCATGAGGTCAACTTCAATATTTTTCATGTGAATTATTATCTTATCATGACAAACATTATATCTTTAGAAAGGTCTGGGACTCTAGAAGACATATTTCATCATTCTTTCATAAAGTCATTTATGTAGAAAGAGTCAAAATTCCTTAAATGACAAAACTAAGATCAAAAATTGGAAAGCCATGAGGTCAACTTCAATATTTTGCATTTGAATTTTTATCTTATCATGACAAACATTATATCTTTAGAAAGGTCTGAGACTCTAGAAGACATATTTCATCATTCTTTCATAAAGTCATTTATGTAGAAAGAGTCAAAATTCCTTAAATGACAAAACTAAGATCAAAAATTGGAAAACCATGAGGTCAACTTCAATATTTTTCATGTGAATTTTTGTCTTATCATGACAAACATTATATCTTTAGAAAGGTCTGAGACTCTAGAAGACATATTTCATCATTTTTTCATAAAGTCATTTATGTAGAAAGAGTCAAAATTCCTTAAATGACAAAACTAAGATAAAAAAATGGAAAGCCATGAGGTCAACTTCAATATTTTTCATGTGAATTCTTATCTTATCATGACAAACATTATATCTTTGGAAAGGTCTGAGACTCTAGAAGACATATTTCATCATTGTTTCATAAAGTCATTTATGTAGAAAGAGTCAAAATTCCTTAAATGACAAAACTAAGATCAAAAATTGGAAAACCATGAGGTCAACTTCAATATTTTTCATGTGCATTCTTATCTTATCATGACAAATTAATATATTTGGAAAGGTCTGAGACTCTAGAAGACATATTTCATCATTGTTTCATAAAGTCATTTATGTAGAAAGAGTCAAAATTCCTTAAATGACAAAACTAAGATCAAAAATTGGAAAACCATGAGGTCAACTTCAATACTTTTCATGTGAATTTTTATCTTATCATGAGAAACATTATATCTTTAGAAAGGTCTGAGACTCTAGAAGACATATTTCATCATTCTTTCATAAAGTCATTTATGTAGAAAGAGTCAAAATTCCTTAAATGACAAAACTAAGATAAAAAAATGGAAAACCATGAGGCCAACTTCAATATTTTTCATGTGAATTCTTATCTTATCATGACAAATTAATATATTTGGAAAGGTCTGAGACTCTAGAATACATATTTCATCATTGTTTCATAAAGTCATTTATGTAGAAAGAGTCAAAATTCCTTAAATGACAAAACTAAGATCAAAAAATGGAAAGCCATGAGGTCAACTTCAATATTTTTCATGTGAATTTTTATCTTATCATGACAAACATTATATCTTTGGAAAGGTCTGGGACTCTAGAAGACATATTTCATCATTGTTTCATAAAGTCATTTATGTAGAAAGAGTCAAAATTCCTTAAATGACAAAACTAAGATCAAAAATTGGAAAACCATGAGGTCAACTTCAATATTTTTCATGTGCATTCTTATCTTATCATGACAAATTAATATATTTGGAAAGGTCTGAGACTCTAGAAGACATATTTCATCATTGTTTCATAAAGTCATTTATGTAGAAAGAGTCAAAATTCCTTAAATGACAAAACTAAGATCAAAAATTGGAAAGCCATGAGGTCAACTTCAATATTTTGCATTTGAATTTTTATCTTATCATGACAAACATTATATCTTTAGAAAGGTCTGAGACTCTAGAAGACATATTTCATCATTCTTTCATAAAGTCATTTATGTAGAAAGAGTCAAAATTCCTTAAATGACAAAACTAAGATCAAAAATTGGAAAACCATGAGGTCAACTTCAATATTTTTCATGTGAATTTTTGTCTTATCATGACAAACATTATATCTTTAGAAAGGTCTGAGACTCTAGAAGACATATTTCATCATTTTTTCATAAAGTCATTTATGTAGAAAGAGTCAAAATTCCTTAAATGACAAAACTAAGATAAAAAAATGGAAAGCCATGAGGTCAACTTCAATATTTTTCATGTGAATTCTTATCTTATCATGACAAACATTATATCTTTGGAAAGGTCTGAGACTCTAGAAGACATATTTCATCATTGTTTCATAAAGTCATTTATGTAGAAAGAGTCAAAATTCCTTAAATGACAAAACTAAGATCAAAAATTGGAAAACCATGAGGTCAACTTCAATATTTTTCATGTGCATTCTTATCTTATCATGACAAATTAATATATTTGGAAAGGTCTGAGACTCTAGAAGACATATTTCATCATTGTTTCATAAAGTCATTTATGTAGAAAGAGTCAAAATTCCTTAAATGACAAAACTAAGATCAAAAATTGGAAAACCATGAGGTCAACTTCAATATTTTTCATGTGAATTTTTATCTTATCATGACAAACATTATATCTTTGGAAAGGTCTGAGACTCTAGAAGACATATTTCATCATTCTTTCATAAAGTCATTTATGTAGAAAGAGTCAAAATTCCTTAAATGACAAAACTAAGATAAAAAAATGGAAAACCATGAGGCCAACTTCAATATTTTTCATGTGAATTCTTATCTTATCATGACAAATTAATATATTTGGAAAGGTCTGAGACTCTAGAATACATATTTCATCATTTTTTCATAAAGTCATTTATGTAGAAAGAGTCAAAATTCCTTGAATGACAAAACTAAGATCAAAAATTGGAAAACCATGAGGTCAACTTCAATATTTTTCATGTGAATTTTTATCTTATCATGACAAACATTATATCTTTGGAAAGGTCTGAGACTCTAGAATACATATTTCATCATTCTTTCATAAAGTCATTTATGTAGAAAGAGTCAAAATTCCTTAAATGACAAAACTAAGATCAAAAAATGGAAAGCCATGAGGTCAACTTCAATATTTTTCATGTGAATTTTTATCTTATCATGACAAACATTATATCTTTAGAAAGGTCTGAGACTCTAGAAGACATATTTCATCATTCTTTCATAAAGTCATTTATGTAGAAAGAGTCAAAATTCCTTAAATGACAAAACTAAGATCAAAAATTGGAAAACCATGAGGTCAACTTCAATATTTTTCATGTGAATTTTTGTCTTATCATGACAAACATTATATCTTTAGAAAGGTCTGAGACTCTAGAAGACATATTTCATCATTTTTTCATAAAGTCATTTATGTAGAAAGAGTCAAAATTCCTTAAATGACAAAACTAAGATAAAAAAATGGAAAGCCATGAGGTCAACTTCAATATTTTTCATGTGAATTCTTATCTTATCATGACAAACATTATATCTTTGGAAAGGTCTGAGACTCTAGAAGACATATTTCATCATTGTTTCATAAAGTCATTTATGTAGAAAGAGTCAAAATTCCTTAAATGACAAAACTAAGATCAAAAATTGGAAAACCATGAGGTCAACTTCAATATTTTTCATGTGCATTCTTATCTTATCATGACAAATTAATATATTTGGAAAGGTCTGAGACTCTAGAAGACATATTTCATCATTGTTTCATAAAGTCATTTATGTAGAAAGAGTCAAAATTCCTTAAATGACAAAACTAAGATCAAAAATTGGAAAACCATGAGGTCAACTTCAATATTTTTCATGTGAATTTTTATCTTATCATGACAAACATTATATCTTTGGAAAGGTCTGAGACTCTAGAAGACATATTTCATCATTCTTTCATAAAGTCATTTATGTAGAAAGAGTCAAAATTCCTTAAATGACAAAACTAAGATAAAAAAATGGAAAACCATGAGGCCAACTTCAATATTTTTCATGTGAATTCTTATCTTATCATGACAAATTAATATATTTGGAAAGGTCTGAGACTCTAGAATACATATTTCATCATTTTTTCATAAAGTCATTTATGTAGAAAGAGTCAAAATTCCTTGAATGACAAAACTAAGATCAAAAATTGGAAAACCATGAGGTCAACTTCAATATTTTTCATGTGAATTTTTATCTTATCATGACAAACATTATATCTTTGGAAAGGTCTGAGACTCTAGAATACATATTTCATCATTCTTTCATAAAGTCATTTATGTAGAAAGAGTCAAAATTCCTTAAATGACAAAACTAAGATCAAAAAATGGAAAGCCATGAGGTCAACTTCAATATTTTTCATGTGAATTTTTATCTTATCATGACAAACATTATATCTTTAGAAAGGTCTGAGACTCTAGAAGACATATTTCATCATTCTTTCATAAAGTCATTTATGTAGAAAGAGTCAAAATTTAATATATGACACGACTGCATCAAAAAATTTATATCCATGAGTCTCACAAGTTCAGAGCAATGTTCTTGCAGTCTATGGAAGTTCTGAGAAGATGTTCTCCAAGAATCCTAAGAATGCCATCGACTGCATTGTATTTTACCTGAAATGTATTGACCCATTGCGCAAGTGTAACATTCAGTGGCAGTATGTCATCTACACTTTCATCATCAATCATATCAACAGAATCTAAATCACAATTAACTTTTGCTTTAGCTCCCTCAAATTCAACAGCATTCTGTGCTACCTCAACATGCTGAGCTACCTCAAGAGGCTATTTATTATTGGTCGCCAGATTATTAGAGGTTGTCTCACCTTCCCCACGAGACCTTTTTGCTGATTTTTTCCTGGTCTCTTCCAAAGAGTATTGTATTTTGTTGTAATGACATTTTGGCAGTCACCACCCCCGTAAAACTTAAAATAAAAAACCTTTCAACATACCAAGCCAGATTCTAACGTCACACATAATGAAAGCTGTCACTGTTGGAGAAAAAAGAAATATAAAAAATTAGTAGAGACCAACACACTGGCCTGATAAGACATACAAACAAGACATTTTAAATATTGTATTTTTTAAATGTGATATACATAACAGTAATAGCTTATACTGCACCCTAACCAAACGAGACAGCTATAGGCAATTTGTTTGTCCATACCGAACGCAAAAAAGGGGCGGGACGCGTCAATCAATCAGAAGACACAGCTAATCAGAACAGTTTGTCTCTGTCCACACAGCCTCGCACGCTGCAGCTGAAGAGAGCACAAAGAGAGATATGCGTCCTGTTTCTAAAATAGTAACGTCCGTTGCTCATCACGCAGCGCTATCGCGGCTGGTTAGGACTCAACCTTTGGTTAACATAGAAAAGATACCTTTTATCGTGTGTCGCATTGCGTTTGGTTAGGTCACCTTGTTTACAGGTTCATTTAAACATATGGTGGTATTTTTGGAAGTGTATTGTCCCACTTTAGAAAATTTGAGATGGATATCGGGTTTTTAACAAGAAACACACTTGAGAGATCAGGATCATAAACGGTTACGAACTAATTGGATTGGACAGATATTTAATTCTTAATTCCCATTAAAAAACAGAGGCGCAGCTATAATTATTAGAAAGACAATTCCCTTCTTAGTATCCAAAACAATATCGGATCTTCAAGGACGAAACATTATTGTTACAGGAAAACTGTACAATAAACCAGTTACTCTAGCCAGTGTATATGCCACAAATGTTGATGATGAGGCTTTTATTACCTCTTTCTTTACAGCATTACCTAATATGGACTCTCATAAATTGTTTAACAGAGGGGATTTTAA
The DNA here is from genome assembly GCA_008369825.1 of Triplophysa tibetana. Classification (NCBI taxonomy): domain Eukaryota; kingdom Metazoa; phylum Chordata; class Actinopteri; order Cypriniformes; family Nemacheilidae; genus Triplophysa; species Triplophysa tibetana. The sequence continues at coordinate 20,105,016 of CM017914.1, read as the reverse complement.
ACTGGTGTTAGACTCAATAATTGATAGGTCATCACAAAAACTACACTGTTAACGATTTCCTTGTATTTTTAAAGTAAGTTACTGGCAGCACAGACGCCAGTAAGTTACTGTATTTTGATTTACAGTACTGTACTGTAATATGTTATTACAGTACAAAAAATATTACTGTATAGTGAAGGGTTTTAAAGTTCTGTTTTGTATTACAATGTTCATTCAATTACAATCTACGTTTTTATTACATTTTATTTCTTTCTATGGATCACGTATAATCAATAAGTAAAACTGTGTGCATTAAGTGGATATCAGTATGAATAATGTGTGTATGTTTAAAAGGGTGAAAACTAAGCTTGCATATTAGAGTGCAGGAAGATAGTTTCAACAGGATATGGGGGTTGGGAGTATGTGTGTGTGTTGCATTCCATGCAGAAAGGGAGGGCAGGAGAGCATCCTGCACATACAACGCACATACCCATATAGCGAGGGTTTTAAGAAACAAACCAGATGTGAAAACTGTGTGGGGGATGTGTGATATTTTTCAGAATGTGTGTTGGGATATGTCTTATGCTATGTCTCATGATATGTCTTATGATATGTCTTATGCTCTGTCTTATGCTATGTCTCATGATATGTCTTATGATATGTCTTATGATATGTCTTATGATATGTCTTATGATATGTCTTATGATATGTCTCATGATATGTTGCAGAAAACAAGGAGAATAGAATGTGTGTTTTGCGGTATCATGTGATGTGTTGCAGACAAAGGAGAATGAAGCTGAATGAAGGAAAGACGAGGCGGAGCTCTGAAGAAAGAAAACACACCCACACATAAAACATATAAAAATGTAACACACTGTTTAGGCGGGGCTGATCTCTGGTAGTACTCTGTGCGTAGAGTGAGTGTGTGAGACAGCCCAGCGCTGAGCTCAAATCAATAAACTTCAACTTTTGTTCATCCGAAGTCCAGTAAGTCCAATTTTTGAATACGCAGGACTGAAAGTCCAACAGATGGTGACGCCGACGTGATTGGCTAAAAAGGGACATTTCGGACAATCCTTAAAGAGTACAGAGTGACAAAACGGAGAGGGAAAATCTTGGGTTCAACACAACGCCCGGGCGAAAATAAAAAGGTGAGCAGAGACCTGTTTTATCAAACATCTGCTAATTGACTACTCTAAATTGTTTGTGTTGAATTGCAAATATTCCTGATCATTATAAATAGACAAATTTGTACAAAAGTGAAGTTTGTTGAATTGAGGTTATAAGGAGACCGGGTTAAGTCGTAGGGTTAAAGTCCCTACGCAGGTTAAGTCGTGAGGTTAAAGTCCTTACGCAATTAAAAATTAAGTCGTTTGGTTAAAGTCCTTACGCAATTAAAAATTAAGTCGTTTGGTTAAAGTCCTTATGCAATTAAATTAAGTCGTCTGGTTAAAAGTCCTCACGCATGGAATCATTTGGTTAATTCCTTATGAGAAATTATTAAGTCGCGGGGTGAAAAGTCCTTGTGCCAGCATTATTAAGTCGCGGGGTGAAAAGTCCTTGTGCCAGCATTATTAAGTCGCGGGGTGAAAAGTCCTTGTGCCAGCATTATTAAGCCGTAGGGTTAGAAAACCTTATGCAAAATTGTATCGTGATAAAAGTTGTGTGTTGTGTATATATGAAAGTGTGTGGAGAGTTATATAAAGGCTGAAGTTATAGAGAAAATAATAGATCGTGATAATAAGAGTACATAATAACGGCATAATTATAAGCATCATAACCTAAATATGGAAGGAGAATTTGATAGAGAATGTGATGAATATGGGTGTGTCCCTGTGACTGAGCAATGGGACCGCATGAAAGATATGCTGCTGGCCCAAGCAGAAGTTAAACACCATAAGAGGGAAGTGAAGATGTTAGAAGAAAAATGGAGTCGGATAAGTCTTGAAAATGTGTGGGACAACCCACCGCGCGTGCCATTGGCACCTAAAATAAGGGAAATGGAGAAAAGAGAGCACATGTAAGACTAAAAAGACATGTAGAAGAGAAAATAAATAAATAAATAATGTAAAATGGATAAATGCAGGGAAACATTTTAGTCAAGAAAAGAAATTGCAAGATGAATTAAGAATATGGACAAGCATTGCGCTTACGGCCACTGCTCTGAGTCCGGTTAAAAGAGAGGGGGAAGAAAATTTGCAGATAAAGAAGTCAGGAAGTGAACAGGGAGACACCTCTGAACAAACAGCATATTACCAACCCCCAAAACTATATCTAGACTTGCAACTATTGACAAAACCACAACCGTATGACGGAAAAATGAAGCAAGTTATGGTAAAATTAAACCAAGGAAACGTAGTAAAGAATTGCCTGACACAACGTTTGATATAAATGAACAAAGAAAGCAAATAAAACCAAATAACAAGATTAGTCAGTGGAACAGCACAGCAGTTAGCCCCCGAGGGAGAAGAACAAGGAAAACACATTCCACAAGGGGAGGAGAAAGAAGAGTGTGGAGAGCTAATAAATCACGAAACACCCCTGTTTTATTGCATTGCCAACAGAGTTTAGATAGTGCTGGAACAATTGCAAAGTGGAGAGAATGAATCTCACTCTGAAACTGAAATTGGCTAAAATCTGTGCACAGACAAAATTGACCTGGTTATCTGTACTAACTCTAGCATTAATGACTGTACGTTCCTCTGTTAACAGGATTTCTGGCTTCACACCATTTGAATTTCTTACAGGTCGATCTTTTCCAGGACCGACAACACCGCTTCGGCAGGAGATCAGTGTCACATTGTGTTTATTTTGACAAATTAACTGCTATGAGCAAACATTTATCACAGCAGGTCACCCCTGACACTGAACCAGGACCGATCCCACCGCGAAATGAGTGGGCAGGTCTTTGGAACAGACGGCTGTGGACCTGAGATCTCAGGTCCAAGAGAGGGAGGGTGTTGAAGGTGAAGCAAAAGGGAGCGCAGAGGAACATTGCAGGTCATATAAAGGAAAGGTGACATTTGAATCTTTAGCGCACTGTGTAAGTGAAGACTGTGCATATGGGGCAGACATTGCAGTAATATTTAAGAATAAATATGGTGAAAAGTGAAGCATCACATGCATTTCTAACTTTTATGGGTCAAAACCATAAAGACTCATAGAATTATTCTATTTTTATTTCATTGGTCCACTCAACAGTGCCAAAAAGGGGGGTATACTTTTTAATTAACACTATAGATACCATGGCACAAGTGATAGTGAGCCATCTGTTAAATATCACACAGAAATTCCCTAGTCCTTACAGGCCTCAAAGATATCAAATGGACAGGTGTGGGTAGTGCCATAAAAAATGAACTGCCATGCAGACAACACCACAACATATGGACTGATATTTAACCCAGAGATTTGACTGAATTGAGAGAATTTTTTTATCTCTGTCTGTTATCCTAAAGTCTTTCTTTTCAGATTGATCACTATGACTCCTTATAGAGTCCAGATACCAGAGAGGTGTCTTAGAACTTGAAATGGAGGAGATGGGTGAGATTATACTTCAAGGGGTCATTCACACTTCACAGTTACATCACAGAAGTAGTTACACGGCCTCCCGGTGTAGCACCGGATCCAAATTGTGCAACACAGATTGTTGTAGATACCCATCTCCCAGACATGAACATATAGCATTGTGGACACACTTTCGCTACTACAACCTCATAAAATGATTATCTGGCATAACCTTAAAAGTTATCCAGACTCAAAACACTACACATCGCCTAGGATGATTAGTCTAGATTTCAAATATGATACATAAGAAGGATCTATAGCCTGTCATGCATATAGAAAACTATATAGCATCTCACACATAGGACAAACTCATGATGCTAATTTAATTATAAGATAAAACCTGTTATTACAATTCTGTTGATTTATGTGAAACCTTGCAATGTACATAGTACATTTGCATGGTTATAGTTTTATGTATAGTAAATGGTTTGATTTCTGATGAAGAGAGGTGAAATTGAAAATTTGTGCAATTTTCAATTGAAATCATTGGCATTGTTCCAAACCAGATAGCACACTGGTTTTTTAACATATGTCTAATGATATGTTTAAAGAGTGGTTAGATCTGAAGTGCTGGCGCTTCTCCAATCGGCCTCGAAATTCTCAATCTGATTTTTACCATTGAACGTGACGTAGCGTACTGTACACATCAACATTCACAGAATTTTTTGACAACAGCTATATTAGAGATTCAGAATATGTCCTGATACTTCTTTGTAATGATAGATTTGCAGGGTTAACTCGTATTTGAGTATTCTGAATTACTATTATGGTTATTAAAATAAGTTATATAACTATACCATATTATGCATAACGTTGTATCTGGATTTTATAAATACATGAAAATACATTTATATGCATACTGTAGATTTGTATTTTGGTTGCAATATATTTAAAAGATATAATTATAAACTATTATTGTATGATGTATACCACTGGAGAATATGCCAGTTAAATAGACTTTTGCCACTCTTCCTTTAAAATACTCAGAGTATCTAAACTCCACCATAGTAGTGAAGAATCAGGTAATCAAATGGGATCACTTTATGTGGCTTTGGATGAAATTGAGACCTTATTCACCACTCGCACCAGGTACCATGAATTTTTTTTATGTTTAACCCTTTATCATCTTATCCCAATGTTACTAAAATCATCAGTGTTCAGTTGTTGTATGGTTATGAAGATGACGTTGAGGTGTCTCATACACAATGGTGTGTTATTAGTGAGATGAATTCCTTAACCTATGGAGCTGCGCTGCAAACCATACCTTCTACTTAGATGTAACTAAGAATAAATGGGTCAGATAAATATCATGGGGAGGATACTACTAAAAAAGATGTTTCTCTTCGGTGGGAAGACACCTTCTACGAACAGAGCACATGGGCTCTGACTGAATGGACTTGGCACAACAAATTATATTGCAGACTATCAGACTTAGGTGGAAACCAACCTGGGCAAAAGAACAGCAAAGATCCACCTGCTCTGTACCATGCCAGCTCTACAGAGACTTCTGCAGTAAGTGATACACAATGACAAAGAATGCCTAAAAATGTCCCCTTAGGGACTGCTCTGAGATTGCCCCAAGGGGTCAGGGGAGGAACTGTAAGGCAGCTGGTGGAAAAGTCCTAAGAACTAAGGTTGTTTGTGATGCGAAGACACAAAATAATAAAACCCCATTTGTTGTTAGAACCTGAGGAATGATATCCTACCCTCCCCTCAGGGGTTGTTGATCCCCAGGAATTGAATCCCCTATTCTTATCACACCTGTGCCCTTGATCCCTTCAGGACCTTATCACTAGGAAAATGCTTACGCTTTTTATTCTGTGTATATCATTTATTGTCAGAGTATGAAGTTTTGATCATCATGTTTGGTATTGTTTTAAAGATCATGGTGCGATGGGTGAAAGGGTCTAGTTCTTTCAAATCTAACAGAGAGTATATTATATGTATATTGAGATCTTATTTGATGTTCTCTTCAGTGAAGAGAAAACAAACAAACCAAATTTCTCGCTGACCATTGGCTTTGTTACATCTGGGTATAAAACGTGAATTGGCAAAAGACTCGAGCAAGCATCTGTAACCAGAACTTCCCACACTGTAACTGAGTCTTGATTTTACCAGATCACTCTGTAACCGACTAATTGTCACAGCTATAGAGAAAAGAGACCCCAACCCGCCCCCGTACGAAATGCCATTATTAGCAGCAGACCACTATCAAGATGACAGTGAGGAAGAGGAAAGCCGTGCATAGGGATGTTTTACGTATTTTTTTTATACCTTTGATTTTTATGTTCTTGAATTTGATGTCTTTGAATTTTTAATACGATTGTGGTGTACCCTATATAATGAAGAGGGACTAAATATGTGGGATATGTGTGTGTGACCTCTTTCAGAGGTCAAGAGAGGGATTGAAGGGTTTTAAAGTTCTGTTTTGTATTACAATGTTCATTTAATTACAATCTACGTTTTTACTACATTTTATTTTCTTTCTATGGATCACGTATAATCAATAAGTAAAACTGTGTGCATTAAGTGGATATCAGTATGAATAATGTGTGTATGTTTAAAAGGGTGAAAACTAAGCTTGCATATTAGAGTGCAGGAAGATAGTTTCAACAGCATATGGGGGTTGGGAGTATGGGTGTGTGTTGCATTCCATGCAGGAGAGCATCCTGCATATACAACGCACATACCCATATAGCGAGGGTTTTAAGAAACAAACCATATTTGAAGACTGTGTGGGGGATGTCTCATGATATGTCTCATGATATGTCTTATGATATGTCTCATGATATGTCTCATGATATGTCTCATGATATGTCTCATGATATGTCTCATGATATGTCTCATGATATGTTGCAAAAAACGAGGAGAATAGAATGTGTGTGCGTGGCTATGGTTGCCCAACATTCCATAGCCATTGGGGCCTCAGGTCAGGGGTTAACAGATGTGATCAAGTTGGGGGAGTGCGTTGTTTTCACAGAAGCCAAACGAGGAGAAGAAAACGTCAGCTGAGAACTGGTCCAACGATTGGCCACGGTCCGGAGCAAGCTGGAAGATACACCCACAAATACAAATATAAATATGTTGTACACTGTTTAGGCGGGGCTGATCTCTGGTAATACTCTGTGCGTAGAGTGAGTGTGTGAGACAGCCCAGCGCTGAACTCAAATCAATAAACTTCAACTTTTGTTCATCCGAAGTCCAGTAAGTCCAATTTTTGAACACGCAGGACAGCTGCAGACCAACAGGAGAAGAGCTTAGAATTGTATAATCATGCGTGGGAATAGTTTAGATATTACCTTAGACATTGTTAGGCAGGTAGTTAGATTGATTTTTGTTTTACTTTTTATTATTTTGACATCAACCCGTTTCAATGTTTGATGTTTCAGTTAATCATTAGTGCTCTACAATCAAACACTATTATGCGAGTGCACTTGGTGCACAAGTGTGAATTTTATTTTGTTTTGTTTATTTTTTTGCATCTAAAAAATATAACATGTCATTTTCATTTATTATTTTATTGATATAACCAAAACTGTTATGTAAGTGCATCTGTTGCACATATGTCTATTTGTCATTGTATCTTCCTGAATTATGAGAAGCTGCCCACCAAGTGAGCTAAAGAACCTGATCTAAATAGCAGCAAGTGTTGGTGCCAACGGTACAGGGCCAGTGACTGGTAAATCTGAAGACAGCATCGTCCAGATGGTTTTCATCTGGACCAGTTCGAGTGTGGGTCCCAGGGCATGCATAAGGCGATGCAACGGGATGGACCAAAGCATCTTGACAAGTCTACAGGACCACATCGAATGTCGATCCCGACAACAGAAAATAACTACTATCTTAGAGAGAACCAGATTTACTGACACGACTAGCAAACACCTGGTGATATATCCCTGAATTGTACTGAAACAAATGACACAGTGAAGCTTGATGCAACGATTTACGAGAGAAAGAACTTTGACAAACTGAGTGACACTACACTTCTGTTATGAGCAAAGGATCAACAATTAGCAGCAAACGATAGATCAACGATGGATTGAGCGCTACCTTAAACACATTGATGGACCACCCTGGTCCTAAAAAACATCATGCAATGAACATGTGGTAGAGACTGACAAACCGACGGCAAGAATCTACAGGAAATAGTATGTTTGTGCCATGTTTCCCAAAGATACCACTTGAGGGGACTGGTGGGATAATCAGATCTGTGACGAAGAAATTGAAATGACTCTCGGAGAATCTGATATGTTACGCAAAGTCTAAAAGACGTCATCACTTGGGAAGAACCCTGAGACAAAAGTGTTAATATATCTATGAGGAGACAATAACCAACTGCACTACCAGAGAGGCGTGTCTGAAATACCTGAGAAAAGTGCAGGTAAAAGATCAATCTCAACTTAAAACGGAACAATGGTTCGAAGACCTGACTAAATCAGTGATTTCGTACCAGTATCTGTTTACAACCAAGCAGAACAGGAGCGATGAGCAGCAAATTGTTCTAAATGTTCCGGACGAAAGAGGCGCTGGAATCATAGAAGACAACTACTGGCTGTGTGGGTACTGAGTGTACTTATATAGAGGAACTGGACAGGACTGTGTTCTTTGGGACAGGTACATCAATGAGCAATCATCATACCATATGACATGATGACACGACAACAGAGGACACGAAGAGGACTGTTTGAATTCCTTTCTGATAGCTCTGTGCCAAAGAATCATCACATCTGGACTGTGGCTGAGAAAGTCTCAGCTGCTTTTGGTCCAATGTTAGGAGTCAGCTCTTTAATGAATGAAGTTGAGATCACCAGATTTGAGTTTACGTCATTTATGAACGGATTTTTTTTTTGAAAGCCATCAAGGAGGAGCTACGTTGACTACGACGGACAGTTTTGCAAAATCGCCTGATCTGGGACAAGTTCAGAGCAGCGAAAGGAGGACTTTGTGCAGTAATCGGAGAAACCTGTGACACCCATATTACAGAGAAGCATCTCATCGGCAAGGACGGAAGATCATCTCTTTAATGATTGAGACTTTCACCAAATCTGAGGTTGACTCAGAAGAATTTAATTGGGACTGGATGACAAGTGCGTTTACTAACATGAAAAATTTGATGTTGATTGTGGCTTGCTTTCTTGCATGCATTATATTGACGTTATGCATTAAGTCATTTCAACGAACAGCTGCATCCACTGTTCCCAGTCAGATGATTGTTTATGTTGTATCACAACATAGCATGAATAATGATCACACATATGCCAATATTGACAAAAAAATTATCAAGAAACTGATGCATATAACAGGGTTAAAAACAGAAATACTCATGTTATGAAGTATTTACAGAAGGGTTGAAGGATTTTTTATTTATTTTTTATTGCTTGCTCATAACCGAAGTATTTGAACCTAGGTATCATTTCAACTTACGTAGTACATTATCTTAAGTATTTTATCAGTCACTGAATGGGAAAAAATGTATTATTCTATTTGAGCACTATTGATTTTTTATTTTATATATTACAATTTATCTAAGTCTATAATTTCCTTTTTACAGATACCATTTTGTTGGAGTGTGAGGCTTGGCAGCCTCAAAGGGGGGATTATATGGTGGATTTTCTATTATAGTGTTGAGTTTTCTATTCTTATGAAACAATATTGGGCCTCATGTATAAGTATGAGCTCATGAACACCTGCATGAACAACAAGCATCTTATCTTAGCTGCACGTACACCACACATCATTTTTAATAAGGAAGTTTGGGTTGTTGCATGACATGATTTAGTCATGAATATGATTTAAAAACCATTTGGTTTGTTATTGAAATACCTAAATATAATGCATTTTAATTAAATAGTTTATTATTTAAGAATTCATAATCCTGATTCTAATGAATTAGAAACACATTTGATTTATTAATATTATTACATAAATCTTATTCATACTTGTTTCATTTACATATGTTTTACAAATTTGTATCACAAAGTTTATTGCTTAATTTAGGTAAAAAATATGTAATCCAAATGGATGGAAATTTTATATGCAATCAAAATACATAAATCTTAATTATTAGAGACAAATATTTTTTTGAGTGTATGTGTTTTTAACATTCAAGATTACAGTATCAAAACATTGTCTCATGACATTAGTATGAACCTTGAGATGGAGACCAACCGATGCTCATCAGCATAAGACACAATACAACTCTCAACGAGGTAAAACAGCAGGAAAGTGTCACGGAAACTCATGGGTAGAACCCAATAGCAGGCAGAGACAGGACGACAGGAGGTGAAGGGTTAACAGGGATTTATTTAGGACACAGAACACTACAAAAACAGGCAAAACAAAACCCACGAGGGGGAAAACAAGAGAGGATAAACAATAATCTTAAACAAGGACAAGAACACTGACTAACTAGACTACAAGAAAGCAAACACTTGAACAACACTAGCATAAACTAAACTAGACTTACTAAACACGGGGAACAGGAACAACAGCTTAGCATGAAACAGCAACATCCAAGGTACAGCTTACAACGACAAGGTATCACAGACAATGAACGCGCACCAGACAAAGAAACAAGAGGATGTTTTATAGGGGAGGTAATTAACACAAACTAGGAAACAGGAGGGTAGGGAACAATGTCGTGACTCGGGGAGAGTATGGAAGGCCATAAGTGTCAAAACCATCTCTCCCCAGATGAAACAGAGGATTCTGTATGATTCCACCTCTAAACCAAGAAATACCTGACAAGGAGAGGTGAAACCATGACAGAAAGTAAGGAACAAATAATACGAATAGAAGTGAATAATAAAATAAATGAATGAATACATTTGATAGATGAATATTGTAATAAATGGGATAAATGAAATAGAATAATAAAATGAAATAAAACAAGAAACAAGTGTAAGTTTCTATCCAGATCTATCAATAGTCTCTTTGTGTCATTGTGTGAATGTTATGTCCCGTGCAGTGCTGTGTGCATATCTGTATGTCTTTGTTTAATGCATGTGTGTGTGAGCCTGTGTACTGTCCACAATTGTTTGCATTCACTGAGTGTGTGTTGTGTGCCTGTGTTTCGTGGCCTGTGTGAGTGTGTGTGTGTGTGTGTGTGTGTGTGTATTTATCCATATTATTTTCCTCTTTATTTTAAGAGTGTGGTTGAATTCAATTCAATTCAAGTTTATTTATATAGCGCTTTTCACAATGTGTATTGTTTCAAAGCAGCTTTACAGGGCAAACAGGAAAAACAGAAAAGGTAAAACACAGCACAGTGCATTGTATTTATACAACGAGTAAGATCATACTAATAAATAATATATAATTTCTAAATAAATAAATAAATGCAGTCTCCCGGTGAGCAGGCCAACACTGCCCTGCTGTGGCGAGGAACCCAAACTCCAATGATTGATTAATGGAGAAAAAAACCTCGGGAGAAACCAGGCTCAACCGGGAGGGCCAGATCCCCTCTGACGTGTCATAGCTGCACTCAAACTGCTGACATGTGATTTAAGTTTAGCATTCAATACCAAATATTGTAACTTCAGCATTAATGAGACAAATAGTCCGTCTTTCCTCTTTGTTGGGGGTGTATTGGTCTGAGCTGGGATGGTCATATTTCTCTTGGCTGGTGGTGGAATTGCCTTAGATGGGGCTGGGATGGTCAGGCAGTCTGCAGCTGTAGCTGGCGTTATCTCAAATTGGGGATGGGCATCTGTCGGTCGTCTGGACATGGTGGAACTTCTTCCTACCTCGGGATGGGCATCCCGAAGCAGAGGCGGAAAGAGAATAAAGAGAATAATTAGCGTAGCTGCTGTTCATTAACTATGCATTAAGTGAAAGCTTGGCTGAAAAGATGTGTCTTTAATCTAGATTTAAATTGGGAGAGTGTGTCTGACCCTCGAATAGTATCAGGAAGGCTATTCCAGAGTTTAGGTGCTACGTATGAGAAAGCTCGACCCCCTTTGGTGGATTTAGTTATTCTAGGTGTTGTAAAAAGTCCTAAGTTTTGAGATCTTAGAGAGCGTGTTGGGTTGTAACGTGATAAAAGCTCGGTTAAGTAAATAGGGGCTAAACCGTTTAAGGCTTTGTATGTAATTAAAAGAATTTTAAAATCAATACGATACTTAATGGGTAGCCAGTGAAGAGATGATAAAACTGGGGTTATGTGATCGTATTTTCTTGACCTAGTAAGAACTCTGGCAGCTGCATTCTGAACTAACTGTAGTTTGTTTATCGATGATGCAGGACAACCACTAAGTAGAGCATTACAATAGTCAAGTCGTGAGGTCACAAATGCATGAATAAGCTTTTCTGCGTCAGCAAAACATAAAATATTTCGTGACTTGGAAACATTTCTAAGGTGGAAGAAGGCTGTTTTTGTGATATTTGAGATGTGATTTTTAAATGACAGGTTTCCATCTAATATAACGCCTAGGTCTTTAACTGTATTTGTTGGAGTAACAGTGCAGCCTTCAATTTGCAGGCTGTAATCGGAGATATTCTGTTTACCTGTTTTTGGTGCTATAAGTAATATTTCCGTTTTGTTAGAGTTTAAAAGAAGGAAATTACTAGTCATCCAATGTTTTATGTCCTCGATGCACTCTGCCAGTTTGGATAGTTTGAAGGAATCATCTGGTCTTGATGAGATATATAGCTGAGTATCATCTGCGTAACAGTGGAAGCTAATTTCATGTTTTCTAATAATGTTGCCGAGGGGCAGCATGTATATGGAGAAAAGCAAGGGTCCTAAAACCGATCCCTGAGGTAATCCATAATTTACTTGCGTAAGATATGACGATTTCCCTTTTAAATGGACATTTTGATATCTGTCTGTTAAGTAAGATCTGAACCATTGTAGTGCCTGTCCCTGAATACCAATATAATTGTGTAAACGATCTAATAGTATTTTATGGTCTACAGTATCGAAAGCAGCACTAAGGTCAAGCAGGACTAAGAGTGAGATGTTACCTTTATCTGATGCAATAAGAAGGTTGCACTGTATACTTTTCAGTATCATGTGTGAATGGCTTCTTCCAGCAACCATGAATGTGAATCAATGTATCCATTCAAGATGGTCCTAGATTGTATTTATTCAATTTTAATTCTTCAGAACACAAAAAAGCTATTTTGAAGAATGTGCATTGTATTAACAAAAAAAACTCACTGCAATAGAATGCGATAAAGACACAGGACTTCCTTTTTTTACTAATGGCTTCGTTTATTATCATTTAACAGCTGCCAAGCCACGCCCATAGCAACCAAACAGATTATCTTAGCAACCTTCTAGCCAAGACCTGCATCTATGCAGTAGAATATCATAGAGACACAGGTGTTGGTTCGATTCTCATGGATGAGTGTATTGTCAATTGGCAGGTGCCCTGCCACATCAATAGCAACTAAACAAGTTAACTTAGCAACCATTAAGCTAGACCTATATCTCTGCAATAGAACATCGTAGAGACACTGTGGTTGTTTCGTTTGACTTGTGGTTGGATATGAAATGAAATAGCCATAACTCGAGAACTATTTGAGATATCTTCGTGGGGCTTGGAATATATGTGTAGAACATAACTCAAAGATGGCGGCTTTTGGAAACTAGGTGCCGCTATAACAGTAAAAATGGCAAATTGACATGTCTTTTTGTTGCCTGAAAAATTGTGTATCACGTGACACTTGACATTTACGCAAACTATTGATATCGTATGATAGCTGTCCTCATTCCGAATAACTTTGTCCCTAAAAACAATGCTTTCACTAAAAAAAATTAAAAAAATGAGTTTTCTCATTTTGGAATTAAACTCTTCATACATACAATTGTAAATAATTGTATTGTCACTAAACACATATGAGCAATAATAGTTGTAAGCTCAATCAATGTTCATCATGGATTTTTAAATAAGTGTGACTTTTATTTTAAAACTGGCGCTTGTTTGATGCAAATAAAACTACCATCCTCGTTTAAAGTCCATGAATGATGTATTATCTAAAGTTGTAACACTTGTGTAAAAGTTATCTGGGTAATTTTATCGTGATAGTTGATGATATTGAAGTGGTTGATGTGTGTTTGGACATTGTGAAATCTGACGGGCTTGATTGATTCTGTGTTGAAACTCCTCGGATTTGCTCAGTTTATTACTTTCATCTTTTGATGATTAAGTATTAACACATTTTTTATTGATGTTTCGAATTGTTTTCTACAAGTTGCATGTGTTTAGTGTTCAAAAGAAATGTGCAATGTATGGAAACTGTGTGCATTGTTTTCTGAAGATCTACAATAATGCCTGTCATCAATTATGTAAATGATTCTTTATATATTGAGTTACAAAACTGCTCAAAGTAGTATTTCTACTCCGTTTAAGTTGATGTAAATAATATTTGTCCTGCTTGATTGTGATTAATTGACTTGATCATTAATTGGTGTGTAACAAACAGGTCATGTTTTGTTTTTTTGAGATTGAACTAAGATGTGGAGCTGAGAGGGCGACCCGCTCCGCTAAATATCCTTAAAATGGATGAGAAGAATAAATTCTGTGATTCATCAAGGGATCAGTGCCTTATCTTTCATCACCAATGGATGTCATCCCTACCTATTGGTATTTTACTCAAATTACCTCACCACTGAGTATCACATTGATTGTTGTTCTGTTGAACATTTAGTACCAACTTCTCCTACAACCAGTGAGTTTTATATTCATTGTGTTCATTGGATTTATCATTTGTGACTTAAAGGACATTTTTCTGCCACACGTATGCGCCTTTGTTCTATTTGACTGTGAACTGTTTCACTCATGTGAGTTTAGATTAAATATAAAATATTATCATTTTACAGGATTATGATGATTACATTTCCAGTCACAGATATTGCGATTGTGTATTCACAACTGATTTAATGCAAATTTAATGATTTGTAATCCTTTAAAATAAAATAATATTTGTATAAAATAATGTGAGCTGTTTTTAATTAATTTAAAGCTTTAAGTCTTTACATTGGATAATATACATATACTGGCATCAACTGCTGATCACACTATCAACCCAAATGGACATTTGTTACATGGGGGTTGGTTTATCCTTCATTCTGGCATAAAGCATTTGATCTATAATCAATTGACAACTTCCAGCCCACTACCTAGCAACCACATAGCATACAGTAGAAACCGTTTTGCAAGGTCTATGTAGATGCATCACAACATCATAGAGACTTGGTGTATGGTTCGTTATACTCATTGGTTGGTGAATCATAAATTGGCAGCTGCAAATCCACTGCCTAGCAACCAAAAGAGTACATTAGCAACCATGAAGCAAGACCTATATCTCTGCAATAGAACATCGTAGACAAACTGTGGTCGTTTCGTTTGACTTATGCCTTAGTGTATTATCAATTGGCAGGTGCCATGCCACATCCATAGCAACTAAACTGGTTAACTTAGCAACCATTAAGGTAACCATTAAGGTTTTCGTTTTTCGCCTTAAACAGACTTTCTGTGGAATGTAGAGGAAGATTTCAGGGAAGTGCCCGAGTCCTGGATCCCTGCTCACAGAGTTCAGCATGAGAATGGTCATCTGGTGCCCGATGAACACGGACACATTCCAGGTCATCTGATGTCTCTTCTTTCATTCTAGTGTCTGAGTACCAAAGACATTTTGCTACATGGTTATATCCTTTTCGCACGAAGGCTGGTTTCCGGTTGATGGTACCAACAAACAGTACTGCTGGCACGCCTCTTTGGATGACTATCCCGCTGGTGTGGCACTTGTCTTGAGGGTACAAGAGAAAGACGAGGGATTGCTTGAGATTGTCAGCGTCCCTTTGGCAGACCTCATGGAGCAAACCCTGGAGCTCATCGGCACCAATGTTAACGGAAATCCATATGGCAAGTATTTCAGTATTGAGAAAACTTAAAATATTATCTGCGCATGCAAGCTTGGGCGTTCAGATTTTCATTAACTGTTGAATTCTGTAGGTTTGGGAAGTAAGAAACATCCGGTCCATGTTCTGGCACCCCACGGGATCCTGAAGATCATAAACCCTCCTCCAGTGGAATTTCAGCAGAAACCTATAGTCCTGGTTTCAGAACTGTCAAGAGGGGCGAGTGGAAGGAATTGTATGGCACTGCAATGATGGGACACTTGTAAAGGTAAATCCAAATCCTTTAGCTTCATTACAGTAAATTACAACAATAAATGACGTTTTTTTTTCCAGATACATCGGCATCACCTTGGTCTGAAATGGCCGGTGGATGACACCTTCCTTAACACCAGACCTGTTATCATCCACGTAGACACTACGGAGTCTGATCTCGGGGAAGGACTTGTTCCAGTTTTTTCCAGAATAAATTGGCAACACGTTAGCTGCATACGGGACATCCAGTTTGAACCCTCATGCTCTATGGAAATGATAAACATTCCAACTTAGTGCTCACATCTGGTTTAAACTGCCTTAAGCTTTAAGTACTACATTTTTTCCAGACTGAAAGTTTTGTTTTTATTATTTTGTTAGTCTACTCTGTTCATTATCATGATTGTATAACCATAACACCATCAAGCATTTTTTGTACATTGCCTCATATCCTAACATATAATAAAAAAAACAGAGATGGTTAGATTTGATGTAAAAGGCAAACCTTTAATTTAATGTAAATAAATAAATTGCTAACAAGGCCACAAATGACAAATATTGTAAAACCTATAGTATAAAAAACGAATATTAAAAAAAAAAAATATCCACCTACTTGATATAAAACATTGTAACCTAAGAATAAGAAGCAGGTTCTACATTGTCAATGTACATACTTCGATTTGAATTGTGCAGTAACAAAATATACATCTGAAGTTATCTTGTACTACTATCTCTGTAAATCAGTAGATGTCTGTGTGAGAATTTGGGTTTTGTCTGTGTCCCATGCTTATTGTGTGAAATGTATTATTGTTCACAAATCATATTATGACAGATGTATTTCAAGGATGTTTGTGCATTTATCATATCTAAGGTCACATAAGGTCAAGTGTGAACCTAGTTGAACGAATCTTCCCACTCAATGTATACCAGGCTTTGTGAAATAACGTAGCTGAGCTTTCTCATGAGGAGTACTGTCAAGGGACATGTCCGGACCGGTCAAGATGACATGAATCTAGTCAAGTGACAACCTTTATGACATACTGTCTTTGAATGTTCTAGATGATGGAGAACAGGGAACTGAGATATATGTTGTCTTACCCTAATAAGGAGATACCAATGTCTGGTTATTTTCCATGACCAATGTTACTTCCTCTTTTATGCATATAAATATTGGACCTATATTCAATAAACGTTGGACTCTGATTGAACTGCACATCTCTGTGTCTGGTCATTCTTGGTCTCCGGGATCCCGAAACTCTGAAGGTTCAATCGACTAGACTCTTCGACTTAGAATAATCAAACTTAGATTTTACGGGACAGTAAGAAATAATCTTACTGTCAGGAAACTCAAGGGAGACAATGCAGGGAGAACCCAAATGCAGGCAGACACAGGACGAGACGAGATGGTACGGGGTTAACAGATTTATTAACAAAACACTACGAAAGGACACTATAACAAAAGGCAAAACAAAACCCACGAGGGGGAAAACAAGACAGGATATTATATATATACAAATAGAGACAAGGACACTGACTTACTAAACTAAGAACACAAACACTTGAGACAAACTCTAAACTGAACTAACACTTACTAGAAAAGGAAACAGGAACTCGGGAGACAAGGAACTTTACACAGCAACACTTTTACAGGAACAGCTACATCAGACATCAAACAATGCACGAGCAACGAGACAAAGAAACAAGAGGACTCTTTATGGGGAACAAACTCAGGATAATTAATAGGGACCAGGTGACACAGATCAAACACTAAGGGGAGGCTAACGAGACTGAAAGAGCGGGAACACAGACGAGACTCGGGGAGAGTATGGAAGGCCACAAGTGTCAAAAACATCTCTCCCCACATGAAACAGAGGATCCTGTATGATTCCACCTCTAGAACAAGAAATACCTGACAAGATGAGGTGTAATCATGATAGAACCCCCGCCTTAAGGAGCAGCATCCTGATGCTCCTCAAAGGCACAAACAAGACAGGACAGACTGGGACACTGACAAGAACCAGAGAGACATGGTGAACATGACAAGGGGCATACAAGAAATGATCACAAATGGGTTGGGGTGGGATAATAAAAATAACAAACAAGGAAGGGGCGGTGGGGGCAAACAAGAATACACAGGGGGAAGTCCAGAAAGGGTGGGGCTGGGTGGGGAAGTCCTAGCCCTTGGGGACGCGCCAGAGCGCGGACACCCAGGAGGCTTAACAGGGGAAGTCCTCGGGGGAACTGTCCTATTCCCTGGCAGGACTGCTGGGCTGAACCCCGGCTGGAGAGGCTCAGGATGGCCGGACGGGACCGGCTGGAGAGACCCGGGAAGGCCGGACGGGACCGGCTGGAGAGACCCGGGAAGGCCGGACGGGACCGGCTGGAGAGGCCCGGGAAGGCCGGACGGGACCGGCTGGAGAGGCCCGGGAAGGCCGGACGGGACCGGCTGGAGAGGCTCGGGAAGGCCGGACGGGACCGGCTCTGAGAGCAGCTGGGCAGGGCTTGGTTCCGGCTCCTGGACCGGCTGGAGAGACCCGGGAAGGCTGGGCGGGACCGGCTGGAGAGACTCTGGAAGCCCGGACGGGGCTGGCTGGAGAGGCCTGGAAAGGCCGGACGGGGCCGGCTGGAGAGGCCCGGGAAGGCTGGACGGGGCCGGCTGGAGAGACCCGGGAAGGCCGGACGGGGCCGGCTGGAGAGACGGCTGGGCAGCATTGGAACAGCATTGGAGGCTAACGAGACTGAAAGAGCGGGAACACAGACGAGACTCGGGGAGAGTATGGAAGGCCACAAGTGTCAAAAACATCACTCCCCACATGAAACAGAGGATCCTGTATGATTCCACCTCTAGAACAAGAAATACCTGACAAGATGAGGTGGAATCATGACACTTACAGTCTGTTAGGTAATAAATACATCGACAGGAATTTCGACAGCCACCCCAAACCGACCAGACAGTGTTCTCAACTGCTCCTCAAGCACAATGTTTTTCTTCAGCTCCAAATTGTAGTTGAACTTTAGATCTTCAAGTTCTTCGAAAAATGTGGGCTCGAAGTTTTCCAGCTCTCGAGTGAGTCTTCTTACTTCTGTAACATTATGTTAATGTTCTTTATTAGCATTACCTAGTTCCCTTCAACAGGTATCTTAGAGAATTCAAAAAGAGGGAGAAGATTGGTATACAGAAATTAATCTCAGTTTATTATCACCACTGGTATGATTAAAATATTTAAGGTTGACAAATAATACTATCCAGAGGCACACAAATGGCCAACAGCAAGGCCTCACTATCACACAGAAACGCAGTGCATTAAGTACCTCAATCTCCGTTAGCACAGCACTCCCAATAGGAAAAGTCTGTACACAGCAAGCTCAAAACACGTGTGAAACCGCAGCAAATCTAAGCTAGAGGCTGGCTTTTGGCAAGTGCTGCACAATGTTATAATAATGTTTTTCAGACCATTCAAAGAAAAACAACAAAAAGGAAAAAAACAAAAGAAACGAAACAGATAAACAAAACATACAATAAACATTGGAGGTACAGTATAATTGATACAATTACAGTAGGGGGGGGGGGGGGAACGGCAATTACACCCAGAAATACTCAGTTTCTGTAACAAATCACAAACATACCATAAGCACACCTAGCATTAAATCATTATATAATTACATTAATGAATAGCTACCTTGCACTAAGGATGCCCGCTCTTAGTTGCATTAACTACTGGTGCTCTGCTCGGCCACTAAGCTTCCCGTTTGAGACCAAGGAGGCTAAGAATGAGGAGGATAGCTCCATTAAAGTGCGTCCTCGATTACCAAGCTTCCTAAATGGCACACAACAATCAATAACAGATGCTTACCGTCCCTGCTTTCAGCTGAGAACAAAGGCGATGCGCCGACCAGTGTGAATTAATTACTCCCGTCCAACTTTTAACAAGTTGTGCTCGACGTGGAAGATGAGAGTTCTTATTCCAGTGTGACACACTTTCACCAGGTCGCACTTAACGCACGCTAACCGCGCCAACCGAAACAATCCCTCAACTCTGCACGCAGCTTTTATCTACTTCCTAGATCTAACCACACCCTATAGGACCCGAGTGGGAAACTAAGCAAAGGAGGTTAGTCTCTGGAGGAAGGGAGTAGGTATAGATAGCCTACATAGGTGTCTAGATCCTAACAAAACACATCATCCGGTCACTCTTCATCCTTCAAAGAAGAGAACATTTATGATGCTTTTCTACTGTACCTGCAATTTCTTTCTCTCATTTTGTCCTGCTTTATTCTGTTCCTGGAGCTCTTTGTATCCTAGAAAGAGGACATGGGCCAAACAAAATGAACATTGAAGAGGTTCAATACAACAAACACACATTTTAAAGAAATGTCGATGCTACCTGGGCCTGTCCAGGTGGTTCTAAACTGCTCATCGAATCTTTGGATCTGACGAAGAAGTTGAGCTTTCTCCCTCCTAAGCTGTTTATATGCCAATCTGAGTGAGAAATATTTGACAAAATGACAAGAGAGTTGTTCTCTGTAAAAAGTTTATTTTCACACCCGCTGTTATTTACCTCGTTGAATGAAATTCTTTGGCAAGACCTTCATCCGTTGTTGCCTCTATAGGAACATTTTTTAGGAGATCTACCTGTTATAAACATTTACAAATAAAACTCAAGCGTAAAGTAAAGCTGCCATGTTATTTTTCACACGTGTTTACTGTACAGTAATGATATAGATTTAGAACCATGAGTTAAATGAGGAACATCTCACTTGCTCCGTCAGCTTGATGATGGTATTTTGTGAAGATTGCCGTTTCTCGTTTGCTTCTTTTAGTTGCCCTTTCAGCTCAGAAATGTCAGAGTTTTTCTTGCTGATATCACTTTCCAAATCTTTCATCTTTCTCAAATAGTCTGTTGCGAAAAAAGCATGATAATTATACTGAACTTGGATGACGAAGACTTGATTTTTTTTCTTCTCATAATGTAAATAGATATGTAGTACCCGGTGACCACAGAAGATTTCCAGGTCTTACCGTCTGCCCCCTCCAGCCCCTTTGACTGGGCTAATAAAAGCCTCTGATTGGTCTCTTCAAGATCCGCCTGCAACTTCTCATTAGTTACTTCAAGGCTCACCTTTGTGACCCTCAGTTTTACTGCGGCTTCGGTCTCCTGCAATTTGAATACATGTTTTATTAAGACCGCCTATGTTTAATAACTTCCATGCCTATTCAAAATAAAATAAAGAAAAACCTTTTTAATATCTTTACGCAATCGTTCGTTTTCCATCATTCCATTCCATTCTCTACCGCTTATCCAAACTACCTCGGGTCACGGGAGGCCTGCGCCTATCTCAGGAGTCATCGGGCATCAAGGCAGGATACACCCTGGATGGAGTGCCAACCCATCGCAGGGGCACACACACTCACTCATCCACTCACGCACGCACGCACGCACGCACGCACGCACGCACTCACGCACTCACACCCTACGGACAATTTTTCCAGAGATGCCAATCAACCTACCATGCATGTCTTTGGACCAGGGGAGGAAACCGGAGTACCCGGAGGAAACCCCCGAGGCACGGGGAGAACATGCAAACTCCACACACAAGTCGGAAGCGGGAATCGAACCCCCAACCCTGGAGGTGTGAGGCGAACGTGCTAACCACTAAGCCACCGTGCCCCCCGTTTTCCATCATGATTTTCTCAAAGCCTTTAGTTTTTGACTCCGGTCTTGAGTTTAGCTGTTCCTCTAGTTTTCCTTTCATCTTTTCATATTCCGACTGTAACAAAAAGAAGAAACGTTCTACGGTGTGTGTAACAGCAGAGTCTCTTCTTTCTTATTTTCACAAGTTGACTCAAGGAAAAGCCAGATTCTTTTAACAGAAATGTCACACTTTTGTATATCATATCAACAAAAGCCTTAAGTTTCTCACGATCCCGTTCTAACATGGTAAGCTGCTCCTGAACTTTGGCCGCTGGTGCTTTTTTCAAGTTCTCGTTTCTCTTTGAACTTTCTCCACCACCCACTTCATCAGTCCGATGGTCTTCTCAAGCTCAGGTATGGTTTTCCCACCGTGCCCAGACTTTAAAAGGAGAGCAAAATAAATGGATAAAGAAAGTGAGCTAATACTAATACTAACAACAATTATTAATTATTATACAAATAAAATTATGAATAATTTATTAATATTCATTTAGTATTTATATACATTATAATTAATAATAATTATTACTATAGTATAATGAATTATATTATAATTAGCATTTTACATTTAGTTTTAAATTTGCTTGGTTGGTTGTTAAATAAATAAAATAAAAAATGTAAAAAGTATCAAATAAATAAAGTTTCTACTGTACTTTCAGTCTAGGGAGGTTCTAGTTTGCTTGCTCTAGTTGAAAGCAAAGCTCCAGGTTCTCTGTAGACAACTTGAGGTTCTCCTTCGGGGGCTCATGTTCTCTTTGTAATGGAGTACTAGAACCACTGCCAGATGTCTGCAGCAACAAAGAAAATATCAATGTCATACACAAGACAACAAGGACAAACGACCCGTTCAAAAGAAGTGACCAATTTACAGTGGCAAATGTATTTGGAGAATAAAGATGATGCAACAGGTAAATGAAGTTTGCGCTACAACACGACAGCGGACATGGCTTCGGTTCTGGAAGGGTTAACTCACAAGCTGGAAGCCAACATAGCTATAGGATGGGACACTAGAAGCTTTACAGCGGTAGTTTCATGGGATATCCTACAGGTGTACCTTGTGAGGTCTACGAGCGTCCGTTTTGGTTTTCCATATGTGTTTTTTGTCATGAGGGACGGTAAACTCTGATTCTAATGCTTCAAAAAGGTTATCTGTGAAATCAAGATCTTCAGCAATGTTCAGATCTGTATTTGTGCAAGCCTTTACGTCTTTGTTTGAAACAGCACTAGGATTCTTATCTGGTTGTGTGACAATCTCAGTTTTAGGTTCCTCAGATGTCAACGTTGCATCTAAGATTCTTCCACTGCCAAGTGCCGTTCTTCATCCTCTTGTTCTTCCGACTGTGCTGATGTTAACAGATCCTGACTTGGCTCAACTTTGTGCATCTCTTGCCTTTCTTCTTCTTGTTTGTCCTCTTCAAGTTGTTCTTTTGATCTCTCAGTCTTGTCCATATCACCCTCTTCCAAAACCTTCTCTGTCATCTCATGTGTAGCACCTGTCTACATTCTCTCCCTCTTCATCAGTTTTAGTCTCTTCTTGGGTCTCATCTGCTTTCTCGCTGTCTTCATTGACAGATTCTTCTTCTTGAGCTTCATCTCCTCGTTCACTTTTGTCAGCGTTCACTGGATCTATTGATTCACCTAAAACACTTTCTCCCAAATTTACTGATTGTCCCATCACATGTGTTGTACTCTGATCTATAGTTGTTAAGTTCTTTTGAGTTGCTTTGTCGGAGGTTTCAGTGTCTACATGTTTTGGAGACTGAGGTTGTTCAGCTTCACTACTATCAAAACCAATAAGATCAACAACATTTGAAGAACAACTGAGATGAGGTGATGCCAACTGTTTCTTCGTCATGATCAGAGGTGTGGAGAAAGAAACAGAGTGAAATTTGCAAAGAAACGGTTGTTGTATTAAAAAAAATAGAGCAGCACTTACAGATGGTCTTGATAGAGGCTCTTTGGACAGTTGGTTCTCAAGAGAGAGAAGCCTCTCCTCTAGATATTGATTTCTAATGGTGATGTCCTCCATCGCAACATCACGCGGTAAAGCCTGCTGTTGCCTAAACCAGCAACCATACACTTTTATTGTTCTCTGAGAAAATGTGTAAGTGCAGCAAAAAAAAAAAAGTTTTTGATCTATCCATCCATCCATTTTCTTCCGCTTATCCGGGGCCGGGTCGCTGGGGCAGCAGTCTAAGCAGTGATGCCCAGACTTCCCTCTCCCTAGACACGTCCTCCAGCTCTTCCGGGGGGACACCGAGGCGTTCCCAGGCCAGGCGGGAGACAAAGTCCCTCCAGCGTGTCCTAGCTCTTCCCCGGGGTCTCCTCCTGGTGGGACATGCCCGGAACACCTTCCCGGGAAGGCGTCCAGGGGGCATCAGGAAAAGATGCCCGAGCCACCTCAGCTGGCGCCTCTCGATGTGGAGGAGCAGCGGCTCTACCCTGAGCTCCTCCCGAGTGACCGAGCTTCTCACCCTATCTCTAAGGGATCGCCCAGCCACCCTTCGGAGAAAGCTCATTTCGGCCGACTGTATCCGGGATGACCCACAGCTCAAGACCATAGGTGAGAGTAGGAACGTAGATTGACCTGTAAATCAAGAGCTTCGCCTTGCGGCTCAGCTCCTTCTTCACCACGACAGACCGGTACAGCGACTGCATTACTGCAGAAGCTGCACCGATCCGTCTGTCAATCTCCCGTTCCATCCTTCCCTCACTCGTGAACAAGAGCCCCAGATACTTGAACTCCTCCACTTGAGGCAAGAACTCTCCACCCACCTGAAGTGAGCAAGCCAATCTTTTCCGACTGAGAACCATGGCCTCAGATTTGGAGGTGCTGATTCTCATCCCAGCCGCTTCACACTCGGCTGCAAACCGTCCCAGTGCATGCTGAAGGTCCTGATCTGATGGGGCCAGCATGACGACATCATCCGCAAAGAGCAGAGATGAAATCGTGTGGTCCCCAAACCCGACGCCCTCCGGCCCCTGGCTGCGCCTAGAAATTCTGTCCATAAAAATTATGAACAGAACCGGCGACAAAGGTCAGCCCTGCCGGAGTCCAACATGCACCCGAAACAAGTCTGACTTACTGCCGGCAATGCGAACCAAGCTCCTGCTCCGGTCGTACAGGGACCGGATAGCCCTTAGCAAAGGGTCCCGAATTCCATACTCCCGGAGCACCCTCCACCCTCGTTTTTGATGTACCTGATCATTTTGATTTGTTGCTCCAGTTCAGAATTTCTTCTTTTCAGTTCCTCAATCTCTCGGTCGGCCTCCAGCGTCCGTGCCCCGACGACCTGGTCTGCAGTCACTCCTTTGGTTTTTATTTTTTTCTGCAGACTTAACTTCTCCTGCTCCAACCTTTATGGACATTGCTCGCTATTCCAATATTCAGTGTGAATCTACATTTTATCTACACATTATTCATTTGTATAAAACCATACGAAATACACTCATATAGTTTAAATGAATAACATTTGCCTGGTATTTTTAGGAATCCTTTATTAATATTTTTATGATTAGTTTTACGGCTCAGACCTGCTGTAAAGTTCCTTGATGGTTGTTAACTGTTTAGACAGAGAATTCGCTTCCTTCTCCGTCTCTTTAAGAACGTTCCGCACCTTCTCCATCGAGCCCTGCCACTTTTTGCCCTCCTCCCATTGTAATATTTCTTCTTTAGTGGACTACAAATATAAAAATACACAAAACACAATGACAATCTAATTGCTAATGATATAAAAAAACACTTCAGACATACTAACAATTTATAAAAAAGATTTTACAATATGTTTCCGTTATCGTGGTTGTGTGGACTGCAAAGCAAACAACATTAACAGATCACAGTAACATCAGAAGGTCTACAGAGACAGTATTGAAGGGCCAAAGATTTTTAATACTGTAACCTTGTCTTCCTTCAAGGTGATTTTCTCTCTGTGGGCTCTGAGACGCTCTTTCTGTCCAGCTCCTGTTCTAACTTACGGATCTTCTTCTGAAGAGCTTCTACTGTGGGACCATCACTTTCAACCTGAGCCTGCATACAAATCTTGTTTTAATACATGGTAATAAAACTAACAAAACTGACCATAATGTCTCGAAATAGTCATGGGAAATTCATGACGATACAAAACGGAACGAAGAACGTTCAAATTCCAATTGTATAAACAGTTTCACGTTTCAAACAGGATGGCGATATAGAGACAAAAGCTACATATGCAATGACTTTAAAGGGACAGTTCACCCAAAAATAATAATCTGTCTTCATTTATTGATCCTCATGTTGTGTTTGACTTTTACTTCTGTGGAACAAAAAAGAAGATATTTTGAGAAATGTTTTGTGTCCATACAATATAAGTCAATAGTGGCTAATGTTGTTCTGTTACCAACATTCTTTAAAATTTCTTCTTTTGCGTTTCACAGAAGAAAGAGGTCGTACCGGGTTTGGAATGACATGAGGATGAGTATTTTTAATGACAAACTACTGGTTTTGTAATTCATTATATTTACTAGGGATGAGCGAGTACAGCATTATCTGTATCTGTATCTGTTAACCATATGAATTATCTGTATCTGTACTCGGACTGGGCGGGGCCTAACCCGGAAGTGGGCGGGGTTTAACCTGGAAGTGGGTCGGGTTGTCTTGAGATGGGCGGGGCTTTAACCGGTATGTTATTTTAAGCATGCAATTGATATGGGTTGATCAGAAATTGTTATATTTGTTGCTGATTAGAAAACTATTTACATGACAGCATCAGCATTGAGCTTCAGATCAATGGTTTTGATCACAATAACAAACGAATTATATACAGAACAAGTTTTGCAACAATGAATACAACACATGTGGTTGCAATTATGAAGTAAAATCAATGTAATGAACAAGAGTTTTCCTCTCAACATAACATTCTTTTTGTGACTTGTAATTTTTTTATGATCAGTGTGATTTTTTTGGTTCTTTTTTTTAATTTTTATTTCCACACCAGGTATGTGTGTGTGTGTGAGTGAGTGAGTGAGTGAGTGAGTGAGTGAGTGAGTGAGTGAGTGAGTGAGTGAGTGAGTGAGTGCGTGAGTGAGTGAGTGAGTGAGTAAGAGAGACAGAGAGAAAGAGAGAGAGGGGGGCGGGGGGGACTGTGTTCTACGGATCAAATAGGCCGACGCTGTTCTGCAGATCTGCATTGACTTTAATGAAGACCAGTTGTTCCACATGGCTAGGGTCTAAGTTTGCACGCTGTGGACTGACCACATTTCCAGCTGTGCTAAAAACACGCTCAGACTGGACACTTGTAGGTGGACAACTGAGATGCTGCAGTGCAAAGTGTGTAAGATTGGGCCAGCACTGAAGCTTGCCTGACCAGTATTTCACTGGGTTATCGGTAAGGCTGATGTCCCCATCTGCCAGGTAGGCCCCCACATCACCTGATGGTAAATGTGTCCTCATTGGAATAGCTGATTTCTTTTTCTGCAGGAAAGACAAGACTGAAGTGCTGCTGGTGGCAGGTGTCTCTTCTGTATTTCTTGCAGGTGTAGCCACAGGGTCACAGAGCTCCATCCTGAGGAGTAATGTCCTCTTCAGTGCCTCCACATCAACATTGTTTGGAAAACAACTGGCCTTATATCTGGGGTCAAGGAGAGTGGCAAGCAGAAATGTGGAGTTTGCAAAATTGGTTCGAAACGCCATTTTAGTTCTTTGCTCAGATTGGCTGCCAGTTTCCTTGCTGCTGCGCCTAACCTTTCCCTGGACTCAGCCGCAACATCTTGGCCCAGCCCCACTGTGGCATCCTGATCATCATCACCAGCCATGAACTGATCTGATTCATCCTCAGATTCCTCACCAGCATGCAGTGACCTGATGATGGAGCACAGGCCATGCAGGAGAGGGATGACCTCAGAGATGGAGGCGCTGTGTTTTGAGAGCGCCCGTGTGACCTCCTCAAAAGGACTAAGAACAGTAAGCATGTCTGATGCTAACCCCCACTCATTTGGATAGATGATTGTTGGAGCTTTACCCATGTTAGACTCCTGTGTCATAATCTGGACAGCCCTGCGCTGCTCCACCAACCGCTGGAGCATGTAGAACGTATAGTTCCACCTTGTTTTAACATCTGTTATAAGCGTGTGCTGGGGGAGGTTCAATTGTGTTTGCAGCTCATGTAGTCTCTGGCTTTGCTTGAGCGATGAACATGGCCAGATATGCTCCTGGCTTTGGAGAGAAGGGATGTCACAACCCTGTCCTTCTCCAGTGCTTTGATCACCACCAAGTGAAGCGTATGGGACAGGCAACGGATGTGCCCATATTCAGTCAAAGCTTTCACCATGTTCGCTGCATTATCTGAAACAACAAACCGTATTGTGACCGACTGACCAACAGACTCTTCCCACTCTCTCATCTTTTCCTTAAGGCAGCACAGAATGTTGTGTGATGTGTGCTCAATGTCCAGCACACCAACATTTAGCAGCCCTGCTTTCCTCTGTACTGAAGCTTCCCCTACAGGTTCACACCAGTGCCCAGTTAGACAGAGATCTGTTGTGAGGTTGATGACACCTCCTTCAGCTGCCTTAAGTGACTGGACCAGCTCCCCTCTCATTGCCTCATACAGCTCAGGCACTACAGTTCGACTAAAATAGTGCCTCGAAGGTATCTTATACTTGGGCTCTAAAAAGCCAACAAGTGTCTTGAAGCCTCTCCTCTCCACCACAGAGAAAGGTTCAAGATCAGTGCAGATCATTTTACCAATCATCTCTGTAATTTGTTTTGACCGGGGATGGTTTGCTGAGAATGGCTGCTTTGCTGCAAATGCAGTGAGTATTGGTGAAGAGGAAGATGAATGTGAGCCCTTAGCAGCACCCAGCTGAACACTAGTGACCCGAGAAGGAAGAGGAGAGGAGGAGGAGGTGGCTGATATAGTGGGCTTTCTCATGTGATGAACATATAGCAGATGATTATGTAGAGATGTTGTGTTGTAATGTTTTGCATCTCTACCTCTGCTTAGCTTGGACTTGCAAAGCTTGCAAATGGCTTTGGAGGGATCATTTTCAGAAACAATGAAAGAGTTCCATACTGCAGAAGTCCTCTTGATCTTTAGTGGAGGAGGACCGCCATCCCCAGATGCAATATTGGTCTCAGTGGGGAAAAGGAGGGTGCTACTGCCACTGTTTTCATTGTCACTGATTTGACCCTCACTGTCCTGCAAGGTTAAGCAAACTCTGACTGGTGGTGCAGTGTCAGCTGAAGTACTCTCTGTATCACTCATTATTCTGTATCACTGATCATGAGAGAGAGAGGGGGGAGAGAGAGTGTTTGTGTGTGTGTGTGTGTGTAGCTTAATTTGTAATATTATTTATACCACAACTCAACTACCTTTATTTTTTTTAATAAAATACTGCAAGAAAGTACCACTCAGTGCGTGAAGTCAAAAAACTGGTTACAGCCAGCAGACGGTTTAAAAAATACAAAAAAACTCAGATGACCGGCAGAGAGAGGGAGAGAGAGAGTGTGAGTGTGTAGCTAATTAATTTGTAATATAGTTTTATACCACTACTTCCTTAGTTTTTTTTTAAGAAATACAGCAAGAAAGATCGGACACAGAAATGTTAAAGTGCGTGAAGTAAAAAGCTGACGGTTTAAAAAAGAAAAAAAAACTCCAACGGGCAGAGACGCAACGCGAGTCGCATTCTACCAAGCACCACGTCTGAACAACCCCCACGTTTATCAAAACTCTACTAGTTAAAAAGTAAGTACTACAAACCGAAGTAAAAAACAAAACTGAAGTTGAAGAAACCCTAAACGTTAACTGAAAAGACCCGCGAACCTGAGTGACTGAGGGAGAGACAGAGAGCTGTTCTCTTCTTAGTGTTCTGTGTGTGAGTGAGCGGAGCGGGTGTAGGGGAGGGGGGCTGTGACTAGCCTATCACAGAACGCAGACACAGTCAGCTACCCAATGAGGATTTTTATTCAGTCCGAGCACAGATATTGACTCGCATTACTCGTATGATACTCGTACTCGGCAAAAGTGCTTTATCCGTACCGGATACTCGTTTCAGCCGAGTATCCGGCTCAACTCTAATATTTACATCCAACATGGGTGATAGATCCAACTATGAGATATGGCTTGTAGATCTTATAGATCTAAACGTTGAGTCCAGTTTCACTAGATCTCTCTCCGGCAGGAACAAATTACACCTGGAGATATCAACTCCGTTGTGAGTCAATCCTTTAACCCAACCACTAGGGAGATATAGAGCTGAAGGGAAGAACAGCAGGCAGGAGACGAAGTGATGTAAAATAGACAGACAAATGATTTATTGAATAATCTCAGTTGTGTGTTGATGCTCAGTCAAGCTCTGTCAAACTTCGTCTGACTAGAAACGGATTCAATATGTGTTTTTAACATTCAGGATTACAGTATCAAAACATTGTCTCATGACATTATTATCGACCTTGAGATGGAGACCAATGGATACTCATATCAGCATAAGACACAATACAACTCTCAACGAGGTTAAACAGCAGGAAAGTAAGGAGCAAATAATATGAATAGAAGTGAATAATAAAATAAAAGAATGAATACATATGATAGATGAATATTGTAATGAATGTGATAAATGGAATAGAATAATAAAATGAAATAAACAAGAAACAAGTGTATGTTTCTATCCAGATCTATCATGGGTGAACATTCTATAGTGTTACTCAAAATTGCTCAATAGTTGACCAAAAATGCACAATTTCTCCTTTAACCAAAAAGCCAATGATTATGCAAACAAATGTTTAACTACGGTTCCATTAATTTCTTCCCGAGAGCTGTGAACTCTGATAAGAGAGAAGCTGCACAATAGTGTCTAGAGGTATTCACCGTCATGAAAGAAGAGCTCTGTTCAACAAGATACTGTGCAGAATCGCTTCCCTCATAGAGACGTACTGTCCGAGTCTTTGTCTGCTCCATTACCAGTCATCCAAGAACAGCGTGAAATAAATATAGTGTCCTTAACTGTATATGGCGCAAGCAGGAAAGGAATGAGCAACTCAACTGTCCTGTAGGCCACTGCTCAGTCTCTAAACTTTCTTCTTCAGCTCGTTCAGCTCGTCCTCTAGGGCGTCTTTTTCACTCTGCAGCTTTTTCTGAGACTTCTGGCTTCTCTGAAGATCCTTGTTTAAACTCTCCAGTTCATCTCTCATTGAGTTTTCTCTGGCTTTCACCGCACGCGCAGCATCTTTGGATGCCTGAAGATCTTAATTGAGGTCCTCCATTCGTGCCTGATGAAGACAATGAAATGCAATGATATCAAAGTATAACACCCACTTTCATGATCCAGGACGCACCCAATGTTGTTTTCACAATTATACATGTTTTTACCTTTAGCTCTTTCGTTTGCTTGTCGACATTCTGCTGAACATTGAGGGCTTCTTCTTTCTGAGCACCGTTGGCAATGATCTGCTGTTCCGCTTGAGATGTCAACTCCGCACGCAGTTCCAGCAGAGCTTTACTGAGAGCCTGAGGAACCGGATGCTTGTCATGGACGTGTTCAGACATCAGTGATGATCTTTATTAAAAGTTGATCTACGTTTAGCCGTTTCTCTTTGAGGGCCATCTGGGACTTCAGACGTTCTACCAGATTTTTCATCGTGTTGGATGGTGACCTGACGTTAGCATCTTTCTGGGCCTGTAGTTCAGTGCGGAGGTGCTGGAGCTTTTTCTCAATCTGAGTAAGTTGGGTTCTCTGATCTTCAGCCTCCTGATACAGACCTTTCATTTGGACTGTGTGCCTTTCCTCAAGTCTTAGAATTGAAAGAATGTGAAATGTGAACTTCTTGTCGTCTTTGATTTCCCCATTTTATTTCTGTTACCAGCGACTAGATTTGAAGCATTTTGGAGCTTACCTGGCGATTCCTGCCGCATGCTCCATAGCCTCAGCTGCTGTCACCTGTCTCTGGTGGTCCAGCTCTGTTGTGACGGTCTTCAATTTCTGTGTTAAAGAGGATAGTGAATTGGCTTGCTCAGCCACCGTCTGTTCCATTTCGGCCAACCGCAGCAGGTGCTTTGAGTTGGGTACAGTGATGGTCGGTTTCTTCATCAGCTCCTAGAGAATGTTAAAGGAATAGTTTGTTCAATTGTTAGTTGTTTTGGAAACAAACAGACTTGTATTCCAGCTTCATAAATAAAAGTACCGGTGCAGTCTGTTTGAAGCGGTCCAGCGATGTGTCCATGTAGATGTCAAGTTTCTTATGCAGATCACGGATATCTTCTGCATGCCTTTTGGTGACATCCTCTTGCTCCTGGAAAAAAATCAGTATTAAAATCTAGCTGAAGTTAATGTAAGCACCTGTCTAGCCTTTGCTAACAAGTTCTGGTACTTCTTGAGCACTTCTTCTTTCTGATCCAGGCGGTCCTGAAGGTTGCCGATGGTCTGGTGTGCGATCTTCAGCGTGGGGAGGCTTTTGGAGTCCTCTTGTTTGCTCAGGTCAGCCAGGAGCTTCTCTCTCTCCGCGGCGGCTGGTAGGCGGAGCCTCAGTTCATTGATCACTCTGTCTCGAGATAAGACGTTTTGTTCTGCTGTCCACAAGGCTGACACACTTTCATTCAGTTTCTGTTCGGACCAAAGCATATGTACTTTTTAGCATACACACATTTTGTTATGCGTGTTTGTAATTTAATTTATTTTTTTCTTTTTAATATTGCTATCCGAAGCTACGGATAAAATGAAGAGACTCAAAATTATTTTCTGAATTTACTATTTACAGTATAGGTATGTTTCTAGGTAAAATTATCATTTTTATTTAATTCGGTGAAATACTAACAATATTTCTGCCAAATCTTTTAATAAAAATATTGCTTCTATTTTTACTTTGCATGTACTCCTGGGAAATGAATATAGGAGTAACAGAAAGGATGCTCTGTATTTTTTCAGCTCAAATGCTGCAAAGAAAACAAGTTCATGTTCACTTTTAAGTAATATTGTAATAATACAGTAATATTTGAACATGTATTTAGGAAAAGTTCAAACTTTTTTATGTGATAAACTTTATTTTTATCACAGATTTTATGTGTCTTATCATGCTGTCAGTCTATCTAATTACTCTTGGATGACTTAATATCACTCCTGAGGAAAATTCAACAGACACTTGACTGGAATGGCCACAATACATCTATAACTGCTAAATAAATGAAAATTTGGAATGGTCTCCTGATTTTCTTTATTCTCATTTTAATTTGGTTTTTACATCATATTTCAGGCTCTGTTTTATTTGATTTCAATGAACAGAAATGTTTACCAACTATTTTTTAACTCCGACATTCACATGATTGACAATCACATGACTATTGTATGATGCTTGCAGTACCTCTTCCAGAATATTGCAGGTGGCCTTTGTCTCCAGGATGGTACGAAGATGCTCCTTAATTTTTCAGAGAGCAAAGTCTAACTGATGAGCTAGACGCTGACTTGGATCCGGAAGAGAACCTGCGACTTCTTCAAACTAAACCCAAGCAAGACAAGTCAAACATGTTTGAGTAATCTACACCCTTGAGACAAATATTAAGGGACATAAAATTAAAAACAAATGTTTATTTAAAACGTCAAATGGCACCTTCTGAGCTGTGTTTAAAATTCAATTCAATTCAAGTTTATTTATATAGGGCTTTTCACAATGTGTATTGTTTCAGAGCAGCTTTACAGGGCAAACAGGAAAAACAGAAAAGCTAAAACACAGCACATTGTATTTATACAACGAGTAAGATCATTCTAATAAATAATATATAATTTCTAAATAAATAAATAAATGCAGTCTCCCGGTGAGCAGGCCGACACTGCCCTGCTGTGGCGAGGAACCCAAACTCCAATGATTGATTAATGGAGAAAAAACCTCGGGAGAAACCAGGCTCAACCGGGAGGGCCAGATCCCCTCTGACGTGTCAAAGCTGTACATAAACTGCTGACATGTGATTTAAGTTTAGCGTTTAATACCAAATATTGTAACTTCAGCATTAATAAGATAAATAGTCCGTCTTTGCTCTTGGTTGGGGGGGTATTGGTCTGAGCTGGGATGGTCCGATGGTCATATTTCTCTTGGCTGGTGGTGGAATTGCCTTAGATGGAGCTGGGATGCTCAGTCAGTCTGCAGCTGTAGCTGGCGTTATCTCAAATTGGGGATCGGCATCTGTCGGTCGTCTGAAAATGTATGGAAGCAAATAAGAGACATAATGTTTTGAAATTTAACAGCCTATGAATACTTGATTTTGAATTATTTTACATTGGAAACCATGTATCTGAATTTATTTGTTTCGAATTTACCTCTATGAAATTTAAATATGAAAATTCTTGATTTCCAATTTAAAAACCTGAATTTAATGCTCACAAATTCAGATACAAAAAAAATCAACTTACAGAATTTCAGATAAAATACATTCAGATTGATCAGATTTGATTGCTCTTATTCAGATCTCAAATTTCAAGTTAATACTTTTCAAAGAAAACATATGTCTAATTCGACTGCTCAAATTCAGATCGAAAAATTAAAGTTAAATATTCACATGGAAACATCTGGGCTACCCAGGATAGGAAAAACAGTTGAGCCCAGAGCCCGTCTGCAATTGAACCGAACCATTGAACCGAACCAATGAACCGAACCGACATCGAAAAATAATAATAATAATAATAGTTCCAAAAAATAATTAGCAACAACATACTTTTGTTCTGTAGAGTCTGATTGTACATAAACAGCAAACTTACCGGAGCGCCTTCGTTTTCCCTAGAAGTCATCTTCTTTAAAGGTTTAATATCCGTGCCTTGGCCTCTTCTTGGATCATGACAGACAGTCAGGTTGTCGTGACCGCCCGACGTCGGTTCATTGGTTCGGTTCAATGGCAGACGGGCTCTGGGCTCAACTGTTTTTCCTATCCTGGGTAGCCCGGATGTTACCACGTGAATATTTAACTTTAATTTTTCGATCTGAATTTGAGCAGTCGAATTAGACATATGTTTTCTTTGAAAAGTATTAACTTGAAATTTGAGATCTGAATAAGAGCAATCAAATTTGATCAATCTGAATGCATTTTATCTGAAATTCTGTAATTTGATTTTTTTTGTATCTGAATTTGTGAGCATTAAATTCAGGTTTTTAAATTGGAAATCAAAAATTTTCATATTTATATTTCATAGAGGTAAATTCGAATAGATGGTTTCCAAAGTAAAATAATTCAAAATCAAGTATTCATAGGCTGTTAAATTTCAAAACATTATGTCTCTTATTTGCTTCCATAAAAATGTCATTCTGTCGTTTCTCATACGTGTCGAGTTGACGCTCCAGTCCCACTTCCCTCTGATCCCAGATCATTTGGCGCTCCTCTAAAAGCTGATATTAAAAAAACAGCATCAGAAACCCGAGATCACGCAAGCATGTAACAAAAATATAAATCAGATATTCAGCCGTACATTATTTTGCTGAACCAGCTCTTCTTCAAGGCTGCTGATGTTGCGTTGCTGCTCCGCCACAATGTTCTTCAGGTACTTGATCTCCTCCCTCAGGACACCGAGCTCTCTTTACAGCCTCATTTCCACCAGACGGACATCCTCAAATTTCTTATGCCACTCACTTACCTTTGGGAGTCAAGATTAAAATGAAATGAATAAAAACACAAAATCAGCTATAGGCTGGACCAGCATTTACATTTTAAGTAAGCTGTTTAAAGCAATACACAATAAATACTTTCTGTGCCCCTTTAGCATCCTTCAGCGTCGCCATAAGCTCCTCCAACCCCTTCAGCTTTAACTCCAGCTCTCCTGCTTTCTCTTCCGCTCTCCTCCTCTCCTCTTCAGCCTTCTGCGCCTCCTCCCTGGCCCGCGCCCTGTCCTCCTGCAGGTGGAGCATGGTGCTGGAGAACTTCTCTTGTTGGGCTAGCAGCAGAGCTCCGGAGAACTGTCTAGTACTGGATAGTATGACGGAGGTGTCTGGCTCTCTGGTGGCCCTCTTGCCTTGCGCCCCACAGCGCCTGCCGCTGGGCATTGAGCTGCTGTTCAACGCGAAGTTTCTGGGCCTCGAGTTTCTGCAGGCACACGTTGGCAGCCTCCAGCCGGCTGATGGCGGTGGTCTTGCTCAGCTGGAGGGCGAGGATGTGCTGGTGGAGTTTAGCGATGAGGGTCTTTTCATCAGATTGAGCCTGAAGAGAGGATGTAAAGTTAGGAACGTGAATTTAAGGGAAAGTTGAACACCCACGAGTTGTTCCAAATCTATATAAATGTCTTTATTCTGATGAACACAAAAAGATATTTGGAAGAATGCTTGTTACAGTTCTCGGCCACCATTGACTACCATAGTAAGAAAAAATACAACCTCAGAACTGTTTGCTGACAACATAGAAATTTATAAAGCAATTTCTCCCACTATGGTAGTTGCTTTGGATAAAAGCGTCTGCTAAATGTAAATGGTGGCCAAGAATTGTTTGGTTGCACGCATTCTTCCAAATATCTTTCTCTTTGTTCATCAGAACAAAGAAATGTATACAGATTTGGAACTTGGAGTTGAGTAAATGAAGACTGAATTTTCATTTTTGGGCGAACTGTCCCTTTAAGAATAAATAAGATGCTTTTAAAATAGCATAAATCCAGACCTGGTAGTCTAAAATTAGTTTTCTTAGACTCTCCACTTCCTTCTCTGGACTGCTGTCTGGATTCTAGCGCAGACACCTGCATTTTCGCCACGTCGCACACTCCCCCTAAGGGATATTAGATATGCGTTTTTTCAGAATGTCATTTCGTAAATATTGCCGTGCGAATGCACACGTTGCATCGTCGCTTACTTGGACGCTTCGATCCGTAGCTTCGCCTCTGTTTTCTCCAACTCTGTGATCCGTTTGCGGTCAGCGTCGCTGGTGGCTTTACTGACGCTGTTGGCCAGCTCGCCCCTGAGCTCCCGCTCCGTCCTCTGATACTCCAGGTTGAATTTTGTGAGCTACACCCACACCCACACACACACACACAAACATAAAGATTAAATTCATCCAAATGTTGTGAACATTTTGACTCGTAACCCAACACTCATTCAGACCCACCTCAGCAAACTTTGTCTCCAACTCAAGGTTGCGCTCCTCCACCTGTTTGAGAGAGTTCTTCAGGTGCTCATACTCATAGGTCCTCATTGATCATAGGGGCAATCGTGGCCTAATGGTTAGAGAGTCGGACTCGTGACCAGAAGGTTGCCGGTTCGATCCTCAGGGCCGGCGGGTTACGATTGCGGTGCCCTTGAGCAAGGCACCTAACCCCTACACGCTCCCCGGGCGCTGTAGTGATAGCTGCCCACTGCTCCGGGTGTACGTGTGTTCACCACTTGCTGTGTGTGTGTGCTCACTTATCACTGGATGGGTTAAATGCAGAGGTCACATTTCGGGTATGGGTCACCATACCTGACAAATACGGTCACTTTCACTTTCATACATCTTTTGAGCGCGCTCGGCTCTCCGTCTTTCGTTCAGCTCCTTCATCTCCAGCGTTGTGATGCGTCTGGACACGGATATGATCTCGCTGTTGGCCAGAGCTTTGGCTTCCTTGTCCATGCTGTGCTCAGCACCTGTGAAGCTGAGGTTACGGTTGTCAGGATATGACTCAGAGTAGAACACAATTGCAGGCAGAGACAGGGAATAAGGGGTTAACAGGGATTTATTAAACAATAAAGGACACTAAAAAAACAGGCTAAACAAAACCCACGAGGGGGAAAATAAGACAGGATAAACAATAATCTTAAACAAGGACGAGAACACTGACTAACTAGACTACAAGAAAGCAAACACTTGAACAACACTAACATTAACTAAACTAGACTTACTAAACACGGGGAACAGGAAACAGGAACAACAGCTTAGCATGAAACAGCAACATCCAAGGTACAGCTTACAACGACAAGGTATCACAGACAATGAACGCGCACCAGACAAAGAAACAAGAGGATGTCTTATAGGGAAGGTAATTAACACAAACTAGGAAACAGGAGGGTAGGGAACAATGACGTGACTCGGGGAGAGTATGGAAGGCCATAAGTGTCAAAACCATGTCTCCCCACAAGAAACAGAGGATTCTGTATGATTCCACCTCTAAACCAAGAAATACCTCACAAGGAGAGGTGTAACCATGACAACGGTATCAGGACAGATGTTTAGCATTATCATAAATACCCCTTAGTGATATTTAGGGGATGTTTACCATCTGTGTTGATGTTCTCCCAGGCCTGCTCCAAACTGTGAAGCTTCTCTAACCTTAGGGACAGTCATCACGGACAGGGCGTTCGCCTTGTAAGTGAGGCGCCATCCGCAGCCGTCGCACTGGGAGAGAACACTGCTCTCCTCTTGGAGGGTATGTTACGGAGACCAGATCCTGCCGTACGGGAGGTAACATGTGGAAAACTGACATGGTTTCCCGAAGGAGATCACATGCAGAAAAAAATTCCCGGCCGTAGGGGGCCAGCCAAGGTGGGTGTGCCACCGGAGGGGAGGTCACAGATTCGCCAACGGGGAATCAGGAGTGAAGAAATCAACATACTGGACTACCCAACGGGGGAGTTCCTACGTATGGGGCAATAGTCCTAGTATAGTGGTCCACCTAAGTAGGGGCGACACTGCCAGTACTGGACTTGGTTCAAACAGACTGCTCCGCCCGGTCCGTTACCAGATTGCTAGTGAATGATAAAATGCCTATATTTCACCCAATGGGGGGGGGGAAGTAGTGAGACTACATAGCGCACTGAACTTACCTACTAGGGAAGAAGGCGCTTTCGCAGGCATACGCCCAGGCCAGATGCCTGTCCTACATATTAGGTGTAGGACACTGGTTCCTTTTGGAGGTTGTAAAGCCTCACGAAGGTACTGGGTGTAGCCCAACCTGTAGCTACACATGTCTGCCAGAGGGGCGCCTTGGGCCGGTGTCCACGAGGAGGCCCTGCTCCGGTGGAGTGGGCTCTCACTGCGGGTGGGCACGGGTGATCTAGGGATTGGTACGCCGTGGCGCACACAATCCAATGCGCCAGCCTCGGTCTGAGACACCCCTCCCCTGGTGCCGTCTTCTGAACAGACAAGAGCTGCTCAGAGCTAGTGCTCTGTGTGTGGTCCAAGTAGAGGCGCAGTGCGCTGGACACAACACTAGGAGGTTGGGTCTTCTCTCCCGAGGGGAGCGCCTGCAGGTTCACCACCTTAACCCGGAAGGGAGTGTGGGAACCTTGGGCACGTAACCAGGTCGGTATCTCAGAAGACTACCGCCCAATTTCCAGGCACCCATGGGACACGAAGAATACTGGAGGTCCCTACCCTCTTGCAGAGGCAAGCGCCATCAAGAGCGGCCTTCATGGTAACAAGGACGAGAGGCGTCTCCGAGGGGCTCTCAGGCCCAAAGGCCATGAGAACCTGGTGACCAGGTTATGTTAACCAAGAAACTTACCCTCCAGGCGATTGTGATGAGTGGCCATAGCGGCTGCACACAGTCTAAACGCGGAAGGGGAGAGATTACTCTCTAGTCTCTGAAAGGTCAACACTGACCGGATCAAGCAACTCCGTGGGTTCTCACTGAGGGAGAACACTAGAGCGAGAGGCGCCACTTATAAGCGTGCACACGCCAAGTGGTGGGGATTCGGCAGGATGTTCTTACCCTCACTGCAAGCCACTCCAGGCCTCCTAGTCCCATCCGGAGGTCAGGCATGGAGATTCCAGAGGCCTGGCCTGGGGTGCCAACCTTGTCCTTTCCCTGTGAAAGGTTTCGTCAGGGGAATCGGCCAGAGGGGGCTGTATCAGAACTGAGAAGTCTGAGAATCAAGTCTGGTTGGGCCAGTAAGGCGCAACAACAGTACCTGAAGCCTATCTTCTCCGACTTTGCACAGGCCCTGTGCAAGGAGGCTCCTGGGGGAAGTCGTACTTTCGCTTGTCCCGCGGCCAGCTGTGTGCTAAGGTACCCGTCAGGGTACAAAAGCGTGAAAAAGGGGATTCTGGGGGCAAAAGGATCTGATCCTGGCCACACCGGTCCCCTGAGAGCTGGACTGCGCGAGGATGGAGTGGCCACTCTCCGAGGTGTTTCACTGACGAGAGAGCGCAACGGCTGTTGGGTTCAGTTTGCCAAGGATAACCTGGCCCGCAGGGAAAGATCATCCTGCTGACTCCATAAGAGGAGGCATCGGCCGAGTTGTGGCATCTGCTGTGAGCGTATGCTGCGGCGGCAGTCGTGCTGCCCGACCGGACTAGCATGTAGTCCTGCACTAGAGGTCTAGTGCCAAGGGGACTGCCAAAAACTCTAGGCAGTAGGGAACCCTTCACTGCCCGCTACTGCCCGTTGCACACTACACCCCACCCCGCAGGGAGGAGCTTCACGCACCTCGTACCTGCCCGAGCGGGCCTGCTCGGAGGAAGCACCAGTTGGCCGCTCCAGCGGAAGCCACAACTACCCTCATCTCTGCAACTCAGGCAACGTCTCAGCATTCTTTGGCGACTACTGTCCCCATGCCGATGCCTTCAAACGCTCCGGTTCTGGAAACCTCCTCTGGTCTCTAACAGCATCAGGGCGCAGATTTTAGCAGAAATTCAGGCTGCTTGCACCAGAGGCAGACCAATCACCAACGCTGGTCCCTCCCTATTCGGCCTTAATATTTAATTAAATCATCCCCTAAATACCTTGCTAACCGCCTCCAGAAACTCAATCATCCATGCCGTTTCTCACAGAACCCAACGTCCATACCTCACGGCTTGGAGGAACTTCAAAACATTTCACCTCTCATACAACATCCCCTTCCTGGATTCTTCCCTCAGTGCACACTGAGGGTCAATCGGACATAGGTGATTTCAGTTGATCCATTACATGGGGGAAGTCTTGAGAACTTTGCACCATCTGTTCGATGAGTTTCAAATCTTCTTCGTCATCCATCAATTTCGGACCTCTCTGGGCAGCATAGAAATGATTGACCGCAACTCCTTGAAATTCATCAACACATATGGGCCGACTACCACAAGTGTTAGGTAAGCGAACACATGAAGAATTAAAATATATGATTACTTTGGCTTCTTTCAGAAAGTTAATTACCAAAATAACAGGTACAGCCAAATCTTTGTCATGCATTATATAGAAGGTAAATGTGAGCTTTGCTACATATATCTCATATCCCAGAGAATCTATCCCTGTGTTTGCTGGTTTTGACCATTACAGGCATGAAAACTTGGTTACTTTTGATCACCTGCTCATCCTTCCGTCTCAATCTCTGCCAAACCTTGTGTTGCAGCAAGGAGAAGGTGCTTCCTGTGTCAATCACTGCATTGAAATAAGTGTGGTTTAAAACTATGGGTGTTAGCAATACATTATTACCATGAGAGCTGGTAGCTGGGTCAAAAAACATGAGCTGATTTTACTGTCCTCTTCCACTGCCCACTTTTTTTCTTTGATCCTCTTCTTTTCCTTGATTCCATCTCCTTTTGTTCTCCATCCAACCTTTTTCTATTTCCGTCCCCAGGCATACCAAATCATCAACTGTCTTTACAGTTCCCCTTAACACTGAACCTAATCGAGGGTTACAATTTCTCAAAGTCGCTTGAACAATTTCCACTTCTGCGACTAGAGGGTTATGTTCCAGACTCAATGCACTATAATTAAAAGCAAAATCTCTGATACTCTTTTGACTCCTTACCGATAATTTGCAAATTTTTGGGCAGCAAGTTCAAGAATGAGAACAGAAATTTCTCTTTAATTGATGGCCAGTCTTTAATATGTGGCTTTTCTGCACTCCACCAGTTCTTAGCGGTAACTTAAAGACTCACAGATCATGATGCAATTAATTCTTCCGCACCTAAAGGTCTTAGCTCATTATATCCATCAAAACGATCAACAAAATCCATCAGGTCTTCTGATATCAGATTACTGAAGTTAGGGAGTTCAAGTTTAACATGAGGAGTTGGTATCGCAGACGACATATTATTTACTAGCCTTGTGGTGTTTTTTTTTCATTTTGTCCGCTCTTATAAAAATTTTGCCGTATCTTATGAGCAGTAGCAACACTGGAATAACCAGGAGTAGACATAAAGGCTTAAAAGCTCTAAACTCCTGCTCAAGCTGCTTGTCTTGTCACTTTGTCCCATATCGTCGATTTTTGACTGAAACGGCTGTTTCAAACGATCCATCTCTCTTTGTATACGATAATTAATATTTTCCTCCCATGCTTTAATTGTTGTGCCCATTGTTTCCACTGAAACCAAGTCACTGACCCGATGCTCAAGATCAGCAAGGTGTTCTTCAATATTTCCTAAACGCCGTGTATTTTCTCCATCAACTATTTGTAGTACATCTTCCTGATACTCAAGCACGAGTGGGGGTAATGGTAAATCATCAAAAGTTGGATTAGCATCACTTGTTCAACAAATACATTTTTACCCTCTTGTTTCACATTCCGAGTCTAAATATAACTCATTGAATGTGTCAATAAGGTTAGCTACTGGATCTCTAGGATGGATGAATCTTCCTGTGAGAAATCATCTTTGGATACTCTCTCGACCATAGCAGATGATGGTTTTAATGAATGACTTGATAATGAATAGTATTCAGTACAGTCAAAATTGTAAGTATAATAAGACACAGAGACATTGATCTACAATTTCCCTCTGGTCCCTGTTCGGGCGTCAAACTGTAAAACCCCTGTTTGTCTTGGCAGCTACTCTGAGGGGTTCTACAGAATTTTCGAGCTGTACTGATAAAACGTATACTCTTTCATAAACAACCACTCGTCAATTGTCTTTAATACTTTATTCATCACCACTTTGCATATATACCCACATAAAGAAACCAAGCACCAACATGAAGAAACAATCAATATTGATAATAAATGTTCTTAGTTCCATAGAAGAGTCAATGAAAAGATATTAAACTCATCATTGGTAATCCAGACTTGATGATGATTGAATAAACTTGAGTACGTTGCAATAAGTGTGCTTTTCTCTCCAGCACCCAAGAATTCTAGCAAAGTAATCCATAGCATGTGGCTAGCGGCGTTTTCCTCTTGGAGTAGCAATCCACAGGAAAATGCCCCCAAACGTTCTAAAGGACAACCAATCCTTCCACATCGAGTGCTATCGTCACATAGACGAGAAGAAGCACTGCTAATCAGGACCATAGACCAATCTTTTATTGAGCTACAACTCCAAGAGTTCTCTAAGAAAGGATTTCAATACCCTCCATGGTAGCATGAGATCAACCATAGTTTCCCTCTATCAAACAAAACCGCTCTCTTGATCTATGGTAGTCTTGCCTTATATACGGTTGGCTCTACTCATTATCGCCTACTAGGTCCCTGGCGGTATGACTCAGAAAAGGCACCCTAGAAAACTACTTAGAAAAATATAATATA
The DNA here is from genome assembly GCA_008369825.1 of Triplophysa tibetana. NCBI lineage: Eukaryota > Metazoa > Chordata > Actinopteri > Cypriniformes > Nemacheilidae > Triplophysa > Triplophysa tibetana. Next base: position 20,062,325 of record CM017914.1, on the reverse strand, counting down.
CCCAGTAACATTATGCAGGTTACAATGTAATTAAGTGAAATCATGCTTTGTTATCATGAAGTTGAGGTGCAAGGGGGTCTCTAGACATCTTTTACCAGAGCATGTTTCCCCAGTATAAATTTCAAGTTTGAGTAATTTTTTTTTTTTTTCAGTGTGATCATTAACATTGATAAAAGCTGCAATATAGTGCAGTCTAAATGCAACATATCAACCTAATTAACGCTTGTCAAAGCAAATCAGGCGTGCATTTTAGCCAGTCTGAAAACAACAGCCAGTGGTGCATTTTTGTGCAGAAATCCATGTACGTACACATCTTTTTTTCCCTTACAAACACTGCAGCACGCAGGCATGCAAGGGTTTCGACATGCGGCTGAGGTAGACTATGAAAACATTAGGAAACTAAAGTAAATTTCTAAATAATATGGATCCATCATCATTAAAAGCCCAATAGATGGACATCAGAATAAGTTTGTTCAAAGCAAGGAAATGGAAGCGGAAATGAGAGTTTATGAGTTTGAGGGATTTAAGAACAGACTTCTAAAAAAAAGGATTAGCACAGATTATCAACACTACACCACGATGTTTCTGACATTTAGATTCTGAAATTTTGTGCCAAAGCGTGTACATCTGTGTACATAAACAAACAATACTGCAAGAATTGGAAAGTTCCCAGGATGTATTGCAGCATGTTTAATTTGGTTTTGTTTTATTTACTAGTCTTTTAAAGATTGGTGTTGATGTTGTGTTTAAGTTATTTTAATGAATAATGTTAGTTGATGTTTACCTATGTAGTAGAGTATGCGAGGCGAGACCGTGGTTCGAGGCCGGTAAGTAATTGTTAATTAGCGCCAGTGGTGCGCGCACCGGCCTCGCATCACGTAGGAGATTGGGAGCATATAAAAGGAACACGCGACCGGACCGTCGATGAGAGAGGACCGGGCCCGAGCTTGTGTGTATATGTATTTATGTTTTATTTGCCGGCCGTCGTCCGTGAGGGGCGGCCGGCTGTCTATTTATGTTTATGTTGTTTCGCCGGCGGTCGTCCGTGGGGGCAGTCGGCTGTTTATGTCCTGTTATTATTTGATTAAATGTTTTGAATGTCTTCCGATTCCCGACTCCTTCCTTCCCTACTTTGAATCGTATTACAACCATGATTGAGGTTCTTATGGTCAATGTTGAGGTGTTGTGTCATTCTTTAGGTCAGTTTTGGGCAGATATATGAAGCATATATGAAATCATGCTTTGTTATCATTTTGGAAGTTGAGGTGCAGGGGCGTCTTTAGACACCTTAGCTTCCTTCGTGCGTCTTAGCCCTCTCTATGCTCCCTGTCGAGTCTCACCACTGCAGAAAAAAGGTCTTCTTCTTGTTTCCGGCTCCTATGTAATAAAATAAAATGAAATCAAAACAAAATAAAATAAAATGTGCACAAAAACAGAAATAATAAGGATACAAATGTATAACATGTAAAAATAAAAATAAATCATCCGTAACATAAAATCAAGATAATATGAAAACAAGGCATGCATAATAATGATTAAGTTACAAAATATATTTGTTTAACGTTCCTTCCTAATATTCAAAAGAAGTTTTCTAACTCTCCTCTGCCTGTTGCAAAGTCAATACTGTTTTGTGTAATAACTTTTGATAACATTCTTGTTGAGTCAAATTTGTTTTCTCATCATCATAATACCTTAACATGTCCATCTGTTTAACTGTGGCTTTAATAATTAGGGATTTTAATATGGGTATTGCACAACAGAAAAGCAATCCTCCTATACCAATTGTCACTCCAAAAAGTATTCCTAATTTCGCTAACCATTCTCCCCAAACTCCTAATTTTAAATTAAACCAATCCCATGTTTTTTCATCTTTACCAGCATTAGTTGCTAATTCTATTTGTAATTCTTTGAGTTTAGTCATGGCTTTAGTAAATGTTCCTTCTGGTGATGTATTGTTAGGAATATATGTACAACATTGGTTCCCTAATAAGACGCACACACCTTCTTTGTCTGCTAACATCCAATTCAGGGCTAATCTATTTTGCCATGTCATTTTACTGGTTGCATCTAATTGTTCGCCTAAAGCAAGTAAAGCTTCATTGGTATAGTTAATGAATCTTTGTTGGTTGTAGTAAATATAATTTATCCATTCGGTATTTTTGTTTGGTGAAATCCAAATTAATATTGATTCAAAACCTGATTTAACTTCGTCTCGTGCTTTAAATTGACCCGGTATTCCTCTAGGCTGTCCTATGGAGTCTATGTAAACTTTTGGATCTGGTGTATAACTTCTCTTAGCTCGGTAATTGATTGTTTTATTCGTTTCCCTTGTGGATTCTGAATCCCATTCTATTATTTTGATTTCTTGTATTAATCGTACTCTCGTACATTTTCCTTTCCATCCGAGGGGTAAAGAAGACAATAGCTTTCTTTTTCCACAAATCCAGAAATAGTCAGCTATTACTTGAGTTTGATCGTGATAGAACTCTGCAGTGGGTAAAGATATAGTTTATTTTCACAAGTTTCAGCTGGACTTATTCTTTCTCCTCTTCTTCGTCCTGCCGCTCTAAAGGGTTGGAAGTCCCAAGAGTCATCTACATCTAGAAAAAATTCTTTATCTATAATCCAAATTACACTACATTTCCCTTTAAATTGTCCCACGTTTATAACCCCTGTGGATTTGAAAAAACATTCATATTCCTTACTGTAATCTATTGTATACAATGATGGAATTTCTTCTTGGTTATATTGCAGCTTTATACTTTCAGTTATTTCAACATGTTTACATTTAGCTCTCAATAGAGGTATATTCTTTTGGAGAAGCATTTGGTGATAATTACTTAGGAAACCCAAACATTCAGCTGGACAAAAATATCTTGCTGCTTTTATCAAATGACAAGATTCTCTCTTGAATCTGGCACAATGTTCGTAATCGAAAGGATTTGGGATTACTATCACTTGGCTCATCTGCGTTTTAGTACAGACTAAACAGTCTTTTACCTTTTTTTTTTACCTCGGTGGCTGTAAAGGTTGCCCATTCATACCATTGATTACTCTGTGCTGTTTCCCATAACGGATCTAATTTGGTATCTCCCTCATACATGCTGTAATCTTCTTCGATGTTCCTTCGTTGTTTCCCATACACTTCATTTACAGAGTTGTTACTGGGTTTCGCTGAGGACAGAATAGTTAATGATAGGGAAGTATGGTTGTGAGTTATAGGATATGGAGTTGTCATGTTGCCTGTAGCTTGAACTTGTGACAAGCATATGATGATCAGGCATATTGTCAGAGTTTTCATTTTCATTGCTTTGTTCATTTCCTTCTGCCACACTTTGCAATTCATTGTTGTCCACCACAGGAACTTCTTGCTCATTGACTTCCGGTATTGTTCTTCCTGTTCTTTCTTTTGGAACTCTCGTGCAGTGGTTCAGGTGATACCAAGTGGTTTTTCCTTCCACTTGGACGGCGGTTGGAGTAGCTGCTGCTACTTTATAAGGTCCTTCCCTTCTCGGTTCGTTCCATTTCCTCGTGAACACTCTTAGATAGACTTCATCACCTGGGGCTATTGGACAGGTTGTCTCCGTCTCCTCACACGACTCCTTTCTCTTTTCCTGCACACAAATAGCTTTATGGATAGAAGTTAGTTTTTTCATGTACGCTCTTAATTCCATTTGCAATTGCTCTAATGGGGGTCCTTCGTATAGGCCTCTGCTGCACGGCACCGGCATAGGTCGACCTGTAAGCATTTCATGCGGTGTTAAATGAGTAATTCTGTTAGTCTGCATGCGGTAACTCATTAAAGCAAGAGGTAATGCATCAACCCAATTTAGTTTAGTACTTGCACATATTTTGTTGAGCTTGGACTTGAGAATCCCATTAAATTTTTTCCAAAACTGAATTACTGTTCCTGCCCTTTCATCTCCTGAAGGCACTGCTTCTACCCAATGGCTAAATCGATCAACAACCACAAGCATGTATCTTTTTCCCTTTCTGACATTATACTTAGCTCAGATCTCACATGTTGACAAAAATTCCGCTACCATAGCGTACAAGTATGGAGACCAATGTAGTGACTGGATCAGTGTGAAAAAAGCCATTCAACCCCTGACTCCCCTTTGTCACGGTTTCTAGATACCATCATCTAAAGATCAAAGCAAGTATGGCTCCATGAGTCTGGGTTTGCGTTTGGAACTCGCACCGATAGTGTGATAACCATTTGGTTTCTCTGTAGGACATTTACGACTCCGTAGCTTCAAAGCATTGCTTTTAAGTCTCTGTCTCACCTCTTACTTAACATCTGAGCTAACCAGAGAAACTTCTCTGACAAATAGGAACTTATGTGCTTAAACTGTCCTTTCATAAAAATGTATCTAAATGTCTGGTTATATGTTGGCGCTCGTGCCATTATAAATACTCTGTAACTGTTAGATATGCAAGTTTTGATTTAGGGTTCATTTAATGTATTCATACGTCGGGAGGATTCACAGCTCAAAGACTTGCATGTTTCATATGTAACTACACATCTCTGAATTCCCTATATGATGAGCTATGTTATAAAAACATAGCATGCATCATACTTTGTCCATAACTAAGTTTAGGTATTAAATGCTAACTGACCATACTGTCAGAGCCATGCAAATGAGGCGCCATGAGAAAGGACCTCTCTTTGGCCCACGGATCTCCTTCGTGGCATTGGCCCACAGACCATCTGGGGGCAGGGCAGGTATGCATTTAAAACACCATCACCGATCCACTTCGGAGCGTCCTTTGATTTAGGAATTGGAAGGGAAAAGAAAGAGGACAATCTAACGGACACCCCCGCTTGGGGCCCCCCCTCTGGGGTCCCCGATTAAGCCATGGAACTCCGGACTCAGGACCTAAACTCAGCGTTTCAACAGGACTGCATTCTGAAACCATTCAAGATTTCCATCCACACGAATACGGATATTGGTCCAACATCGAGATTGCAAGTATCCGTTTCTAAATACAGAGTAGCTGCGTTAAGAGCGTGCCTCTTTGTTAAAGATGATTCTATTGGTTTTCAGACATGTTTTACCTGCCTCGCGGCCATCTCTCTCGCTCTCTCTCTCTCTGCGCTTCATAGCGCGCTTGTGTTTCATGTATTTGTTTGTCGTCATTTTATTTACCATGTAGAGTAGAGTTTAATAAAAACCCATAAAGGCATTTGTGATGAGTTCTCTGTGTTCAGGCTTACAAACTTGGTCACTTAAACTGTGTTTCGATCTATGCTACCTCTGCTCTTAATTCTGTTTGTTAAAGTCACGTTACTTATAGTAATGAGATAACGTTAGTGTATTAAATCATTGATGCATTTGCTGGACGAATACATATAGGATTTTTATCACTATACTGCTAATCAGAATTGTAAAATATGTATGTGTAATGACGATTATTATACATATTTTCCTTTGAGCTAAACTAATTCCTTGACTGAAATTGATGTTTTAAATAACTCATTTCATATATGTTTGATCTTGATAGATCTGGTGGAGAATCTTATTTGTTGAGTAAACTCATCCTTAATTCAACATGCAGCTAAAATCGCTACACCAATAACCTTGTAATTTAATTCTTATTACTTCCCCCTTTGCACAATGGTCAAAACCATGTGCATCTACAATAAGGCTGTGAATAATTCCTGGCAAACAAGTACCACACATAACTTTTATGTAATTCTTGTTAACACAATGAAACATTAATGTATTTATGGTAGCCTCCCATTTGTTTTCTTCGGCTTTTTTCATCATTGGTCCCAAGTCTTTTGCTTCACAATCTTTTCCTATATATAGCGATATATGTGGAATCGAATCATTTACATTGAACCATTTCTTTGTAAAGTCATTTTCCGTTATTTTTAAAGCTGCTCCCTGTTTACTTATTATGATGTATTGTGAAATTATTTCAATTTTTTGGTCTTTAGTTCCTTCCTGCCATTCCTTTTCTATGTCAGTATTCCTCAAGGGGTCATATTTCATTGTGCAGTGAAATCCTGATTTGGGTATCTGTGCGTCAGGAAGCTGTGCCTCAATGAATTTACCCCATTTCTTAATCGTCTGTCTCACATCCTCCTCTATTTGTCCTATCCAGTATACATTAGCTTTCGGCTCTGATATTATCATTTGAGTACCATTCTGATCTACATATACTCCATCTGAAGAACACCAAATATTAACACCCAATTTACATAATGCATCTCTTCCTAACAGATTAATGGGAGTCTGATCTGATATTAAGACTGGTATTGTCACACTTTTGTTTTTTGTTTGCAAACAAATTGGAGCAGTCATAGGAATTAGTTGTGTTTGTCCCGAGAATCCTACTGTCTTTACAAATTTTCCAGACATGGGGAGGTGTGAGGCATAATTTGATTTTACACATGAATAAACTGCTCATGTGTCTATCATCATTGGTATGGTTTTTCCTTCTACTTCAATTTGCAAAATCGGTTCTTGTTTTGCATTAGATGTTAAAATTGGTAGTTGACACACCTCTATAGGATTCTCTGGGCATCCCTAGTACCCCTGATTTGTACCTCCCCAATGGTTCACTGGACCTCGAAAAGGTGCTTGCCAACCCATCCCCCTTCCACCCCCAAGGGCCTGAGGCCATGGATTGAATGGACATTTCTGCTTGATATGTCGGAGCTGACCACATCCCCAGCACATTCCAGGAAGACCATTTCCTCTCCCCCTTGGCCCACCTGCCTGTGGGTTTCTCTGCCATTCTCCCAGAGGTGTCTGCTGGTGCGTAAAAACATTAAAGATGGGGGCAGGGCTCTGGTGGGTATCTGGAGGAATTCCTGCAGGGAAAGTTGTTTGCATAGCTGGTGAGGGAGCATTCAAAGGAGCAATTACAGTCATTTGGTTAGAGTCTTGCGTTTTTACGACTCCCTGAAATTTCTTATTTTTGCTTTTAAGTTCTTCAAGCTGTAAGTGAGTTAGCTTTCTTTGTAGTTCTTTCTCTTGATTTTTCAAGGATTGCTCATTTTTTTCTGTATTGTTCCACTATATGGGACACATGGTCAACAAATTCTTTGTGTGATTTGGACGTTAATCCAACGACATCTTCTAACTTGCTTCTTACAATGGCATCGCTTCAGTTATAGAATTTCTGAATAATATAGCCATTAAAGGGTCTTCTTCTGGATTCCCTTCAGTCTCCTGTTTCCATCTTTTCAAGTGTCTTTGAATGTAACTGACCGGATTGTCTGTGTCCAATAATTGATCACCTTTCAGTGCTTTAGGGTTGACTCTGGTTGGGTATTCCAAACGCAATGCTTGCCACACAGCAGGGCGATAAACATCAAAAACATTTCCGTCTCTGCAATGTGAGTCCACAGCTCTCTCTAAGCCAGATGCTTGTAGGATTTCTCCTCACTTTGCCCCTCCAATAATTTTTGCAAGGAGTGCTTTGATGTCCCCCACAGCTATAATATTGCCAGCCATCTCATTCTCAAAGATGGTTATCCACTTTCCCGCCCCCTCGTTGATGTCAGGGAGGCGAGTGACAAGCCCTTGTAAATCCCTTGAAGCCCACGGAATATATTCTCCCTGTTCCCCTTTAATCAATATTGGAAGTTGTACGGCTACCGTCCTAAGCCGCCCAGTATCTTTATCACGTGACCACAGACTTTTATCAGATAAGGACTCCATCCCTTCTTCCTCAACTCTACTTTCTTTCTTTTCCATTCTTCTCCTTAATAATATCTTCGTTTCTTCCACACATCTATCTGCTTCTTCAATCCTTCTACCTATCTCTTCCTCTATTTTCCGTGCTTCATCACCTTCCTCTTCTTTTCTTTCAGACCACTCAGCTGTTTTCTTTTCACTTGGTATATTTTGTTCATATTGTTCTTTCACCTGTTTCAAAGCTTCCTTTACATTCCTGTAACAATCTAAATACGGGCTTTGCTGTTTCCTTCTATCTGGCATGACCTTTGATCTTACCACTGGCTCCATCTGGTTTTCTTCACTCAACTCAAACCCCCCCTCTAATTGCAATTCGCCTTTTACCCCTAAACTTCCTTTGACTAAGGGAAATTGACCTTCAGAGGTCAAATATGGGGGAGGGCTTGGACAAACAGTTCCTGAGGCACAGATATCCTCCTTCTTTTTATTGTCTTCCTGAACTATTTTCCTTGCCTGTTCAAGTAATAGTTGTCCTTCTTTAATAAACAATGATAAAACTTCTTGTTCTTTTTCTCGTTTTTCCTGTCTTTTCTTATGATTTTTACCCATGTTTTTAATTTTGTGATTTTTTACCAATGTGTCCATTTGTCCTAATAAAGATAAATCAAACGAACCCTCAGTTGGCCAATTTGTATACATGTTTTTTGTTCTTTTCTGCCATTTCTTTGAAAGTTTAATAATCATTTGTTTGCACAAGGGATATTTCAGGCCCATAAGTTCTACAGGCGTTGCAGCCATAATTATTCAATATATGAAAAACTTTTTACTTTGAATCTCTTATCCCTCAAAATATTATCAGCTATACAAAATTCCTCCGTATTACTTTTTTCCAAAGCTTTCAATTACACACAGATTCTCAAAGTGATGTAAAAAACTTCTGATAATCTAATACCATACAGCAATATCTGCCACTTATTCCTGTTTACCAATGTTACATATTATTACTTAACCACTCTTTTAGATAAAGTTGTTCACATTAACAATAAAGATACATTTTATTTAAAATTTTAGACTTTCAATCTCTCTAACCTATACAGGTAAGACTTCAAGCAATTATTTTTCAACATTCATAACCGTTCCTTTATTTGTTTTGGGAACATATATGGCATACATACATCCGTGTCCCTTTATCATTCAGGGCTCATACTTTCATACTGTATTCCTTTTCTATAGGATTAATATTATGCTTTATCCCTTTATTTACAGGGTTATATGTAAATCTCACAAATGAGCCAATAATTACGCTCCTTCTGTAAGAAACAGGAGGGGTACGTAGTCACCGCTCTGAGATGAAAAATCTATGTCACACTCATACTGCAGTCATGCACACACAGACAATACACATTTTCACAAACCAAACCGGTAACATACCAAACACACCCCCCTCAAGTTTGCCTATGTCTCCACTAGGATCAACAGTTGGCCTCCCTTGAACTAAATTGTGCACTCGTTTCCGATTGGATCAACAAGGCAACCTAAAATAAATACCATCAATGTCCCTAAGTTTCCACCTGGATCAACATTAGGCCACACTTGAATTAAATATAGTTTTTCTCTCGCGTCCGATTGGATCAACAATGCAACATAAAATAAATAACTACCCGGTCACCCACAATTTCACTTCTACCAAAACTGTGAGTACCTACAAATCTGCTCTCTGTTTAAAAGGCAACCTTTGTAGGACTTTTTTTAACCTATAGGACTTATTAGCGCTTTTATTTTAATACTATTTTTATCTAATATGCATTGTACACTTATATAAGTATTAAAATTTGAAAACTGTTCTCCTCAAGACCAACCCAACAGTAAACACAAATCAATGCATGCATTTATGGCTTTGGAACAAAACTCCTTTACTCAGGTACTGCTTAATAATTTTTAGTCAATTTAGTTCGAATAATTTAGAAGAACGTAAAGTGTCTCACCACAAGCAATATCTGGCAAACAACACAACCTAACTATATAAGCAAAAACTGCTTACCTTGGCCAAATTTTGTTGTGTTGCTCGTCCAGAAGTTTGCCTGCTATGGATCACCTCAGTGTCCTTTCCGTGTTGTCCTGCCGGGGTCGCCAAATGTTGTGGATGTTCTTTGCGTGTTCTGAAGAATTATTGTTGAGTCTCGAGTTTTGATACAAAAAACACTTTATTAATGGAGTAGGATTGCAATGTCACTCACCCTTCTCCGTTGTTGGAGAAGCCCTTATATAGTGTGCTTAACACACACACACACATACACACACGTCCTGTGAGCCCCCCCAATATAATGTAAAACAGATGTCTTTTCCTCCCCCAGCCTACATAGGGTCATTTGTGTCAACTAGCATTCGGCCCCCAGATAAGAAACTCTTAAAATGATTTTATAATGGTAAACAATTGTATACATTATTCCTCTATATTTTAGCCAAAAATATCTTCTACAAATGAAGCAATAGCAAAAGAAAGTGTTCAACCATCAAAGTGCTCGGTTCATAAAGCAAACCGGGATAACTTACAAATGCGTTGTATATCAATATCATTAGAAAGATTGTAAGTTTGACACCCCTCCCTTGAAGGGATACTTCACACAAAAATAAAAATAATTTACTCACGTTCAAGTTGATCACATCTGTATTAAAAAAAAAAAATTCTGACGAACACAGAGAAAGATATTTGGTTAAATGCTTGTTACCAAACAGTGTTGACTACCATAAAATAAAATTACTTGAAAAAAAATTGTTCTGAAAAGAAGATATGTTGAAGAATATAGGACAGCAGTTCTGGGGCACTTTTGACAAACATTGTATTTACTATGGGAGTCAATGGGGGGCAACATCTGTTGTGTTCATCAGAACAAAGAAATGTATACAGGTTTGGAACAACTATATAGTGAGGATGGCGAGTTTGGCCTACAGGCTTTGGTGGTTGTGGGGCCAGCCGTTTTTTGGTTGATATCTGGGGGCTTGCAGCAAAAGAGTGGAAGAGTTTTGTCCCAGCATACACCAGTTCCTTCATTTTATGTGAGAAGCTGAAAAGTGGAGATGCTTGGAGAGAGGGAAAATGTGCCTGGTGGGAGCGGCTGTGGCACTGGCGTCTCCAATGGTTGCTGTATGTTTTCTTTGGCTGTTTTCCATAAGGTTCTCCTTTGTGTCCGAGTCTTGGAACTGATTTATTGTGTCACAGCCAGTCTCGACAGGTTGTTTACACATTTGTTAATTCAATATCATACCTGAATGTGAAATGAAGGCAGAATGAAAAAGTGCCTCTCATATATAGCATTTAATGTAGTTTCCAGCCAGTATTACAATATATTTTGTGCTTGATAAAGCAGGAGACATCGGACATTTCGCTGCGTAATTTAAAAAAACACATAAAACCTTTACTATTCTTTTAAATGGTGATCTTAATTTCCATTTTGCAGGCTTATCCAGAGGAATATACAAGTTGTTGGGGATGATAATATTAGTCTGCCTGGTCCATGGTGAAGTGGGACCATGTGTGTTATCCAGACAGCTGTTTTCACAGCTCTCAGGGGTCCCTGCTCCACCAGTGACCATAGCAGAGGTCTATGACACAGAGCTGCATAACCAGCTGGACAAGGTACAATATAAATCTGTTTTTGGTCTTTTGATCTGAATATTGGATATAAAATGTCATTTTCACCTTAACCGCAAGGCAAAAATAATCTCTTTGTGTTGTGCTATTTTATTTTTTTCAGGGGGGCTATGTTGAGTAGATATAGATGGAATATTAAACCTTTATGAATTTAAATTAAAACCCATTGATTACCATGCAGTTCAATTTTGCACCTGCAAAGGACAGTATTGTTTAAAAACAACTACAATATCAACATATGTTACTGTCATTATCGTACACTGAAACAAAGAAAAATACTTTACTATCATTAAGACATCATGTAGCTATTATGTAGGATTACGCCAGCTACAGCTGCAGGCTGACTGACCATCCCAGCTCCATCTAAGGCAATTCCATCACCAGCCAAGAGAAATATGACCATCCCAGCCCAGACCAATACACCCCCAACCAAGAGCAAAGACGGACTATTTGTCTTATTAATGCTGAACTTACAATATTTGGTTCCTCTGTTTCTGGTGTCGATCATGGGGTGGGAACGGGTTGAACCTGCACGGTTTTCGGCGAGTGGGACTTTCTGGGTTGCGGATGTGAGCTCTCCCTCTTCCTCGTGGATATTTGCTCGGTGGCTTTTGGTCGGAGTCACTGAGTGCAGCTATGACACGTCAGAGGGGATCTGGCCCTCCCGGCTGAGCCTGGTTCAATCATGGGAGTTTGGGTTCCTCGCCACACCAGGGCAGTGTTGGGCTGCTCACCCGGAGACTGCATTTATTTATTTATTTAGAAATTATTTATTATTTATTAGAATGATTTTACTCTTTGTATAAATACCATGCACTGTGCTGTGTTTTATCTTTTCTGTTTTTCCTGTTTGCCCCTGTAAAGCTGCTTTGATACAATACACATTGTGAAAAGCGCTATATAAATAAACTTGAATTGAATAGACACAAAGACAGCAATTCAACCTATCGGTAAAGGCTGGTGTTTTTATCTGAGCCATAACACAATCTTAAGTGTCCTGAATATCACAGCCACGGGCAGCAAGAACCAAATCACCAGGTAAAATGTTGTTAAAAAAGCCAGTTTTCAGTTATGTATTTGTCACTTAGTCTTCCTCCTCATGCTTTTGAATTGTAAGAGACTGTGCCCTGTGATGTATTACAAATCAAACACTTGACTGTGTTATGGTGTAGGATGACCATGTTTCTGCTCTGGGTATAAGGTTAGACGGAAGATCTATAAACACCTCAAAGCAGTCGATAACAGCAACATATTCTTTCCCAAAAAGTTTTCTGATTTGCATCGGCATAGTTTTTACCAACTGTTCTCTTTCAGGCCATTTAACAAGAGGTTTCATCCAAATAAACATTGACACATTGAACGCATAAGACAGGAAGGTTGTAGAAACATTACGTTTAGTCTTATTAATGTAAGCATTAGCACTTGGAATGCATTAAGTGACTTCTTCACAGAGAGGTGGAGATGAAGGTATGTAAACATTGCTAACAAAATATGATATTTAGGCAGACCAATGAATAATAAAACTTTTTCATCTTTACCCTCAAATGCACTAATTTGCACATCATATGAAGAGGACAGTTTTTGCAACTGAATGTTTTCTGTTCTCAGATTTTGAAGTTCACTGGTCATAGAATCAGTAATGTCATCAGTCACTGCAGATATTATGGCTGATATAGTCACTTGTGGCTCAATCATAATCATATGGTGTGTCCATAAGAAGCAAAGGATAGGCAGCAGCATCCTTGTGTTTCTGATGGGCTCAATTCACATGACGTTTGTAACTTGATGTCAATGAGTTCTTAGGTTGTTCTGGTTCTTTCTTTCCTCTCATATTAACGCATGGCCCCCAATCTGGATCATCCTTTTTCTGCAGGTCAGATATTTGATCTATAATACAATAATAATAAATGTAGCTTCATTAACAAAATTTCAATAACATTTTAAAGAAAATATGCATGTCTTGCACTACGAGTAGTTCATGAAATGAAATTATAATCAGATTTTAAAGTATTTAACAAACAGGAACGAAATATTAACATGAGTGTAACCTATACTATTACATTACAAAATGAGTTAATCAATTAATCCAATTATTCCCGTACCTGACACGAAATGAGGACAACAGACACGAATGTTTTCAAGATTCTTACCCTGAAAATCCTGGTACAGTTCGGTAATCCACAAACGCCTTCTTTCCTCCGACAGTTTGTTGCTTTCTTCTCCTTTATTGGTAATAACTTTTACGACCGAGTTCAATTCCGTTCAGTCGAAATGTTTATGTCCGAGCGCGCACAAAATGGCCGACTTCCGGATTGATGACGCGTCTTGAAAACACTATTGTCCAATCACGTGTTTATTGACATTTTAACTGGATGAGCAGCTTTTTGTGGTTAATTCAAATATACACATTACATGACACGAGCGTGAAGATGACGTCACAAAGACTCTGACGGTTTATAGACGCTGACATTTCTTGTTTGCTCATTCTGCTTTTAATCCGCTTACTGATAACTTGTTGCTGCCGTTTACGTGAGTGAAATGGGTCAAACATTTGACAAGTGCGTTAAAGCCGACGAAGCTATCGATGCTAGCGAGGTGTACCAACTACCTGCTCGAGCAATCGACAACGCGATCGAGAAAGACGGAGGAGGAAAGAAGGAGAAAAAGAAAACAAGGTTTCTGCGTTTGATAAAAGGCCGCAAAGGTCCGGCTGAGAGAGAGGAGCCGGTTACACAAACACCTCCTGAGACCGCTGACAGAAGCAGAAATGATGGTCAGTCATAAAATCACCACATTATAAGAATTTCTAGACAATATGTTCAAATGTTCAAAAGAGTCAGCAGACATATTTTCTCCATATTTCACAATAACAGTAAACGCATTTAACCTATTTAATCACACAAATGTAAATGTGTTTTTAAATACAAAATACTTTGAACTTTGCTATTTTAGCCCTGATGTGATTCTTGAACGATACTAGAGGAATTTCTCTCTATGTTTCATTATTTGCTCCCAGTCACCCGTGTCCATTCAGTTTTGTAACTGATATATGTATATACTGTATATTTTAGTCTATATGACCCATTTCAGACATTAAGCACACAAGGTCAAGACTCTGAACCTCTGAACACATAGAAATTATAATTAAGAAAGATGACAAACCAATACAACAAAATAAGAAATCAATAGAACTTGAACATATGATACTTTATGTGTGTGAAATACATCAATCTTTAATGACATACATAAGATATTACTTTAATTTTAACCAAAGATAGATTAGAAACACACGTGTTAGACATGCATCATCTATTTTTAGTCTGGATGTTGTTATTTATTGCTCAGGTTAAGGTTATATTGTTGTAACTTTGTTACACTTTCCCTTTAGATTAAAGCGTCTGCTAATGTAAATGTAACTTATTGGTTGAAAAGAAGATGTTAAATGTGTGATGATGATTTGAACTAATCTTTGAAGTAAAATTTGCACTGTAAAATGCTGATGTTGGTTTTCATTATTCAATTTTATCTATCAATAGGATTGTTAAATATTCAATTGATATGAGTTTATTGAAATGATCTTGTGTTTGATCTCACTTCTCTCTACGGATGTGATTTCAGGACGTCATCATACTGTAAAGTTTCAGCCAAGGTCAATCGAAGGTTAGGTGACCTCCAAAAAATCAACTTATACAAACTCTTCATCATATGTTTAATATTGTCATTAAGTTTGGAAGAAATATTTCTAATTCTTGACATTTCCTTTATCTCTGAACAGTAATCAACCGCTTGCTGTATAAGATTGGGAAGAAGCTGTGCGACGGAGCAGTTGGTTCAATCTATAAAGCCAGACATATCTGCACCCGACGAAAGGTTTGACTTTTTCTCTTTATCTTCTGTCTTGTGCTCATGTTTTGAATATCTCTTTATTTATCTTATGTTCACTATTTAGTGAATTTGATCTATTGAAACAGACAGTCTGACCAAACATGATCTCTATTGTTACATATGAATGACATGTCTGTTCATCATGAATGCTTTTAGTGATATGATTAAACTGTAATCTGGTTCTGTTTTCAGTGGCAGTGAAATATGTCGACAAGAACAACACAGATTACATCATCATCGTAAGTATTGAATGATATTCAGCTGAAAATATCTTCAACGTTGTTTTTATTACACACACACACACACACACAAACACACCTCCGTTTACTCAGTTTGTTGAAGACTGAGATAAATCCTTGTTTGTAAAGTCACCTTCATCTAATTCTGATAAAACTGTTTTCTTGCAGCCGGGTTATGCTACACCCATTCCTCGAGAGATCGCTCTTCTGATTCTTGCCAATGACGGAGATAATGTTCCAGAGATCGTTCAGCTTCTGAGTGGCAGGACTTTGCGAAGCATTACGTTATGGTCCTGGACATCTTCCCTCATTGCAAAATTTGAGTGACTTCTTCTTGGATGCAGGGAAATCAAATCACAGAGATGACAGCGAAATCAATCATGTGGCAGGCGACCAAGGCTGCGTACATGTGCTTCAACGGGGAGTTTTCCACCGAGATATAACTGAGAACTTCCTCATCAACACAGACACCCTAGAAATCAAACTCATCAACTTTGGTGCGGTGATTTATATAAGAATACGGCCTACAGGGACTTCATTGGTAAGTTTCATAAGTTCAGACATGTCTATTATAAACAGCTCTTGAGATAAATACTAAGATGACATCATTCAGATTCAGTGCTAAACTAATGCAGACTAATGAATCACATCAAATCTTGTTTCTTCAGGCACAGAGGATTACTTCTGCCCAGAATATTTTAAAACGAGCAAGTACAACGCAAGGCCCGCAACGGTGTACTCACTGGGTGTCCTGTTGTTCACCTTGTTGTGCCGGA